>CM031606.1:4839334-4864334 GCA_018398815.1 Conus ventricosus
CAGGGGAAGTAATGGTGGACACGATTTGAAAAAGTTACTTCCCATATACCTCTTTTTTTAAGAGAATAAGGAGAAACACGACAAACCAATAGTTTAATCAATATTAAGTTTCAACATTCCTTGAGAATTTAATACTTTATGGACACTCAAGTTTCGCGCAGAGTGACTTCATAGTCGGAGTGTGGCTGCCCACGTGGCAGGGTAATCAAAAACGGTCACACACGTAATGCTCTCATCCCTAGCTGATGTATTTGTACCATAGTGTTCAAGTGCTTCGGCTGTTGGGATTATCCCTGGAGTCTTTTAGCCAGAGTACGACAACAACAAGAAGAATAATATTCATGTTAAGGGCGGAATTTGCTACAAACTCACCAAACGGGTCCTGGACTCGTCCTTTTCCTGGGCTCACTTAGCGCTTTTTATCACACTTCTATCAAGTTTGGCTAAAAAAAAAAAAAAAAAAAAAAAAAAAAGCAGTTAAATATTTTCCAGTGTAGTTTGCTGGGAGGCAGACGCAGGTGATCAAGTCATAGCCTTCTTGATAAAAGTCGTTGAAGTATCGTGGGAGATTCAAACCAAAAACCCAGCTGCTTCCAGCTACCCAGACTCGTGTTTTCGCTACTCACCCTCCACCCTCAAACCCACCTCACTCCTACTCTATAGTGCACAGTATCCCATCCCTCCCTACCCTCTCTATTTCGAAATGTGGGGGATAGGGGGAGGTGTGGGAGTGATGGACGTTGAAGATGATGGACAGAGGGGGAGGGGGAGGGGGTGAGCTGAGGCTAAACAAACTGAAGGCTGGTGGAAGTGCTGCCTCGGGCTTGGATGGTCCCACAGAGATGATCGTCCGGGGAAAACTAATGCCCTTCATCAGTTCCCCCTGATGCTCACATGCGCATTATCGCGATCGATGATTTTCATACGCGCACCGCTTTTCCCCTGAGGCTCTATTGATCTCTACAGATTCCCGAAAGAGATCCCTGGGGGGCTCCTTAAGCCCTCGTCAAATCCCTGTGCACAGACACACTGTGGAATGATACTAGTGGGGTGAGGAGGGAGAGGGGTGGGTGCCGGGTAGGTGCCGGTGACAGGGTAAGAATAGGGACAGGTCGAAAAGGATGGGGATCTTGGGGGAGGAGAAGACAGAGAAGGCGGATAGACAAGGATGGGGATCTGGGGGGAGGAGAAGACAGAGAAGGCGGATAGACAAGGATGGGGATCTGGGGGGAGGAGAAGACAGAGAAGGCGGATAGACAAGGATAGGGATCTGGGGGAGGAGAAGACAGAGAAGGCGGATAGACAAGGATGGGGATCTGGGGGAGGAGAAGACAGAGAAGGCGGATAGACAAGGATGGGGATCTGGGGGAGGAGAAGACAGAGAAGGCGGATAGACAAGGATAGGGATCTGGGGGAGGAGAAGACAGAGAAGGCGGATAGACAAGGATGGGGATCTGGGGGAGGAGAAGACAGAGAAGGCGGATAGACAAGGATGGGGATCTGGGGGGAGAAGAGAGAGAAGGCGGATATCTTGGTAATAGTGTGGATTCTCTGTCGTACACACGTTTCCCCTTTATGCCTTCAAGACGTCCCTCCCCCCTCCACCCCCAATCTCAAGCCCCACCCACCCCTTGAAAATGATGATGAAAAAGCTCTCTCTCTCTCTCTCTCTCTCTCTCTCTCTCTCTCTCTCTCTCTCTCTCTCTCTCTCTCTCTCTCTGACAGAAGCATGCGCGTAAGCGCACGAAACACACACACACACACACACACACACACACACACACACACACACACACAACACACACACACACACACACACACACACACACACACGCACACACACACACACACACACACACACGCACGCACGCACGCACGCAAGCACGCACGCACACACATACACACCAAAAACTATTCAAAATTTGAAGAAGCTTTGCATTTTTTGTTTTCATTTTGAAATCACCAGGGAAGACGACCGCCAAGTGACTCAGACGTTCCCATCAACAATGGAACATGGGCGACCCCCTCAACATGAATAATACACTCCGTCTTCAACATGAATTATACACTCCGTCCCTCCTTCCCGCTGTTTACCCATACGCACATACTTTCCTCCACGCTTCTCTCCTCATCTCCTCGACCTTCACACCCCTCCCCTCCTTCCCTCACCTACTCCTCTCTCTCTCTCTCCTCTCTCTCTCTCTCTCTCCTCTCTCTCTCTCTCCTCTCTCTCTCTCTCTCTCTCTCTCTCACTCTCTCTCTCTCTCTCTCTCTCTCTCTCTCTCTCTCTCTCTCTCTCTCTCTCTCTCTCTCTCATACATCAGATATCTCATGAACGGCAGACGGTGTGGATTGTATGGTGAATAATACATCCTGGTTCTGAGCATTGATGGAAGACGTTTATTGACAGAAGACATGCAGTAAACTGTCTTCGCGGTGCCGTCTCAAAGGGGTGGGGGCTGGGGGTGGAGGAGAAAGGGGGGTAGTTAGGGGCCAGAATAGAGAATAGAGGGAGCGGGAGGGGGGCTGAAGGGGGAGGGGGAGAGGAAGGGGGCGAGTGTCGCACAGTTCTCAGCCAAAAGCGAAGAGAGATAGAATGCTGCAGGTTCTACGTGCTGAGAAGAGGTAGAATACTGCAGGTTCTACGTGCTGAGAAGAGGCAGAATGCTGCAGGTTCTACGTGCTGAGAAGCGGTAGAATGCTCCAGGTTCTACGTGCTGAGAAGAGGTAGAATACTGCAGGTTCTACGTGCTGGGAAGAGGTAGAATGCTGCAGATTCTACGTGCTGGGAGGAAATAGAATGCTGCAGGTTCTACGTGCTGGGAAGAAATAGAATGCTGCAGGTGCTACGTGCTGGGAGGAAATAGAATGCTGCAGGTTCTACGTGCTGGGGAAATAGAATGCTGCAGGTTTTACGTGCTGAGAAGAAATGGAATGCTGCAGGTTCTACGTGCTGGGAAGAGGTAGAATGCTCCAGGTTCTACGTGCTGAGAAGAGGTAGAATACTGCGGGTTCTACGTGCTGGGAAGAGGTAGAATGAAGCAGGTTCTACGTGCTGAGAAGTAGAATACTGCAGGTTCTACGTGCTGAGAAGAGGTAGAATACTGCAGGTTCTACGTGCTGGGAAGAGATAGAATGAAGCAGGTTCTACGTGCTGAGAAGTAGAATACTGCAGGTTCTACGTGCTGAGAAGAGGTAGAATACTGCAGTTTCTACGCGCTGGGAAGAGATAGAATGAAGCAGGTTCTACGCGCTGAGAAGTAGAATACTGCAGGTTCTACGTGCTGAGAAGAGATAGAATGAAGCAGGTTCTACGTGCTGGGAAGAAATAGAATGCTGCAGGTTCTACGTGCTGGGAAGAGGTAGAATGCTGCAGGTTCTACGTGCTGAGAAGAGGTAGAATGAAGCAGGTTCTACGTGCTGGGAAGAAATAGAATACTGCAGGTTCTACGTGCTGGGAAGAGGTAGAATACTGCAGGTTCTACGTGATGGGAAGAGGTAGAATACTGCAGGTTCTACGTGCTGAGAAGAGGTAGAATACTGCAGGTTCTACGTGCTGAGAAGAGGTAGAATACTGCAGGTTCTATATGCTGAGAAGAGGTAGAATGCTGCAGGTTCTACGTGCTGAGAAGAGGTAGAATACTGCAGGTTCTACGTGCTGGGAGGAAATAGAATGCTGCAGGTTCTATGTGCTGGGAAGAAATAGAATGCTGCAGGTTCTATGTGCTGAGAAGAGGTAGAATACTGCAGGTTCTACGTGCTGAGAAGAGGTAGAATGCTGCAGGTTCTACGTGCTTGGAGGAAATAGAATGCTGCAGGTTCTACGTGCTGGGAAGAAATAGAATGCTGCAGGTTCTACGTGCTGGGAGGAAATAGAATGCTGCAGGTTCTACGTGCTGAGAAGAGGTAGACTACTGCAGGTTCTACGTGCTGAGAAGAGGTAGAATGCTGCAGGTTCTACGTGCTGAGAAGAGGTAGAATACTACAGGTTCTACGTGCTGAGAAGAGATAGAATGCTGCAGGTTCTACGTGCTGAGAAGAGGTAGAATGCTGCAGGTTCTACGTGCTTGGAGGAAATAGAATGCTGCAGGTTCTACATGCTGGGAAGAAATAGAATGCTGCAGGTTCTACGTGCTGGGAGGAAATAGAATGCTGCAGGTTCTACGTGCTGGGAGGAAATAGAATGCTGCAGGTTCTACGTGCTGAGAAGAGATAGAATGCTGCAGGTTCTACGTGCTGAGAAGAGGTAGAATGCTGCAGGTTCTACGTGCTTGGAGGAAATAGAATGCTGCAGGTTCTACGTGCTGGGAAGAAATAGAATGCTCCAGGTTCTACGTGCTGGGAGGAAATAGAATGCTGCAGGTTCTACGTGCTGGGAGGAAATAGAATGCTGCAGGTTCTACGTGCTGAGAAGAGGTAAAATACTGCAGGTTCTACGTGCTGGGAAGAAATAGAATGCTGCAGGTTCTACGTGCTGAGAAGAGGTAGAATGAAGCAGGTTCTACGTGCTGAGAAGAGGTGGAATGCTGCAGGTTCTACGTGCTGGGAAGAGATAGAATGCTGCAGGTTCTACGTGCTGAGAAGAGGTAGAATACTGCAGGTTCTACGTGCTGAGAAGAGGTAGAATGCTGCAGGTTCTACGTGCTGAGAGGAAATAGAATGCTGCAGGTTCTACGTGCTGGGAAGAAATAGAATGCTGCAGGTTCTACGTGCTGGGAAGAAATAGGATGCTGCAGGTTCTACGTGCTGGGAAGAAATGGAATGCTGCAGGTTTTACGTGCTGAGAAGAGGTAGAATGCTGCAGGTTCTACGTGCTGGGAAGAGGTAGAATACTATAGGTTCTACGTGCTGAGAAGAGGTAGAATGCTGCAGGTTCCACGTGCTGAGAAGAGGTAGAATGCTGCAGGTTCTACGTGCTGAGAAGAGGTAGAATACTGCAGGTTCTACGTGCTGAGAAGAGGTAGAATACTGCAGGTTCTACATGCTGAGAAGAGGTAGAATGCTGCAGGTTCTACAATGACATCGCCGTAAGAGTGTCTCTGCATCATTGGTTTAAATAACTTTATTTCAGAAACAAGTAAACAGAATACTTTCATAATTGTCAAGACGAATTAGCAACAACACGCCCTAGGCTTATACTGTGCTCACATAGACATTTACAATATATTGGCGGTTAAATACATTCACAATATACTAAGCATTTCACTTCGTGCTTGGAATTTTTTAAGGAAACATTGAAAAACAAAAAGAAAAACGAAAAGAAAAACTAAACAAAACAAAAAAGTCACCCCCTACCCCCCCCCAAAAAAAAAAAAAACAAAAAAAAAAAACACTGGAACCAGAAAAATAAAATGCATGCAATGAAAAATGGGAGGAAGGGACTGAAAGCAGCAATCACGTCATCAACAAGAATATGTGTGAACAATTTACAAACAGAGAGAAACTTATACAATCCGTAAAGTAGTTTAGGGTAGAAACCATCTATTCCATAATAGTTTAGGGTAGAAAACCATCATTTCCATAATAGCTTAGGGTAGAAACCATCATTTCCATAATAGTTTGGGGTAGAAACCATCTATTCCATAAGTAAAGTGTTGAAGTATGGTAGTTCTATTCCATAAGTAAAGTGTTGAAGTATGGTAGTTCTTTCCATAGTAAAGTGTTGAAGTATGGTAGTTCTATTCCATAAGTAATGTGTTGAAGTATGGTAGTTCTATTCCATAAGTAATGTGTTGAAGTATGGTAGTTCTATTCCATAAGTCATGTGTTGAAGTTATGGTAGTTCTATTCCATAAGTCATGTGTTGAAGTATGGTAGTTCTATTTCCATAAGTCATGTGTTGAAGTATGGTAGTTCTATTCCATAAGTCATGTGTTGAAGTATGGTAGTTCTATTCCATAAGTCATGTGTTGAAGTATGGTAGTTCTATTCCATAAGTCATGTGTTGAAGTATGGTAGTTCTATTCCATAAGTAAAGTGTTGAAGTATGGTAGTTCTATTCCATAAGTATGTGTTGAGTATGGTAGTTCTATTCCATAAGTCATGTGTTGAGTATGGTAGTTCTATTCCATAAGTAATGTGTTGAAGTATGGTAGTTCTATTCCATAAGTCATGTGTTGAAGTATGGTAGTTCTATTCCATAAGTAAAGTGTTGAAGTATGGTAGTTCTATTCCATAAGTAATGTGTTGAAGTATGGTAGTTCTATTCCATAAGTCATGTGTTGAAGTATGGTAGTTCTATTCCATAAGTCAGTGTTGAAGTATGGTAGTTCTATTCCATAAGTCATGTGTTGAAGTATGGTAGTTCTATTCCATAAGTCATGTGTTGAAGTATGGTAGTTCTATTCCATAGTCATGTTGAAGTATGGTAGTTCTATTCCATAAGTCATGTGTTGAAGTATGGTAGTTTCTATTCCATAAGTCATGTGTTGAAGTTGGTAGTTCTATTCCATAAGTCATGTGTTGAAGTATGGTAGTTCTATTCCATAAGTCATGTGTGAAGTATGGTAGTTCTATTCCATAAGTCATGTGTTGAAGTATGGTAGTTCTATTCCATAAGTCATGTGTTGAAGTATGGTAGTTCTATTCCATAAGTCATGTGTTGAAGTATGGTAGTTCTATTCCATAAGTCTGTGTTGAAGTATGGTAGTTCATTTCCATAAGTCATGTGTTGAAGTATGGTAGTTCTATTCCATAAGTCATTGTGTTGAAGTATGGTAGTTCTATTCCATAAGTCATGTGTTGAAGTATGGTAGTTCTATTCCATAAGTCATGTGTTGAGTATGGTAGTTCTATTCCATAAGTCATGTGTTGAAGTATGGTAGTTCTATTCCATAAGTCATGTGTTGAAGTATGGTAGTTCTATTCCATAAGTCATGTGTTGAAGTATGGTAGTTCTATTCCATAAGTCATGTGTTGAAGTATGGTAGTTCTATTCCATAAGTCATGTGTTGAAGTATGGTAGTTCTATTCCATAAGTCATGTGTTGAAGTATGGTAGTTCTATTCCATAAGTCATGTGTTGAAGTATGGTAGTTCTAATCCATAAGTCATGTGTTGAAGTATGGTAGTTCTATTCCATAAGTCATGTGTTGAAGTATGGTAGTTCTATTCCATAAGTCATGTGTTGAAGTATGGTAGTTCTATTCCATAAGTCAAGTGTTGAAGTATGGTAGTTCTATTCCATAAGTCATGTGTTGAAGTATGGTAGTTCTATTCCATAAGTCATGTGTTGAAGTATGGTAGTTCTATTCCATTAAGTCATGTGTTGAAGTATGGTAGTTCTATTCCATAAGTCATGTGTTGAAGTATGGTAGTTCTATTCCATAAGTCATGTGTTGAAGTATGGTAGTTCTATTCCATAAGTCATGTGTTGAAGTATGGTAGTTCTATTCCATAAGTCATGTGTGAAGTATGGTAGTTCTATTCCATAAGTCATGTGTTGAAGTATGGTAGTTCTATTCATAAGTCATGTGTTGAAGTATGGTAGTTCTATTCCATAAGTCATGTGTTGAAGTATGGTAGTTCTATTCCTAAGTCAAGTGTTGAAGTATGGTAGTTCTATTCCATAAGTCATGTGTTGAAGTATGGTAGTTCTATTCCATAAGTCAAGAGTTGAAGTATGGTAGTTCTATTCATAAGTCATGTGTTGAAGTATGGTAGTTCTATTCCATAAGTCAAGAGTTGAAGTATGGTAGTTCTATTCCATAAGTCATGTGTTGAAGTATGGTAGTTCTATTCCATAAGTCATGTGTTGAAGTATGGTAGTTCTATTCCATAAGTCAAGAGTTGAAGTATGGTAGTTCTATTCCATAAGTCATGTGTTGAAGTATGGTAGTTCTATTCCATAAGTCATGTGTTGAAGTATGGTAGTTCTATTCATAAGTCTTGTGTTGAAGTATGGTAGTTCTATTCCATAAGTCATGTGTTGAAGTATGGTAGTTCTATTCCATAAGTCAAGAGTTGAAGTATGGTAGTTCTATTCCATAAGTCATGTGTTGAAGTATGGTAGTTCTATTCCATAAGTCAAGAGTTGAAGTATGGTAGTTCTATTCCATAAGTCATGTGTTGAAGTATGGTAGTTTATTCCATAAGTCATGTGTTGAAGTATGGTAGTTCTATTCCATAAGTCATGTGTTGAAGTATGGTAGTTCTATTCATAAGTCATGTGTTGAAGTATGGTAGTTCTATTCCATAAGTCATGTGTTGAAGTATGGTAGTTCTATTCCATAAGTCATGTGTTGAAGTATGGTAGTTCTATTCCATAAGTCATGTGTTGAAGTATGGTAGTTCTATTCCATAAGTCATGTGTTGAAGTATGGTAGTTCTATTCCATAAGTCATGTGTTGAAGTATGGTAGTTCTATTCCATAAGTCATGTGTTGAAGTATGGTAGTTCTATTCCATAAGTCATGTGTTGAAGTATGGTAGTTCTATTCCATAAGTCATGTGTTGAGTATGGTAGTTCTATTCCATAAGTCAAGTGTTGAAGTATGGTAGTTCTATTCCATAAGTCATGTGTTGAAGTATGGTAGTTCTATTCCATAAGTCATGTGTTGAAGTATGGTAGTTCTATTCCATAAGTCATGTGTTGAAGTATGGTAGTTCTATTCCATAAGTCATGTGTTTGAAGTATGGTAGTTCTATTCCATAAGTCATGTGTTGAAGTATGGTAGTTCTATTCCATAAGTCATGTGTTGAAGTATGGTAGTTCTATTCCATAAGTCATGTGTTGAAGTATGGTAGTTCTATTCCATAAGTCATGTGTTGAAGTATGGTTAGTTCTATTCCATAAGTCATGTGTTGAAGTATGGTAGTTCTATTCCATAAGTCATGTGTTGAAGTATGGTAGTTCTATTCCATAAGTCATGTGTTGAAGTATGGTGTTCTATTCCATAAGTCAGTGTTGAAGTATGGTAGTTCTATTCCATAAGTCATGTGTTGAAGTATGGTAGTTCTATTCCATAAGTCATGTGTTGAAGTATGGTAGTTCTATTCCATAAGTCATGTGTTGAAGTATGGTAGTTCTATTCCATAAGTCATGTGTTGAAGTATGGTAGTTCTATTCCATAAGTCATGTGTTGAAGTATGGTAGTTCTATTCCATAAGTCATGTGTTGAAGTATGATAGTTCTATTCCATAAGTCATGTGTTGAAGTATGGTAGTTCTATTCCATAAGTCATGTGTTGAAGTATGGTAGTTCTATTCCATAAGTCATGTGTTTGAAGTATGGTGGTTCTATTCATAAGTCATGTGTTGAAGTATGGTAGTTCTATTCCATAAGTCATGTGTTGAAGTATGGTAGTTTATTCCAAAGTCATGTGTTGAAGTATGGTAGTTCTATTCCATAAGTCATGTGTTGAAGTATGGTAGTTCTATTCCATAAGTCATGTGTTGAAGTATGGTAGTTCTATTCCATAAGTCATGTGTTGAAGTATGGTAGTTCTATTCCAAGTCATGTGTTGAGTATGGTAGTTCTATTCCATAAGTCATGTGTTGAAGTATGGTAGTTCTATTCCATAAGTCATGTGTTGAAGTATGGTAGTTCTATTCCATAAGTCATGTGTTGAAGTATGGTAGTTCTATTCCATAAGTCAGTGTTGAAGTATGGTAGTTCTATTCCATAAGTCATGTGTTGAAGTATGGTAGTTCTATTCCATAAGTCATGTGTTGAAGTATGGTAGTTCTTTCCATAAGTCATGTGTTGAAGTATGGTAGTTCTATTCCATAAGTCATGTGTTGAAGTATGGTAGTTCTATTCCATAAGTCATGTGTTGAGTATGGTAGTTCTATTCATAAGTCATGTGTTGAAGTATGGTAGTTCTATTCCATAAGTCATGTGTTGAAGTATGGTAGTTCTATTCCATAGTCATGTGTTGAAGTATGGTAGTTCTATTCCATAAGTCATGTGTTGAAGTATGGTAGTTCTATTCCATAAGTCATGTGTTGAAGTATGGTAGTTCTATTCCATAAGTCATGTGTTGAAGTATGGTAGTTTATTCCATAAGTCATGTGTTGAAGTATGGTAGTTCTATTCCATAGTCATGTGTTGAAGTATGGTAGTTCTATTCCATAAGTCATGTGTTGAAGTATGGTAGTTCTATTCCATAAGTCATGTGTTGAAGTATGGTAGTTCTATTCCATAAGTCATGTGTTGAAGTATGGTAGTTCTATTCCATAAGTCATGTGTTGAAGTATGGTAGTTCTATTCCATAAGTCATGTGTTGAAGTATGGTAGTTCTATTCCATAAGTCATGTGTTGAAGTATGGTAGTTCTATTCCATAAGTATGTGTGTGAAGTATGGTAGTTCTATTCCATAAGTCATGTGTTGAAGTATGGTAGTTCTATTCCATTAAGTCATGTGTTGAGTATGGTAGTTCTATTCCATAAGTCAAGTGTTGAAGTATGGTAGTTCTATTCCATAAGTCATGTGTTGAAGTATGGTAGTTCTATTCCATAAGTCATGTGTTGAAGTATGGTAGTTCTATTCCATAAGTCATGTGTTGAAGTATGGTAGTTCTATTCCATAAGTCATGTGTTGAAGTATGGTAGTTCTATTCCATAAGTCATGTGTTGAAGTATGGTAGTTCTATTCCATAGTCATGTGTTGAAGTATGGTAGTTCTATTCCATAAGTCATGTGTTGAAGTATGGTAGTTCTATTCCATAAGTCATGTGTTGAAGTATGGTAGTTCTATTCCATAAGTCATGTGTTGAAGTATGGTAGTTCTATTCCATAAGTCATGTGTTGAGTATGGTAGTTCTATTCCATAAGTCATGTGTTGAAGTATGGTAGTTCTATTCCATAAGTCATGTGTTGAAGTATGGTAGTTCTATTCCATAAGTCATGTGTTGAAGTATGGTAGTTCTATTCCATAGTCATGTGTTGAAGTATGGTAGTTCTATTCCATAAGTCATGTGTTGAAGTATGGTAGTTCTATTCCATAAGTCATGTGTTGAAGTATGGTAGTTCTATTCCATAAGTCATGTGTTGAAGTATGGTAGTTCTATTCCATAAGTCATGTGTTGAAGTATGGTAGTTCTATTCCATAAGTCATGTGTTGAAGTATGGTAGTTCTATTCCATAAGTCATGTGTTGAAGTATGGTAGTTCTATTCCATAAGTCATGTGTTGAAGTATGGTAGTTCTATTCCATAAGTCATGTGTTGAAGTATGGTAGTTCTATTCCATAAGTCATGTGTTGAAGTATGGTAGTTCTATTCCATAAGTCATGTGTTGAAGTATGGTAGTTCTATTCCATAAGTCATGTGTTGAAGTATGGTAGTTCTATTCCATAAGTCATGTGTTGAAGTATGGTAGTTCTATTCCATAAGTCATGTGTTGAAGTATGGTAGTTCTATTCCATAAGTCATGTGTTGAAGTATGGTAGTTCTATTCCATAAGTCAAGTGTTGAAGTATGGTAGTTCTATTCCATAAGTCATGTGTTGAAGTATGGTAGTTTATTCCATAAGTCATGTGTTGAAGTATGGTAGTTCTATTCATAAGTCATGTGTTGAAGTATGGTAGTTCTATTCCATAAGTCATGTGTTGAAGTATGGTAGTTCTATTCTTAAGTCATGTGTTGAAGTATGGTAGTTCTATTTCCATAAGTCATGTGTTGAAGTATGGTAGTTCTATTCCATAAGTCATGTGTTTGACAGTATGGTAGTTCTATTCCATAAGTCATGTGTTGAAGTATGGTAGTTCTATTCCATAAGTCATGTGTTGAAGTATGGTAGTTCTATTCCATAAGTCAAGTGTTGAAGTATGGTAGTTCTATTCCATAAGTCATGTGTTGAAGTATGGTAGTTCTATTCCATAAGTCATGTGTTGAAGTATGGTAGTTCTATTCCATAAGTCATTGTGTTGAAGTATGGTAGTTCTATTCCATAAGTCATGTGTTGAAGTATGGTAGTTCTATTCCATAAGTCATGTGTTGAAGTATGGTAGTTCTATTCCATAAGTCATGTGTTGAAGTATGGTAGTTCTATTCCATAAGTCATGTGTTGAAGTATGGTAGTTCTATTCCATAAGTCATGTGTTGAAGTATGGTAGTTCTATTCCTAAGTCATGTGTTGAAGTATGGTAGTTCTATTCCATAAGTCATGTGTTGAAGTATGGTAGTTCTATTCCATAAGTCATGTGTTGAAGTATGGTAGTTCTATTCCATAAGTCATGTGTTGAAGTATGGTAGTTCTATTCCATAAGTCATGTGTTGAAGTATGGTAGTTCTATTCCATAAGTCATGTGTTGAAGTATGGTAGTTCTATTCCATAAGTCATGTGTTGAAGTATGGTAGTTCTATTCCATAAGTCATGTGTTGAAGTATGGTAGTTTATTCCATAAGTCATGTGTTGAAGTATGGTAGTTCTATTCATAAGTCATGTGTTGAAGTATGGTAGTTCTATTCCATAAGTCATGTGTTGAAGTATGGTAGTTCTATTCCATAAGTCATGTGTTGAAGTATGGTAGTTCTATTCCAAAAGTCAAGTGTTGAAGTATGGTAGTTCTATTCCATAAGTCATGTGTTGAAGTATGGTAGTTCTATTCCATAAGTCATGTGTTGAAGTATGGTAGTTCTATTCCATAAGTCATGTGTTGAAGTATGGTTAGTTCTATTCCATAAGTCATGTGTTGAAGTATGGTAGTTCTATTCCTAAGTCATGTGTTGAAGTATGGTAGTTCTATTCCATAAGTCATGTGTTGAGTATGGTAGTTCTATTCCATAAGTCATGTGTTGAAGTATGGTAGTTCTATTCCATAAGTCATGTGTTGAAGTATGGTAGTTCTATTCCATAAGTCATGGTTGAAGTATGGTAGTTCTATTCCATAAGTCATGTGTTGAAGTATGGTAGTTCTATTCCATAAGTCATGTGTTTGAAGTATGGTAGTTCTTTCCATAAGTCATGTGTTGAAGTATGGTAGTTCTATTCCATAAGTCATGTGTTGAAGTATGGTAGTTCTATTCCATAAGTCATGTGTTGAAGTATGGTAGTTCTATTCCATAAGTCATGTGTTGAAGTATGGTAGTTCTATTCCATAGTCATGTGTTGAGTATGGTAGTTCTATTCCATAAGTCATGTGTTGAAGTATGGTAGTTCTATTCCATAAGTCATGTGTTGAAGTATGGTAGTTCTATTCCATAAGTCATGTGTTGAAGTATGGTAGTTCTATTCCATAAGTCATGTGTTGAAGTATGGTAGTTCTATTCCATAAGTCATGTGTTGAAGTATGGTAGTTCTATTCCATAAGTCATGTGTTGAAGTATGGTAGTTCTATTCCATAAGTCAAGTGTTGAAGTATGGTAGTTCTATTCCATAAGTCATGTGTGAAGTATGGTAGTTCTATTCCATAAGTCATGGTTGAAGTATGGTATAGTTCTATTCCATAAGTCATGTGTTGAAGTATGGTAGTTCTATTCCATAAGTCATGTGTTGAAGTATGGTAGTTTCTATTCCATAAGTCATGTGTTGAAGTATGGTAGTTCTATTCCATAAGTCATGTGTTGAAGTATGGTAGTTCTATTCCATAAGTCATGTGTTGAAGTATGGTAGTTCTATTCCATAAGTCATGTGTTGAAGTATGGTAGTTCTATTCCATAAGTCATGTGTGAAGTATGGTAGTTCTATTCCATAAGTCATGTGTTGAAGTATGGTAGTTCTATTCCATAAGTCATGTGTTGAAGTATGGTAGTTCTATTCCATAAGTCATGTGTTGAAGTATGGTAGTTCTATTCCATAAGTCATGTGTTGAAGTATGGTAGTTCTATTCCATAAGTCATGTGTTGAATAGTATGGTAGTTCTATTCCATAAGTCATGTGTTGAAGTATGGTAGTTCTATTCCATAAGTCATGTGTTGAAGTATGGTAGTTCTATTCCATAAGTCATGTGTTGAAGTATGGTAGTTCTATTCCATAAGTCATGTGTTGAAGTATGGTAGTTCTATTCCATAAGTCATGTGTTGAAGTATGGTAGTTCTATTCCAAGTCATGTGTTGAAGTATGGTAGTTCTATTCCATAAGTCATGTGTTGAAGTATGGTAGTTCTATTCCATAAGTCATGTGTTGAAGTATGGTAGTTCTATTCCATAAGTCATGTGTTGAAGTATGGTAGTTCTATTCCATAAGTCATGTGTTGAAGTATGGTAGTTCTATTCCATAAGTCATGTGTTGAAGTATGGTAGTTCTATTCCATAAGTCATGTGTTGAAGTATGGTAGTTCTATTCCATAAGTCATGTGTTGAAGTATGGTAGTTCTATTCCATAAGTCATGTGTTGAAGTATGGTAGTTCTATTCCATAAGTCATGTGTTGAAGTATGGTAGTTCTATTCCATAAGTCATGTGTTGAAGTATGGTAGTTCTATTCCATAAGTCATGTGTTGAAGTATGGTAGTTCTATTCCATAAGTCATGTGTTGAAGTATGGTAGTTCTATTCCATAAGTCATGTGTTGAAGTATGGTAGTTCTATTCCATAAGTCATGTGTTGAAGTATGGTAGTTCTATTCCATAAGTCATGTGTTGAAGTATGGTAGTTCTATTCCATAAGTCATGTGTTGAAGTATGTAGTTCTATTCCATAAGTCATGTGTTGAGTATGGTAGTTCTATTCCATAAGTCATGTGTTGAAGTATGGTAGTTCTATTCCATAAGTCATGTGTTGAAGTATGGTAGTTCTATTCCATAAGTCATGTGTTGAAGTATGGTAGTTCTATTCCATAAGTCATGTGTTGAAGTATGGTAGTTCTATTCCATAAGTCATGTGTTGAAGTATGGGTAGTTCTATTCCACAAGTCATGTGTTGAAGTATGGTAGTTCTATTCATAAGTCTGTGTTGAAGTATGGTAGTTTCTATTCCATAAGTCAAGTGTTGAAGTATGGTAGTTCTATTCCATAAGTCATGTGTTGAAGTATGGTAGTTCTATTCCATAAGTCATGTGTTGAAGTATGGTAGTTCTATTCCATAAGTCATGTGTTGAAGTATGGTAGTTCTATTCCACAAGTCATGTGTTGAAGTATGGTAGTTCTATTCCACAAGTCATGTGTTGAAGTATGGTAGTTCTATTCCACAAGTCATGTGTTGAAGTATGGTAGTTCTATTCCACAAGTCATGTGTTGAAGTATGGTAGTTCTATTCCATAAGTCATGTGTTGAAGTATGGTAGTTCTATTCCATAAGTCATGTGTTGAAGTATGGTAGTTCTATTCCATAAGTCATGTGTTGAAGTATGGTAGTTCTATTCCACAAGTCATGTGTTGAAGTATGGTAGTTCTATTCCACAAGTCATGTGTTGAAGTATGGTAGTTCTATTCCAATAAGTCATGTGTTGAAGTATGGTAGTTCTATTCCACAGTCATGTGTTGAAGTATGGTAGTTCTATTCCATAAGTCATGTGTTGAAGTATGGTAGTTCTATTCCATAAGTCATGTGTTGAAGTATGGTGTCTATTCCACAGTCATGTGTTGAAGTATGGTAGTTCTATTCACAAGTCATGTGTTGAAGTATGGTAGTTCTATTCCATAAGTCATGTGTTGAAGTATGGTAGTTCTATTCCATAAGTCATGTGTTGAAGTATGGTAGTTCTATTCCATAAGTCATGTGTTGAAGTATGGTAGTTCTATTCCATAAGTCATGTGTTGAAGTATGGTAGTTCTATTCCATAAGTCATGTGTTGAAGTATGGTAGTTCTATTCCATAAGTCATGTGTTGAAGTATGGTAGTTCAATTTGATAAGTCATGTGGTTGAAGTATGGTAGTTCAATTTGATAGTCATGTGTTGAAGTATGGTAGTTCTATTCCATAAGTCATGTGTTGAAGTATGGTAGTTCTATTCCATAAGTCATGTGTTGAAGTATGGTAGTTCTATTCCATAAGTCATGTGTTGAAGTATGGTAGTTCTATTCCATAAGTCATGTGTTGAAGTATGGTAGTTCTATTCCATAAGTCATGTGTTGAAGTAGGTAGTTCTATTCCATAAGTCATGTGTTGAAGTATGGTAGTTCTATTCCATAAGTCATGTGTTGAAGTATGGTAGTTCTATTCCATAAGTCATGTGTGAAGTATGGGTAGTTCTATTCCATAAGTCATGTGTTGAAGTATGGTAGTTCTATTCCATAAGTCATGTGTTGAAGTATGGTAGTTCTATTCCATAAGTCATGTGTTGAAGTATGGTAGTTCTATTCCATAAGTCATGTGTTGAAGTATGGTAGTTCTATTCCACAAGTCATGTGTTGAAGTATGGTAGTTCTATTCCATAAGTCAAGTGTTGAAGTATGGTAGTTCTATTCCATAAGTCATGTGTTGAAGTATGGTAGTTCTATTCCATAAGTCATGTGTTGAAGTATGGTAGTTCTATTCCATAAGTCATGTGTTGAAGTATGGTAGTTCTATTCCATAAGTCATGTGTCGAAGTATGGTAGTTCTATTCCATAAGTCATGTGTTGAAGTATGGTAGTTCTATTCCATAAGTCATGTGTTGAAGTATGGTAGTTCTATTCCATAGTCATGTGTTGAAGTATGGTAGTTCTATTCCATAGTCATGTGTTGAAGTATGGTAGTTCTATTCCATAGTCATGTGTTGAAGTATGGTAGTTCTATTCCATAAGTCATGTGTTTGAAGTATGGTAGTTCTATTCCATAAGTCATGTGTTGAAGTATGGTGTTCTATTCCATAAGTCATGTGTTGAAGTATGGTAGTTCTATTCCATAAGTCATGTGTTGAAGTATGGTTAGTTCTATTCCATAAGTCATGTGTTGAAGTATGGTAGTTCTATTCCATAAGTCATGTGTTGAAGTATGGTAGTTCTATTCCATAAGTCATGTGTTGAAGTATGGTAGTTCTATTCCATAAGTCATGTGTTGAAGTATGGTAGTTCTATTCCATAAGTCATGTGTTGAAGTATGGTAGTTCTATTCCATAAGTCATGTGTTGAAGTATGGTAGTTCTATTCCATAAGTCATGTGTTGAAGTATGGTAGTTCTATTCCATAAGTCATGTGTTGAAGTATGGTGTTCTATTCCATAAGTCATGTGTTGAAGTATGGTAGTTCTATTCCATAAGTCATGTGTTGAGTATGGTAGTTCTATTCCATAAGTCATGTGTTGAAGTATGGTAGTTCTATTCCATAAGTCATGTGTTGAAGTATGGTAGTTTATTCCATAAGTCATGTGTGAAGTATGGTAGTTCTATTCCATAAGTCATGTGTTGAAGTATGGTAGTTCTATTCCATAAGTCATGTGTTGAAGTATGGTAGTTCTATTCCATAAGTCATGTGTTGAAGTATGGTAGTTCTATTCCATAAGTCATGTGTTGAAGTATGGTAGTTCTATTCCATAAGTCATGTGTTGAAGTATGGTAGTTCTATTCCATAAGTCATGTGTTGAAGTATGGTAGTTCTATTCCATAAGTCATGTGTTTGAAGTATGGTAGTTCTATTCCATAAGTCATGTGTTGAAGTATGGTAGTTCTATTCCATAAGTCATGTGTTGAAGTATGGTAGTTCTATTCCATAAGTCATGTGTTGAAGTATGGTAGTTCTATTCCATAAGTCATGTGTTGAAGTATGGTAGTTCTATTCCATAAGTCATGTGTTGAAGTATGGTAGTTCTATTCCATAAGTCATGTGTTGAAGTATGGTAGTTCTATTCCACAAGTCATGTGTTGAGTATGGTAGTTCTATTCCATAAAGTCATGTGTTGAAGTATGGTAGTTCTATTCCATAAGTCAAGTGTTGAAGTATGGTAGTTCTATTCCATAGTCATGTGTTGAAGTATGGTAGTTCTATTCCATAGTCATGTGTTGAAGTATGGTAGTTCTATTCCATAAGTCATGTGTTGAAGTATGGTAGTTCTATTCCACAAGTCATGTGTTGAAGTATGGTGTTCTATTCCACAAGTCATGTGTTGAAGTATGGTAGTTCTATTCCACAAGTCATGTGTTGAAGTATGGTAGTTCTATTCCACAAGTCATGTGTTGAAGTATGGTAGTTCTATTCCATAAGTCATGTGTTGAGTTGGTAGTTCTATTCCATAAGTCATGTGTTGAAGTATGGTAGTTCTATTCCATAAGTCATGTGTTGAAGTATGGTAGTTCTATTCCACAAGTCATGTGTTGAAGTATGGTAGTTCTATTCCACAAGTCATGTGTTTGAAGTATGGTAGTTCTATTTCCATAAGTCATGTGTTGAAGTATGGTAGTTCTATTCCACAAGTCATGTGTTGAAGTATGGTAGTTCTATTCCATAAGTCATGTGTTGAAGTATGGTAGTTCTATTCCATAAGTCATGTGTTGAAGTATGGTAGTTCTATTCCACAAGTCATGTGTTGAAGTATGGTAGTTCTATTCCACAAGTCATGTGTTGAAGTATGGTAGTTCTATTCCATAAGTCATGTGTTGAAGTATGGTAGTTCTATTCCATAAGTCATGTGTTGAAGTATGGTAGTTCTATTCCATAAGTCATGTGTTGAAGTATGGTAGTTCTATTCCATAAGTCATGTGTTGAAGTATGGTAGTTCTATTCCATAAGTCATGTGTTGAAGTATGGTTGTTCTATTCCATAAGTCATGTGTGAAGTATGGTAGTTCAATTTGATAAGTCATGTGTTGAAGTATGGTAGTTCAATTTGATAAGTCATGTGTTGAAGTATGGTAGTTCTATTCCATAAGTCATGTGTTGAAGTATGGTAGTTCTATTCCATAAGTCAAGTGTTGAAGTATGGTAGTTCTATTCCATAAGTCATGTGTTGAGTATGGTAGTTCTATTTGATTAGCGTTTCTCCTTTGTTCTTTCCCCTTTTTCCTTTTTTTCCATTTTCTGTTATTGTTTTTCTTCCCTTTTGAAGACACTATGACATCAATCGCTTAAGCAGAAAAATAGAATTACTAATTTTAGCGATGACGTTGGCTAATCAGTAAGTAAACAAACTATCTATCCAGTAAACTATGTCTTGGGCCAATCGACTTGTCAGTCAGACTATTTCAAGAGTAACGAAATGGATCATAATGAATAAATAAGAGCCAAACTATAAAGTTATAGAAAGTAAAATATAAAAAAGGCAAAAACAAAACAATTAAAAAAATCTGCATCATTGTACAACTGCAAGGCAACGTGAGAGACTTAGTAAAGCTCCTGAGGTTGCCGAGTAGCCGACGCTGGTGTGTGTCAGGAGAGGGGAGAGGAGACTGTGAGGGAACCATGTTGGAGGGCAATGGGGGCGGGGCGAGACGAAAGAAGGGGGGAGGGAGGAGGGGAGGGGGAGGATCGGCGGGGTGTTGAGGTCACACAATGTCGCCCTGTTACAAACTGTCATCGATGTTACAATACAAAATGTCACTTTGGTACACTAAGGAACACCGGGTCCAGGATGACATGATTGTACTGGCAGGTCACGGAGTTTGTCAGCTGTGGAACACAGGATCCAGGATGACATTATTGCACTGGCAGGTCACGGAGTTTGTCAGCTGTGGAACACAGGATCCAGGATGACATCATTGTACTGGCAGGTCACCGAGTTTGTCAGCTGTGGAACGCAAGATCCAGGATGACATGATTGTACTGGCAGGTCACGAGGTTTGTCAGCTGTGGAACACAGGATCCAGGATGACATCATTGTACTGGCAGGTCACGGAGTTTGTCAGCTGTGGAACAAATTGCCGCCATATGTGAATGTAGGGTTTGAGGGTGGGTCTGTTGGGCATATTTTGTTATATAAGTGTACAAGGAGAGGTATGAATATAATGGTGATCATAAACGGCCACATGATATTGCAAATGACGGTGCCACTTTGGATGACAACGACAACGATGGACGATGGCAACGTACATGTTGATACTGACGATGACAAAGTTGATGAAGTTGATAATTGACTTTTGCATTAGGCTTTGTGGGGGCCTAATGCAGAGCATATTGTCGCCTTTGAATGCAGAGCATATTGTCGCCTTTCGTGAGTGTACAGTTTGTGGTCGGTTTTGACTTGCCGGTTATAACGGTACGCGATTGTAGAGTACAAGATGGGAAGATGTTATTCGTAAATGATAATCATTTGCGTGTTTTAAATATAGCATCACAGGAAACTGTAATAGTAGCCCATTCCTTTCAATGCATTGAACCATAAATTTATTCCTCGTGATTTTGATCATTTAAGCATACCTAGTCCACACTAGTGACTAATCACACCCGACTCAAAACCATAAAGAAATGGGGACAATCTGTTGCGCAGAAGACATGAATATGTGAATATGTGACCTGCTGGCAGTACAGATCATCACACAGGATGACGTTATGTGACCTGCTGGCAGTACTGATCATGACACAGGATGACGTTATGTGACCTGCTGGCAGTGCAGATCATCATGACACAGGATGACGTTATGTGACCTGCTGGCAGTGCAGATCATCATGATCATCACGACACAGGATGACGTTATGTGACTTGCTGGCAGTACAGATCATCATGACACAGGATGACGCTATGTATCCTGCTGGCAGTGCAGATCATCCCACAGGATGACGTTATGTGACCTGCTGGCAGTACAGATCATCCCACAGGATGACGTTATGTGACCTGCTGTCAGTACAGATCATCACGACACAGGGTGACGTTATGTGACCTGCTGGCAGTACAGATCGTCATGACACAGGATGACGTCATGTGAACTGCTGGCAGTACAGATCATCATCACACAGGATGACGTTATGTGACCTGCTGGCAGTGCAGATCATCATCACACAGGATGACGTTATGTGACCTGCTGGCAGTACAGATCATCATCACACAGGATGACGTTATGTGACCTGCTGGCAGTACAGATCATCATCACACAGGATGACGTCATGTAAACTGCTAGCAGTACAGATATCATCACACAGGGTGACGTTATGTGACCTGCTGGCAGTACAGATCGTCATGACACAGGATGACGTTATGTGACCTGCTGGCAGTGCATATCATCATCACACAGGATGACGTTATGTGACCTGCTGGCAGTACAGATCATCATCACACAGGATGACGTTATGTGACCTGCTGGCAGTACAGATCATCATCACACAGGATGACGTCATGTGAACTGCTGGCAGTACAGATATCATCACACAGGATGACGTTATGTGACCTGCTGGCAGTATTGATCATGACACAGGATGACGTTATGTGACCTGCTGGCAGTACAGATCATCCCACAGGATGACGCTATGTGACCTGCTGACAGTACAGGTCATGACACAGGATGACGCTATGTGTCCTGCTGGCAGTGCAGATCATCCCACAGGATGACGTTATGTGACCTGCTGGCAGTACAGATCATCACGACACAGGATGACGTTATGTGACCTGCTGGCAGTACAGATCACGACACAGGATGACGTTATGTGACCTGCTGGCAGTACAGATCGTCATGACACAGGATGACGTCATGTGAACTGCTGGCAGTACAGATCACGACACAGGATGACGTTATGTGACCTGCTGGCAGTACAGATCGTCGTGACACAGGATGACGTCATGTGAACTGCTGGCAGTACAGATCATGACACATGATGACGTTATGTGACCTGCTGGCAGTACAGATCATGACACAGGATGACGCTATGTGACCTGCTGGCAGTACAGGTCATGACACAGGATGACGCTATGTGTCCTGCTGGCAGTGCAGATCATCCCACAGGATGACGTTATGTGACCTGCTGGCAGTACAGATCATCATCACACAGGATGACGTTATGTGTCCTGCTGGCAGTACAGATCATCATCACACAGGATGACGTTATGTGACCTGCTGGCAGTACAGATCATCATCACACAGGATGACGTTATGTGACCTGCTGGCAGTGCAGATCATCATCACACAGGATGACGTTATGTGACCTGCTGGCAGTACAGATCATCCCACAGCATGACGTTATGTGACCTGCTGGCAGTGCAGATCATCACACAGGATGACGTTATGTGACCTGCTGGCAGTACAGATGATCATCACACAGGATGACGTTATGTGACCTGCTGGCAGTGCAGATCATCCCACAGCATGACGTTCAGTACCACTGTTCCATTCTGTCAAGCGACATAGGTGCAAACTGTGAGCGGGTGACATTTTGTGCTTCAGAAGGCGTGTTAGCGAGCGTGTATCATACGGTCCTTAAGCCATGAACGAGCAGTGTTGATGGTGCCGTCATGTATCATACGGTCCTTAGCCATGAACGAGCAGTGTTGATGGTACCGTCATGTGCCGTCATGTATCATACGGTCCTTAAGCCATGAACGAGCAGTGTTGATGGTGCCGTCATGTATCATACGGTCCTTAAGCCATGAACGAGCAGTGTTGATGGTGCCGTCAAAGATCCCTTTTCATCACTGCACTTCCGCAAGGCACCAACCGATGATCTTGTTAATGCCAGCAACTATCTTTGATACCAGTATCATCCCTACTTGGAGTTTGGGGTAGGGAGAGAGAGGGAGAGGGGAGGGCAGGATCGAGAGGAGAAGTGGTTTAAGGAGAAGGGATAAAAAGGGGTCACATAGACTTCTGTCACGAGCAAACTTCTGAAGCTTTGGTTCGCGTGTCTGAAAAGCATTATGCTTCAGAGGTAAGGACAGCCATGCTTGATGTTGCCCATGTCACTGCCAAGTAACCGGCTGTGTAAGGATTGGGAAGGGGGTGGATTGGGAAGGGGGTGGATTGGGAAGGGGGTTGATTGGGAAGGAGGTGGATTGGGAAGGGGGTGGATTGGGAAGGGGGTGGATTGGGAAAGGGGTGGATTGGGAAGGAGGTGGATTGGGAAGGGGGTGGATTAGGAAGGGGGTGGATTGGGAAGGGGTGGATTGGGAAGGAGGTGAAGTGGGAAGGGGGGGTGGATTGGGAAGGGGGGCGGATTGGGAAGGAGGTGGAGTGGGAAGGGGGTGGGACTGGGAAAGGGGGGATTGGGAAGGGGGTGGATTGGGAAGGAGGTGGATTGGGAAGTGGGCGGATTGGGAAGGGGGTGGATTGGTAGGGGGTGGATTGGGAAGGGGGTGGATTGGGAAGGCGGTGGATTGGAAGAGGGGTGGATTGGGAAGGGGTGGATTGGGAAGGGGGTGGATTGGGAAGGCGGTGGATTGGTAGGGGGTGGATTGGGAAGGGGGTGGATTGGGAAGGCGGTGGATTGGAAGGGGGTGGATTTGGAAGGGGTGGATTGGGAAGGGGGGTGGATTGGTAGAGTGGTGGGAGTGGGAAGGGGGTGGATTGGGAAGGGGGTGGATTGGGAAGGGGGTGGATTGGGAAGGGGTGGACTGGGAAAGGGGGTGGATTGGGAAGGGGGGGGTTGGGAAGGTGGTGGATTGGGAAAAGGTGGATTGGGAAGGGGGTGGTTGGGAAGGAGGTGGATTGGGAAGGGGTGGATTGGGAAGGGGGTGGATTGGGAAGGGGGTGGATTGGGAAGGGGTGGATGGGAAGGGGTGGACTGGGAAAGGGGTGGATTGGGAAGGGGGGGGTTGGGAAGGTGGTGGATTGGGAAGGAGGTGGATTGGGAAGGGGGTGGATTGGAAGGGGGGTGGAAGGGTGTGGAAGGTGGATGGAAGGGGGTGGATTGGGAAGGGGGTGGATTGGGAAGGGGGTGGATGGGAAGGGGTGGATGGGAAAGGGGTGGATGGGAAGGGGGGGTGGGAATTGGGAAGGGGGTGGATTGGGTAAGGAGGGGGGATTGGGAAGGGGGTGGATTGGGAAGGAGGTGGATTGGGAAGGGGGTGGATTGGGAAGGGGGTGGATTGGGAAGGGGGTGGATTGGGAAGGGGGCGGATTGGGAAGGAGGTGGATTGGGAAGGGGGTGGATTGGAGAGAGGCGTTGGAAGTGAGGGGCCAGGACGGGCTAGTTGGAGATGGGGGCGGGGGGGGGGGGGGGGGGGGGGGGTAGGAGCTAGAGGGTGTATCTTGTTATTTAGTCTTCAGCCATGAGCATACAATCCTGATCCTGATGTCTCCGGTGCTACGAGCATCGAGCGAATCTCAGCAGTGCCCGTCTGCTCTCCAAGAACCCGGTGGCATGAAGGAGATGAAATGGGATGGCTGTAAGGGAGGGGGAGGGGGCGGAGTCACAGAATATGTAGAGTGTGGCTCAGGCTTTGAGGGTGGGTGTCACACAACCTTTATTCATGACTGACAGGGTTGTTGATGTGATTGCTGTTGCTGTTAGTGTTGTTGGTGTTGTTTGAGTGTTCATCACAGTATTTCAATAATCAATAGTAATGTTTAGCCGCGCCTATCTCTTCTCCAAGTGTTTTGATGCATGCCATATATTTCCGAATTTCTCAGAACTTAGCAAGCATTCACGTTGTGGCGTTTAGGCAGGAGGAGAAGGGGAGGAAAAGGAGGGGATCTTTAGGACGTCTATTTATTCGTCTTCGAAAAGCGTCTGCACAAAATGAGGGATCATACGGAAGTTGTTTAGACGATCACAAAAGGTTGGCTAACCCTTCTCTCTCCCCTCACGACAAATCCTCCCTCTTCAAACCGTTCATTCCTGCCCTTCTCTCTCCCCTCACGTCAAATCCTCCCTCTTCATACCGTTCATTCTTGCCCTTCTCTCTCCCCTCACGTCAAATCCTCCCTCTTCATACCGTTCATTCTTGCCCTTCTCTCCCCTCACGTCAAATCCTCCGTTGTCATACCGTTCATTCTTACCCTTCACTCTTCCCTCACGTCAAATCCTCCCTTCTCAAACTGTTCATTCTTACCCTCTCTCTCCCCTCACGTCAAATCCTCCCTTGTCAAACTGTTCATTCTTACCCTTCTCTCTCCCCTCACGTCAAATCCTCCCTTGTCAAACTGTTCATTCTTACCCTTCTCTCTCCCCTCACGTCAAATCCTCCCTCTTCAAACCGTTCATTCTTACCCTTCTCTCTCCCCAAACGACAAATCCTCCCTTGTCATACCGTTCATTCTTACCGTTCTCTCTCCCCAAACCACAAATCCTCCCTTGTCATACCGTTCATTCCTACCCTTCTCTCTCCCCAAACGACAAATCCTCCCTTGTC
>CM031606.1:4879334-4893505 GCA_018398815.1 Conus ventricosus
GGAAGAAAAGGGAAAAAAGAGAAAACAGAGAGAGGAGAAAAGAGAGAGAAGAGAGGGGAGGGGGAGAGAGAGGGAGGGGAGGGGGGGAGGAGGGGGGGGGGGGGGGGGGGAGAGACAGAGAAAAGGGGCCCCGGGGGTTTTCCCCGGGGGTTTGAGGGGTTTTGGGGTTGGGGGGGGGGGGGGCCCCCCCGGGGGGGGGCCCCCCCCCCGGGGAAAAAAGGGGGGGGCCCCCCCCCCGGGGGGAAGAAACCCCGGGGGAAAGAAATTTGGGGGCCCCCGAAAAGGGGGGAAAAAAGAAAAATTTAATATAAATAAAATTTAAAATTTTGAAAAAAACCCCCCAACCCTTACCCCCTTTGAAACCTTTTTTTTTGTTTTTTTTTTTTTCCCTTTTTCCCAAACCAAACCGCACCCCCCCCCCACCCCATCCCCAAAAGGGCCACCGGGGGGGCCCCCCTTTAAAATTTGGGAAAAGGGGAAGGGGGTTTTTAACCCTTCCCCCCCCCCCCCAAAAAAGATTAGGAGTTTATTAAAAAAAAACCCCCCCCCAGTTTTTAAGGGGGAAAAACCGAATTAAAAAAAACCCCCCCTTGGGGGCCCCCCCAAAACCCCCTTAAAAAAAAATTTGGGAAAAAAAACCTAAAAACCCTGTTTAAATTTTTTGGGGGGGTTTTTTTTCCCCGGGGGGGTTTAAAAGGGGGGGGAAAAAAAAAAACCCCCCCCCCCCCCCCCAAACCCACCCCCCCCCCACCCCCCCCCCCCCACCCCCCCCCCCCACCCACCCACCCCCCCCCCCCCCCCAAACCCCCTGGGGGGAAAAAAAAACCTTTCCCCCCCGGGGGGGGGCCCCCCCCCCCGGGGGGGGTTTGGGGGGGGGGCCTTAAAGGGGCAAAAAAAACCCGGAAAAACCAAAAACCAAAAAAAATTTAAAATTTTTGCCCCCGGAAAAATTTTAATCAAAAAAGAAGTTTTTGGGCCTTTTGTACCGGGGCCCGGGGCCACTATATTAAATTTTTCCCTATTCCCCCGGGGTTAAAAAACCCCAATTTTTTTTTTAAAATTCTGTTTGTTTTTTTTTTTTGTTTTTGTTTTTTTAACAAAAAGTTACTCGTATGCACCAGAAAATTCTTTTGCTCCTCCGTTTGTGCCCCCTGGTGGAAAAATTTTTGACATTTTAAAAGTTTTCCCTTGATGGTGGGGGTATGTGGGGTTTGCGTGCGTGCGGGGCTTTGCGTGCGTGGGGGTGGGTGTGTTTGTGTGTGGGTTTTGTTTTGGTGTGTGTGTGTGGTGTGTGTGGGGGGTGTGTGTTTGTGAAAAACCCCGCAGAGAGAATGAATGCTCTTTTCAGGAGAAATTCCCCAAAGGGGGCGAGGGGGGGAAAGGGGGAAATCGGACACCACATCGGTATTGCCAAAACACCCACGGAAGATGGCTGTAAAAAATGTCCTAACCCCCTTTTCGTCATTTGTCATGGGCCCAACGAATTGCAGAAAACCCGTGCCCATTAACTGGGGTTTTGTTTTTTTTACCTCTGCACACTCGAAACTTTTGGGTTGTTTCTTTAAAAAATTAGGAGCCAAAAAATAGCCGTTGGGTTTAGAGCGCCTAAACTCGTAACCCTTGGGGGACCCCGGGGGTTGGGGTTCAAACCCTCCCCCGGGGGGCCTTTTGGGAAACAGGGGGTTTTTTTCCCTCGGGGGGTTAAAACCATTGGTTCGACCCCTTTTATTTCCAAAAAAGCCCTTTTTCGAATGGGACAAAAAAACCCCAAAGGTTCCGGTTTGGAACGCACGCATAACATTTGCACCCACGTCAAATCCCATCACCAAATTTTCGGAAAATTGGCCATTTGGGCCCTTTGGAAAGGGATGACACGTTACACATACATGCACCCTGCGTGAGAAATGGAAAAAAAAGAAGGAAAAAAGGAAAATGAGTGATCGTATTGAACGATACTAAAGGAAAGGCACGCGAAACGACTGAATGAAGGGGCCAGTGGCAGCTCTTCAGTCGGACTACCCAGGTAGGCGGGCCCCTTTTGAAAAAAGGGAGTGTTAAATTTTTTAAAGCCTTGGGAGTTTGGCCTTTTAACCCGGAATAGGCGTTTAAAATAAATTATTCTTATTATTATTATTTTATTAATTAAAAAAAAAACAACATATAATAAGCCAAACAATGAAACCAAAAAAAAACAAAAGTTAAATTAAAAGGGCTGTTTTAAAAGTAGGTACTTTTAACCAGCAGGGTCTCTTTAACATCTTGTTTTTCTTCACATTTCACAATAAATGTTTTTTTGTTTTTTAAAAGGCATGTTCTAAAAAGTTTTTGGGAATTCATGTACAAAAAGCCCACCTTTTTAAAATGAGAAGTTTCCCGCTTTAAATAAAAAAACTTTGCTTGATCTTGGATAAGGCGTCAGATTCTTGCCCGGAGATTAAAGGGTCTGTTTCCAAAGCGAGGCAGGCGGAGGGGGAAAAGGGGGTTTTCCCTTCTTCAGTGTCAACAGCGGGTGAACCCCCAACCCCAAACTCGGCTCCTTTGGTCCTACGGAAAAAAAAAGAAAAAAAAAAAAGGGCCCAGTGTTTGAACACATCTTTTAGAAAACACCCGGGGGCGGAACAGTCAGTTGGTACAGCGCCGGATTCGGAAACCGGCGATCCTTGGGTTGGGGAGGGTTAAAACTCCATCATGCCGTTTTCGGGTAAAGGGGGATTTTCCCGGAGTTTAAAATTGGTTCTGACTCCATTTCCCCCTACAGTCCTTCGAATGCGACTTTAAACCGAGGTTCCTGTGTGAAGCCATAAAAAGTTTTTGCACACACGGGGAAAAACCCCACACTTTAAATCACCCCAAATTTTTGAACGAAAAAAGGGCCCGGGTTTTGGCCCCTTTGTAAAGGGGGTATGGAATGCACCCTAATTTTTATTGGCAGGCACGAAAAATGAAAGAATGAACGAAAAAAAGGGGAGTGATGGGTGTTTGGAAAATCATGCCATTTTTGTTTTTGTCTTGCCATGTGGTTTTGGTTTGGGAAACAACCCGATACACAAAACAACCCTGTATTTCATGCTTGACCACTAAAATTTTTTGATCTTTTTTCCCGGCTTAAAAACAGTTCGTTAAAACATGACGTCATTCTTTCCCGCTGAAGTTTTGTTGTCTTTTAGCCCAATTGGGTTTTTTAGCGCCCTTTGTCTTTTTTTTCAATTTCTCTCTCTCTTCAAAATCAAGCGTGTCGGGGCTTTCACGGCTGGCTGAATTTTGGGGAAAAAATTTCTTGTGATTGGATCCAGTCTACATCTTTTTTTTTGTTGTGGCCAATTTTTGGGCCCGGTTTTCCCGAGAGAAACTGCCACCCCCGTTAAACCTCAAAAGAAACCCAACCAAGGGGGGGGAGAGGACGGGCCCGAAAGGGGGGAACAATGGGGGCCTTTGGGCGTTTTTTTTTTAAAATCTCCCCCGGCATAAAACAAAGACGCAGACGAAAAGTTGCAGACTCCCCTAAGGGGGGCGCCCCCGGGCCCAACTGCCCCATGCGTAAACGTCCTTTCCCGGGCCCCTTTGGGGGGGGAAAACCCTTTTGGGGGTCCGGGGTTTAGGGTGTAAGGCCCCCTTTTTCCCCTTTGGCCCCAAACCTAAAAACTTTCCCCCTCCCCCCCCCCCCCCCCCCCCCCCCCCTCCTATGCTTTATTCCCCTTCCCTCCCCCTCGCCCGGCCAAAAAATCTGACTCTGAGGGGGGCATCTGTTGGAACTATCCATCTGTCTGGAAAATATCTGCTGGACTGGAAAAGTTTCAAAAAACAACGGAAGAGAGGGAGCCATGTTTCGCCCCAATTTTTCGCCCGGCTAAATTGGTCGCCCCGACAATTTTTTGAACCCGGGCGCTGTTCTCAAATTTGCCGACACCCAAATTGTCGCTGGGGGGAAAAATTGTCGCCACTTCCAAAAATTTGCGCCATGACATTTGAATTTTGCTAGGTGGGACATGTGAGGGTGAAGGAATGCCCGCAATTTTGGGGAAAAGATCTCCTTTTTTTAAAAAAAAACTCGTGTGTGTGCGCGCCCTTGGCGGGCCCCTGTAATGTGTGTAAGTGGGGCACACACACACACACTCACAAACACACACAACACACACACACCACCCCACACACAACACCCACACACACAACACACCCACAATATATATATATATATAGATATTTAAAATTTTGGGCTTGAGGGTAACTTTTTATATTTTTTTACTTTTCACAAAAAAATGAAACTTTTTTTGGGTCTTTTATGAATTTTTTTTTGCTTTTTAGATGGCACCATTTTGGGTTTGGGTTTTTGAACTCAAAAAAACCTACACGGTATTGCCACACCAACCTTTTCTGGGGGTTGCAAAACCCCTTTTTAAAAAAAGAAAAGGCAAGGGAGGAAAAAAAAACCCCTTTCCCCGGTCCTGAGGAGAAACCACCAAGTTTCGAAATAAACGGTATATGAAAGGGTTATATGTTGTGAGTTTCCCCCCCCAAATTTGGGGGATTTTTCTCCCCCTTGGGAGATATAAGCTTGCTGAAGGGGTCAATTTTTAAAAGCAAATTTTTTTTATTTTTTCCCCCTTCAAACCCCCTCAAAAGGGGACATTTCTGTTAATTTGGCAGAAAACATCTACCACTGCAGATATGATGCCCCCATCTCCCCTTAATTTTTTCAATCTAAGACATAAGAAACAAGCTTTTTTTAAAAATCACAATTTTTTTGCCGTCATTGAACACCAAGCTGCCGTAATTTTCGGAACGGGGGGGGTACTTTTCCTTGGGAAATTTAAAAAAATTTTTTGGTTTTTTTGTCCCTTGCGGATTCATTCCCCAAAAACTTCCCCCCAGCAATTGTGTCTTAAGGGGTAATTTTTTAAATTTTTTTACTTTTCACAAAAAAAAGTAGCTTGTTTTGCTCTTTTATGATTTTTTTTTTGTTTTAGATGGCACCTTTGGGTTTTATTTTTGGGAAAATCAACAAACATAATACGGTTATTGCAAAACCCCAAACCCTTTTTTGGGAAAAGGGATTCCCCTTTTTAAAATGAAAAAGGGAAAAGGAGCAAATTTCCACTTTTCCCCCGGCCCGAGGAGGAAACCAAACCCAAATTTCGAAAAATTTGGTATATGCCAGGGGTTTTAAAAGTTAGGTGATTTCCCCCCTAAAAAGGGGGATGTCCCCCCTTGGAGAATATAAGGCTGAAGGCTCTTTTTTAGAAACAAAAATTTAAAATTTTTTCCCCTTCACCCACCAAGACAAACTGTTAGTTTGGCAGAATCATCTACCACGGGAGATAATTTTAAAACTATCCCCCCTTAAAAACTTTTTTCAAAAACATAAGAGCAAGCTTTGTTTATAAAACAAAATTTCGCAGTCCCCTTTCAACACCCAAACTGCTCGAAGTTGCGAACGTTTCGGTAAATTAAACCGGAATTTATTTGTTTTTTTTTCTTCAAAAATTTTATAAAAAATAAATAAAGATAAAATAAATATAAAATATTTAAATAATTTTTAAATAAACCGCGCACACCACCACCCCCGGGAGCACAATTAAATTTTTTTAAAAAAAGCAAGCACACAAAGTATTGTGAATTTTAACAAAAATTTAGGGTTGATTGGTTTTTGGGAAGCAGGCTTAAAGTTCCATTTGGGAAAAGGAAAGAAATTACACAGCTTTCTCCCCGTTTCAAGGGTTTTGGTTGGAAAATCAAAGACAAGAAACAAAAACATTTCAAAATCGTCTTTTAAAACCCCCCGAAAAAAACAACATGCGTAAATTTTTTTTCGTCCTTTTTTCATAAAGAATTTTTCCCCCAAAATTTTTCCCCCCTTTTATAAAAAGAATCTCCCTCCCAAATTTTTCCCTTTTTTCGTTAAAAGAAACCCTCTCCAATTTTCCCCCTTCTTATAACAGAATCTCTCCAAAATTTCCCCCTTTTTTCATAATAGAATCTCTGCCAATTTTCCCCCTTTTTTTATATTTGAATTTCCCAAATTTTCCCCCTTTTTTCTAAAAGAATTTCCCCCTCTCCAAAATTTTCCCCCTTTTTTCCCTAATAGAATCACCCCCCCAATTTCCCCTTTGTCAAAAATGAATTTTCTCTCCCCCAATTTTTCCCCTTTTTTTATAATAAATCTTCTCCGGTTTCCCCTTTTTCCCCCCTTGATTCCCCCGCCGCTTTTCCCTTTCCTATACGGCTATTATTAAAAGTAGAAAAAAAGGACCCCCAGGGCAAAGCACAATGCTTAAAAAAAATTTTGGTTCATATATGGCTTATAAATTTCAGTAGTAACCGAATAACAGGACAAAGCAGAATGCTTTTTTTCAATTTTGTGTTCATGTATGGGTATCAAAACACAAAGTAACCCTGACAACAGGACAAAGCAGAATGCTTCTTTCAACTAGGGGTGGATTTTAAAAAACTTCAAAAAAAGGAATTTTAAACCCGAACAACAGACAAAACACAAGGGTTTTTCTCCCAAAATTTGTGTTTTCCCATAAGGCTGGGCAATCAAAGGGAAAAATGGCCCCAAAAGGACAAAGCAAATTCTTTATTTCAACCCTTTTTTTTAAAAATTTTGGCTACAATACAAAAGAAAAAGGCCACAGGGCAAAGGCAGAATGCTTTTTTTCAACAAAATTAAATTATGGCTTTTCAATACAATTGTAAAAAGGACCCCCAGGACCAAAAGAAAAATGTTTAAAATTTTAAAAATTAGTGGGAAAATTTTATTTTAACCCCCCTTACCTTCCAACAATCTCCTTTTCTCCTCTCTCTTTCCCCCCTCCCCTCTCTCTCCCTCTCTCCCCTCTCTCCCCTCCCCCTCCCCAATCTCCCCCTTTTCCCCTTTTTCTCCTTCCCCTCTTCTCCTCTCTCCCTCTCCCCCTCTCTCTCTCTCCCCTCTCCCCCCCGAGTGTTTATCTCCCAAAGGGGGGGGAAAAACGCAGGGCCCCCCAAAAACCAGTGGCCCCCTCCAAAATATTTTTTGCCACAGGGGTGTCTTCAGAGTCAGGTCTGTTTTTCCCCTTTTCCCCTTTATCCGGCTTTCCCCTGGGGGTTTGGGGCCCTTTTTTGTTTTTTTCTTCTTTCTTTTTTTTTCTTTCTTTTCTTTCTTTCCTTTTTGATTTCTTCCTTCTTTCTTTTTTTCCCCTCTTTCTTTTTTTTAAAAATTTTTTTCTTTTTGCTTCTTTTTTTCTCTTTCTCTTTCTGCAATCGTCTGCGCGCAAAAACAAGCCATCCGCGCACTTGTTTTTACTCCCTGTTTGACCCCCGGAAAATGAAAATCGAGACCCCAACCAATTTCTCTCTCTCTTTCTCTTTCCTTTTCCTCTTTAATCTCTCTCTCTCCCCTTCCTCTTTCCCCTCTCTCTCTCTCCTCTCCCCCCTCTCACACCCACACACACACACCCCCAAAACACACACACAAAACACACAAAAACCCCCACACACACACACACACCCCCAAAAACACACACACACACCCCCATTTAGCGCACCACGCGCACTGGCCATGGGCTCGCGGGAGAAACCCAGTCCAAAATTTTTTTCCTAGGTCATTGGCCCCCAGATGTAACAGAGTGCTTTAAAACTTTACAAGGCGCACAAAATGGGCCCTCCTCCCCTTTTAACAGGGGTGCTTTAAAATTTCTTTACATGGCCCCACAAAATGGGCCCCCTTTCCTTTAAACAGAGTGCTTTAATTTCTTTTACGGCGCACAAAATGGGCCCCCCCTTTCCTTTTAAAAGAGTGCTTTTTACTTTAAAAATGGCCACAAAAAGGGCCCCCCTCGCCTTTAACAGAGGCTTTTTTACTTTTAAAGGCGCAAAAAAAATGGGGCCCCCCCCTTGCCTTTGGTCAAGAATGCATCAGGAACGTGGCCCAAAGACACACAATTTTCCCCAACCCTGTTCCTGGGCAATGACACAAATTGGTTTTTTTCCTAAAAAAAATCTTTAAAAGGTTGGTTCCCAAAATTGGAAAAGGGAACAAAGGGAACGGGAAAGGGAAAAACCATACTGTTACGGTATTGCACACCAACCTTTTCTGGATTGCATTCCTTTTAAAACTGAAAAGGAAGAGGAGTCAAATTACCACTTTCCGCGGTCACTGAGGAGAAACCACCAAGTTTCGAAATATCGGTATATGACCAGGAGTTATATGTTAGTGAGTTTCCCTCCTATTGGAGGATGTCTCCCCCTTGGAGAATATAAGCTTGCTGAAGGCTCATTTTGAGAAGCATTTATTTTATTTTTCCCCATTCACCCACTCAAGCACATACTGTTAGTTAGGCAGAATCATCTACCACTGCAGATATGAATGCTATCTCCCTTATTCTTCAATCTAAGACATAAGAGCAAGCTTTGTTTATAATTCAATATTTCTTGCAGTCATTGCAACACCAAGCTGCTCTGTAAGTTGCTGGAACGGTGCGGTACTTATCCTTGGAATTTATTAGTTTGTTGTATATATATATATATATATATATATAGATATATATATATATATATATATATATTATATATAATATATATATACGCGCGCACACACACACACACGGGAGCACAATGATTGGTAAAAAAAAGCATGCACACAAAGTATTGTGAAACGTGTACATGACTTCAGGGTTGATTGTTGTTGGGATGCAGGCTGAAAGTTCCATTGGAACTGGATAGTAATTACACAGCTTTCTCCCCGTTCAGCGTGTGGTTGGATATCAATGAGCAAGAAACAAATCATTTCAAAATCAGTCTTACTCAGAAAAAACAACAACATGCGTATTATTTGCTGTCCTATTTTCATAATAGAATCTCCCTCCAATTTTCCCTTTCTTCATAATAGAATCTCCCTCCAATTTCCCCTTTCTTCGTAATAGAATCTCTCTCCAATTTTCCCTTTCTTCATAACAGAATCTCTCCAATTTCCCCTTTCTTCATAATAGAATCTCTGTCCAATTTCCCCTTTCTTCATAGTAGAATCTCTCTCCAATTCTCCCTTTCTTCATAATAGAATCTCTCTCCAATTTTCCCCTTTCTTCATAATAGAATCACTCTCCAATTTCCCCTTTCGTCATAATAGAATCTCTCTCCAATTTCCCCTTTCTTTATAATAGAATCTCTCTCCGGTTTCCCTTTTCCCTCCCTTGATTCCCACTGCCGCTTATCCCTTTCCATATACGGCTATTATTACAGTATGTAACAGGACAACAGGACAAAGCACAATGCTTTATTTCAATTTAGTGTTCATATATGGCTATAATTACAGTATGTAACAGAATAACAGGACAAAGCAGAATGCTTTATTTCAATTTAGTGTTCATGTATGGCTATCAATACACAATGTAACATGACAACAGGACAAAGCAGAATGCTTCATTTCAACTAGGTGTGGATATATGGCTATCAATACAGTATGTAACAGAACAACAGGACAAAGCACAATGCTTTATCTCAACTTAGTGTTCATATATGGCTGTCAATACAATATGCAACATGGCAAACAGGACAAAGCAGAATGCTTTATTTCAACTTTGTGTATATTATGGCTATCAATACAATATGTAACAGGACCACAGGACAAAGCAGAATGCTTTATTTCAACTTAGTGTATATTATGGCTATCAATACAATATGTAACAGGACCACAGGACAAAGCAGAATGCTTTATTTCAACTTAGTGAAATTTGACTGTTACCCTTTCACGCTTCCAACATCTCTCTCTCTCTCTCTCTCTCTCTCTCTCTCTCTCTCTCTCTCTCTCTCTCTCTCTCTCTCTCTCTCTCTCCTCTCTCTCTCTCTCAGTCTCTCTCTCTCTCTCTCTCCTCTCTCTCTCTCTCTCTCTCTCCCGAGTGTTTATGCTCCAAGGGGTTGAAATCGCAGCACTCCAAGCCAGTGGCCATCCAAAGTATTTGTTGCCACAGCGTGTCTTCAGAGTCAGGCTCTGTTTCCCTTTCCCTTCATCCGGCTTCACTGGCAGTTTGGGCCTTGTTGTTTTTTCTTCTTTCTTTCTTTCTTTCTTTTTCTTTCTTTCTTTTTGATTTCTTCCTTCTTTCTTTTTTTCTCTCTTTCTTTTTTTTATATTTTATTTCTTGCTTCTTTCTTTCTCTTTCTCTTTCTGCAATCTGTCTGCGCGCAAAAACAAGCCATCCCGCGCACTTGTTTCTACTCCCTGTTTGACACGGAACTGAAAATCGAGACCACAACAATTCTCTCTCTCTCTCTCTCTCTCTCTCTCTCTCTCTCTCTCTCTCTCTCTCTCTCTCTCTCTCTCTCTCTCTCTCTCTCTCTCACACACACACACACACACACACACACACACACACACACACACACACACACACACACACACACACACACACACACACACACACACACACACACACACACACATATTAGCGCACACGCGCACTGGCGCATGTGCTCGCGGGAGAATCCGCAGTCCAATGTTTGTTCCTAGTGTCATCTAGACCTCAGATGTAACAGAGTGCTTTATTACTTTACATGGCGCACAAAATGGGCCCTCCTCGCCTTTAACAGAGTGCTTTATTACTTTACATGGCGCACAAAATGGGCCCTCCTTGCCTTTAACAGAGTGCTTTATTACTTTACATGGCGCACAAAATGGGCCCTCCTTGCCTTTAACAGAGTGCTTTATTACTTTACATGGCGCACAAAATGGGCCCTCCTCGCCTTTAACAGAGTGCTTTATTACTTTACATGGCGCACAAAATGGGCCCTCCTTGCCTTTGGTCAAGAATGCATCAGGAACGTTGGACAATGACACACATTGCGCAGACACTGTTTCCTGGACAATGACACAAATTGTTTCCTATCTCTAGTGTCCCATGAAGACAGACGGGAAGAACTCTTTGCAGCCCGAACAGAGCTGTTTGTTGCCAGTTTTGTAAGCTAGAATGGGGTGTGGGGATGCGGGGCTCAAGGATTCCAATCCTCTCCAAAGCCTTTGGACTTCAGGTTATAGCTCTGAAGCTGTGGAATTCAGTGGACATTTTTTCAAAGTGGCTCAGACCGTGGCATTCTTGACAAATTAGTCAGCAACTACGTTGCCGTCGCGGTCTCGAGTACCATTAGCATGACCTAAATCTGTGCCAGAACAACACTGCAGCCATCGTACCATTAGCATGACCTAAATCTGTGCCAGAACAACACTGCAGCCATCGCTGCTGTGGAGAGAAGGATGACTGATCACATGACTGACCTACACAGTTTTTGTGGTTGATGTGTTGTTGGAAGGGTGGGGTGGGGCTTTTAAGATTACTTTTCTAATAGAAATTTTTTTTTACCCGACCCTAGAATCCCAGTGTCCAACACTGGATAGGTACACAATTCATTGTAAGTTACTTATGGCCCAGCAGACAACAGAAGTCTATATCGGGGCTGTTACCTCGTCGAAGTCAACTCTCAAAATACATTTTAAAACACGCAAACAACTCATTAAAACAGATTTTCTATTTTCAAAAGGGCAGGAATTTTGTCAGAGACTTTCTTCCGTAACATCCTAGATCAGATACAAATTGTTTATCTCTTTCAAAGACACAAAACCACATCAAATGGGACGTCTCTGAACAAGTTACCACATTAAATGGGACATCTCTGAACAAGTTACCACATTAAATGGGACATCTCTGAACAAGTTACCACATCAAATGGGACGTCTCTGAACACGTTACCACATCAAATGGGATATCTTTGAACAAGTTACCACATCAAACGGGACATCTCTGAACAAGTTACCACATCAAATGAGACATCTCTGAACAAGTTAGTGATGGAGTCTGCTGCAGGCTGTTTAGGTCTGACATCAGGTCATTCCCAACGCTCTACATGAACATGTTTTATAATGAGTGGTACATCGCACGGAATGCATCACGGAGCTTCTCCATCTTTTAAAAGATACAAGTAGATGTAGACAGAGTGATCTGTGTGCAAACGGCACACGACTGTTTACACTCAAAAACACAATCCTAACGAGTGCAAGATCTGAGGACAAGTGCAGTTGCTTTGCATCACAATACGCGGGGAAAAAGCCCTCAATGCGTGGGGAAAAGGCCCTCAATGCGTGGGGAAAAGGCCCTCAATGCGTGGGGAAAAGGCCCTCAATGCAAGGGGAAAAGGCCCTTAATACGCGGGGAAAAGGCCCTCAATGCGAGGGGAAAAGCCCTTAATGCGTGGGGAAAAGGCCCTTAAAACGCGGGGAAAAGGCCCTCAATGCGAGGGGGAAAGCCCTTAATGCGTGGGGAAAAGGCCCTTAATACGCGGGGAAAAGGCCCTCAATGCGAGGGGAAAAGGCCCTTAATACATGGGGAAAAGGCCCTCAATGCGAGGGGAAAAGCCCTTAATGCGTGGGGAAAAGGCCCTCAATGCGAGGGGAAAGGCCCTTAATACGTGGGGAAAAGGCCCTCAATGCGAGGGGAAAAGGCCCTTAATGCGTGGGGAAAAGGCCCTCAATGCGAGTGGAAAAGGCCCTTAATACGTGGGGAAAAGGCCCTCAATTCGAGGGGAAAAGGCCCTAATTACGTGGGGAAAAGGCCCTCAATGCAAGGGGAAAAGGCCCTTAATACGTGGGGAAAAGGCCCTCAATGCGAGGGAAAAGGCCCTTAATACGTGGGGAAAAGGCCCTCAATGCGAGAGGAAAAGGCCCTTAATACGTGGGGAAAAGGCCCTCAATGCGAGGGGAAAAGGCCTTTAATACGTGGGGAAAAGGCCCTCAATGCGAGGGGAAAGGCCCTTAATACGTGGGGAAAAGGCCCTCAATGCGAGGGGAAAAGGCCCTTAACACGCGGGGAAAAGGCCCTCAATGCGAGGGGAAAAGGCCCTTAATACGTGGGGAAAAGGCCCTTAATACGCAGGGGAAAGACCCTTAACACGTGGGGAAAAGGCCCTTAATACGCGGGGGAAAGGCCCTTAACACGTGGGGAAAAGGCCCTTAACACGTGGGGAAAAGGCCCTTAATACGAGGGGAAAAGGCCCTTAATACGCGAGGGAAAGGCCCTTAATACGCAGGGAAAAGGCCCTTAATACGCGGGGAAAAGGCCCTTAATACGCGGGGGAAAGGCCCTCAAGACTTGGGGAAAGGCCCTTAAGACTTGGGGGAAAAGACCCTTAACACGTGGGGAAAAGGCCCTTAATACGTGGGGAAAAGGCCCTTAATACGCAGGGAAAAGGCCCTTAAGACGCAGGGGAAAGGCCCTTAATACGTGGGGAAAAGGCCCTTAATACGCGGGGGAAAGGCCCTTAACACGTGGGGAAAATGCCCTTAACACATGGGGAAAAGGCCCTTAATACGTGGGGAAAAGGCCCTTAATACGCGGGAAAAAGGCCCTTAATACATGGGGAAAAGGCCCTTAATACATGGGGAAAAGGCCCTTGATACGCGGGGAAAAGGCCCTTAATACGCGGGGAAAAGGCCCTTAATACGCGGGGAAAAGGCCTTCAATACGCGGGGGAAAGGCTCTTAATACGCGGGAAAAGGCCCTTAATACGCGGGGAAAAGGCCCTTGATACGCGGGGAAAAGGCCTTTAATACGCGGGGAAAAGGCCCTTAATACGCGGGGAAAAGGCCCTTGATACGCGGGGAAAAGGCCCTTGATACGCGGGGAAAAGGCCCTTAACTCCCTGAGTCACAGCCCACACACAGTCGTCACTCGTGCCAGTAGACACAGAAGACGTTTTACATAATGAGATAATGAGCTGTTAATTCCCGCCACGGCCTGCCGGAGGAGAGCGTTAAACGGAGAGCAGAGGCAGACTGGCGGGCACATGTGCTGCTTAATGAGTCGAGAAGATGAGACTAGACAATGCCAAGGCTTTCATCCCTCTATCCTCCCCCCCCCCCCCCCATCCCCCGCCGCCCCCAGCTTCGCGTCCACCTTCTCCCATTCCTCCACCCTTCCCAACTCTCTCTCTCTCTCTCTCTCTCTCTCTCTCTCTCTCTCTCTCTCTCTCCCTCTCTCTCTCTCTGGAATTGAAGCAGTTTGGTTAGTAATCAAGTTGAAGAGAACAAAACCATCAAAATAGGATTTGTATATCGAAACCCAGCGGAAAATCTGGTTGGATGGACTCAATCGATCGTTATGCCACGATATTTAATACATTCTTTGAGTGCCAAAACTGTCAATGGCCTCTCAATT
>CM031606.1:4893605-4901105 GCA_018398815.1 Conus ventricosus
GCGGAGGGACGTGCGTGCGTGGGTAGGCCAAAACACACAAACACCAACAAACAAACAAGAAGTGGAACTACCAGGCTGTGTCCCGCGCGCAACCTCAATCAACCCCAAGTGATCACATAGGGTCGTTTGGCCTAGTTTGCCGCTGAGCTTTGCTAGTGCTGCCGCGCTTTGTAGTCAAGCGATCACATAGGGTCGTTTGACCTAGTTTGCCACCGAGCTTTGCAGGTGCTGTCGTCATTGGCGGCAAGCGATCACATAGGGTTGTTTGGCCTAGTTTGCTGTGCTCCTCTTTTCTCAACCAGGCTTGCAACTGCTTTGGCAAAGTTACAGCAATTACTGCTGTAGCCGAGCTTTTATGGCGGCTCTAATCGCCAGTAGTAGTACATCCGTCATTGTATATTTGGAGCATTTTATATGAAGATAGTGCTGGCCACACACTACTCCTCTCCATACTGGTAGATGTACTAAGGTCTGCCTATCCCTATCTAGTTTGTTTGCCAGAACATTCGAAAATCGTTATTCTGTTGCATAAGTTTAATAATGGTTTGGCGTTTGCTACACAGTTCATTTATACTGATACCTAGCTTGTGGAATTTAGGATAGTTATAAAAACACACAGAAAGTTGAATGAGTTTCCTAGCATACGAATCAGACATGTTCACCTGCGTCTTAAGAATAAACGCCATGTTTGATGCGTTTTTGTTTTTAAACATGACTTGGGCTGTCTCAAGCCAACGCCCAAAAATCAACGCGTGATGGATTGTTTTGCTTTGGCCGGCTTTCAACAATGCAGCGCCATTTATTAAATAAGGAACCATCTCATCAATAGTCCCAAACACATATTGAAACTGGCTATATTTTGTTCAGCAATATGCCTTCAACGTTTTCATTCCTTGAACCAACAAACCTTTAAGATAGCGTCCATTCCAAAGCAGTCGGTTCCCTTTTTTCTTTTTCTGTTCCTTCTAGAAAGCAATACTTCTTTTCGGTTTCGGCGGTAACGAACATGCTTCACCCCGTTCTTTTTCAACAAATACTCCCGACATGCAAGTATGTAAAACTTGTGGGTTCAATGGCGAGAGCTTGCTCTTCAGTGAAACGGGTAGCCATTTTTAGAATAACACACCAAGCACAGAACACAGCGCAATAAAAAACGCCTACTCGTCCGGGAGCCAGTAGAAGAATGATGAAACCGTGTTGGTTACTAGTCATGTGAGCGCTGTGAGAGCGCCGCCACACGGCGGCTTCGAGAAAGATGATGAAATATATTGTAATGCGCAGGCCCGGCGTGAGGGAGTGGGGTGAGGGGAGGAGCGGGGCGGCAGTATTGATTTTTGGCCTCTCAGTTTGTCAGCAGGTGTGAGGCGCGCGCGCGCGCGTGTATGAGTGTCTGTCTGTGCCCATGTGTGTGTGTGTGTGTGTGTGTGTGTGTGTGTGTGTGTGTGTGTGTGTGTGTGTGTGTGTGTGGATGGTGTGTGTTTTTGTGTGTGTGTGGGAGTGTGTGTGTGAGTGTGTGTGTTTGTGAGTGTGTGTGTGTGTGTGTGTGTGTGTGTGTGTGTGTGTGTGTGTGTGTGTCTCTTCTCTGGCTGTCTGCCGGTGATTCTCTCTCTCTCTCTTCCGCCACAGGAAAAGGCGGCTTTTAGGCCACTTTCGCCCAAAAACTCGGTGGTGAAGCAAGTGAGCCCGAAGCGGCATTTCCCTGTTCTCTGTAGTAAATGCAACCAAACGAAAGTGTGGGGAGGAAAAAAAAGTTGCTGTAAAACTAAAGACATTATGCAAATAATATAAAATGTAGGGGACAGTCTTTGAGCCTACGCATGAGGATCCACCCAAAGATGCAAGGGAGATCAAAATACAAACACACAGACGGACAGAAACAAATACAAATAACCTCAATTTAATCAAGCAAAATCGGAAATGAAATGAGGTAGGGAACAGTAAACGATAAACAGTAAACAAGTGGGATATGTTTTGCTCCCATAAGGAAACCTAACACAGAGTAACTTTTATTCAAGACTGGCACAGCCTTTTAAACTTGAATAAAGTCAGACAAATACATAGACGAACAATCTAATAGTGGGGGAAAAAAACAAGCGCAGGCCAACAACTGAACTGTCTGGCAAAGATTTGGACTTGAGAGGGGAGGGGAGTTTGTTGGCCTGCGCTTGTTTTTTCCCCCACTATTAGATTGTTCGTCTATGTATTTGTCTGACTTTATTCAAGTTTAAAAGGCTGTGCCAGTCTTGAATAAAAGTTACTCTGTGTTAGGTTTTCTTATGGGAGCAAAACATACCCCATTTGTTTACTGTTTATCGTTTGCTGTTCCCTGCCTCATTTCATTTCCGATTTTGCTTGATTAAATTGAGGTTATTTGTATTTGTTTCTGTCCGTCTGTGTGTTTGTATTTTGATCTCCCTTGCATCTTTGGGTGGATCCTCAGGCGTAGGCTCAAAGACTGTCCCCTACATTTTATATTATTTGCATAATGTCTTTAGTTTTACAGCAACTTTTTTTTCCTCCCCACACTTTCGTTTGGTTGCATTTACTACACTTCGCTGGCTGCTCTGGGGGTGCTCTTGGATTCTTTTTAGCACCCATGGTGGTGAGAACACCACAGCATTATGGACTGTGGTGTGTCTCTATTTGACGCCGGGAGCGCAGACACAACCAGCCGTGTCTCCCTGATGAGTCCCGATCCAGCGGGCGAAAGGCCTCGGAGCAGGCAATACAAATATATCTGCCTTCAAAAGGGATTGCGATGGTTCCCTTATGCAGCTAGAGAAGAGTTTTCATATCTGTAATTTTTTTTTTTTTTTTTTTTTTTTTTTTTAATTTCATTTTCCCAGTTTCTCCATCTTCAAACTCCCCTCCCCTCTCAAGTCCAAATCTTTGCCAGACAGTTCAGTTGTTGGCCTGCGCTTGTTTTTTCCCCCACTATTAGATTGTTCGTCTATGTATTTGTCTGACTTTATTCAAGTTTAAAAGGCTGTGCCAGTCTTGAATAAAAGTTACTCTGTGTTAGGTTTCCTTATGGGAGCAAAACATACCCCATTTGTTTACTGTTTATCGTTTGCTGTTCCCTGCCTCATTTCATTTCCGATTCCTCCTGTACGTTTCTGGAGTAAGGTGGAAACGCTTACGCAGAGCCAACTGCATGTCTGCATAAGACGCGCCTTCATTCAGAGTGAGCACACACTCCCTTGCAGTACCAGATAATCCAGAAAAAAGGTGCATGGCCTTTTGTTCCTCAGACAATTGGTATGAACAAGCAACTTTGTCAAAATGCTCTAAGAACATATCAATGTCCTCACTAGGTCTGAACTCTGGAAGCTTTAATTTTGGGCCTCGAACTCTATCGCTTGCCTGTCGATCAACCCCCTGACTTACAGATGCGGGAGCCCGCGAAAGAAGTTGTTCCATCTCTTCCCTACGTAGAGCTTCCATCCTATCCAGCTCTTCCCTACGGAGGGCAGCCTCTTCTCTGCGCTCTTCCTACGCAGAGCTTCCTGTCTAGCAGCCTCCTCTCTGCGCTCTTCCCTACGCAGAGCTTCCTGCCTGTCTAGCTCTTCCCTACGGAGCGTAGCCTCTTCCCTACGAAGCGTTGCCTCTTCCCTACGAAGGGCTTCCTGCCTAGCGGCCTCTTCCCTTCGCAGAGTTTCCTGCCTAGCAGCCTCTTCCCTACGCTGAGCAGCCTCTTCACTACGCTGCCGCTCCAGAAACATCAGGACGGAGGTGATGTCCTGGGCGGGGTTCACCACTCCCGACACGGGAGGATGACCCGTCTGACCCGTCCCTTGGGTCTCGACCTTCCCATGAGGAAAGTGCCCCGGGGCATACTCCTTACGAGGGGAAGCATGGAGAAGAGAGGGCTTTGGTTTCTGCGACTCAACAGAAGCCCACAGTTGCTTCGCTATACTCTGACGCTTCCGAGCGGAAGTGCCAGTCGGGGTCTCAGCAGGAAAATCCCCTAGCGAAGAAGAAGTGAAAGTACTCGCTGGACTATCGGTTACAGCACTGGAATAAGTAGAAGTCACTGTAGTCGAAGTGCTGGTACTAATAGTAGGGACTACATTTTGAAAACCCTTCTTTGACGCACGCGTCGCCATACCACCAGCGCCGGACGTCGCCATGACAACAATATCCTACGGTTCTCAAATACAGGGGAAAGACAATTCCACTTGAAAAACAGATATTTTAGGGGTGTGTGTATATGTGTGTGTGTGTGTGTGTGTGTGTGTGTGGGGACAAGTTCCGGCTGCTCCCACTCTGGCAACACCGCGCTCCACAGCACGAGCAACAGTGCGGTGGGGCTGGCCGAAAAAACAACAACAAAAAACTGGCAGACGGAATCCGGAGAGAGGAAAAAGTGACACTAACGTCCGATACACCCACCTATACTCAATAATCACCCGGTAAAAAAAACTGGCTAACTACAAAACAGGAATGGAAGACTGAGCGGCAACAGAAAGGAAAGACTTACGGCCGAATCTGCGAGAGGCACCCGGCGGAAGGAGGTCTGGACGCGGTCGACTCCCCCTGGTCTCACCTCGACTCCCCGGTCACACCGGATGTTCCTTCAGGCCACCAAGACTCCCTACACGCTAGAGTCACCCAGCCAACCACCCACAAACAAACACGACAAACTGACTAAACATATACAAAACAGACAGAACTGAACAGGTACTCCGCGAAACGAGAGAGACAGTCAGAGCCCTTCACAATCCCGGACGAGCCCCCACAAATGTCACGACCGACCCCTGGAGGTCAGCCCTGACAGGATCGGTTTAGATGGGAGTGAAGGGAGTGACTGACCTCACACGCCTCGCAAGAGACCACACAGAAGGATTACGATACAACACCCCATTTATTCACATCAACACACGCAATCACAAATAAATATTTCAACGCACGCACCATGCACAATCACAATCAAGCATTCGAACACGCACAACATGCACAATCTCAATCAAGCATCTCAATACATGACATACACAATCATAATCATAAATAAATAATTCCAGCACCCATCCCTTTCCCTGTCATGCAGTGCCCTCACACTCCTGCCTCTTCAAAGTCTACTGGGAACACCCTGTCGCACTGGGTGCCCCAAACCGGTTCGGTTCTTGAAGAGAGTTGTTCAAGGCCGACACCCTTGACACGCACAAACAGACGGTGGAGAGCGCGTCTCGGGGGACGGGGCGTTGTTGCCGGAGGTCCTAGACGGGGAACAGGACCGTCCAGCCAAGTCCACGGGCTTTTCCACAGTACGTGGCCTCAACCAGTGCGTGGTCCCCACCAGTGCGTGGCCCCAACCAGTGCGCGTTACCAACCAGTGCGCGGTCCCAACCAGCGTGCGTTACCAACCAGTGGGCAGTCCCAACCAGTGCGTGGCCCCAACCAGTGCGTGGCCCCAACCAGTGCACGTTCCCAACCAGTGCGTGCTCCGGGTGAAGTCTCCGGGAGGAGGGAAAAGGTAACTGGGAGGAAAGTAGAAAGACGGGCACTGGAACCCCGCAGTCAGTACTGTCTGACACATGCTGTTAAACCTTAACAGCCACTCGCATGATGGGCGAGGGGAGGTCTACTAAATACACCCACAACATCAGCTCAACACAGACCTGAGCATAACGTGGCAAACCAACCAAATCAGGAATGTTCGTTAAAGTCTTCTCATACGAAGCAGGTAAGAGACTGCATTAAATTAACAGGCTATAAAACAAATATGAATTATCTTCATCCTTCTCTCACTCACGTTTAACATTTTCCTTTCTTAGGAATTCAACTAATAAAGCAACCATGGCTTTACATCTGCCACCACATTTGCAAATAATAATAATTCAATGGCACAATTATCCCCACATTTTATGGCAACATTTCAAAATAACACAAATTTCCCACCACGCATCCAAACGACTAATCATGCGTACGCACGCTCGCGAACATAAAACTCGTTCTCCTTGCACACACAAACAGACGGTGGCCGAAGAATGTGAGCCCGGCAACTGTGACAGGGCGGACGAGCGAGACCAAGCAAGTACCAACCCTGAATCACCAGGTTCTCTCCCATCCCCGCCGACTACCGCATCACCAAATGCATAAAAAGGAGAAAGACTTTTAGGATATAATTTTGACTGGCCAGGTTAAAGATTGAATTAACCAGAAAAAGTGGTCTCAAACAATATTTCTTTTATAATTTTGAAAACCAAAAACAAATTGCGCAAAAGAGAAGAATTAGCCGGCTAACATAAAAAAAACACACACAACAAATAAACCACGAAACTGATGCTTACCAGCTACCCGTGGGTGACCCAAAAGAGGCGGGTCAAACGACTCTCTCTGCCCTCTGTCCAGTCGAGAGGACAGCAGCGCAGATGCGGAAAAAGATGAAGTGATGTCTCTCTCCTACAGGCCGACTGAAGGAAGTGAAGGTACCGACTGTACCTTCGACGAAATGGTGAAGAACCAGGACCGGAGCAGGCGCTCCCAGAGACATCTTCCGCTCGAGTGAAGAGAAAACCTCCCTAAACGATGGCAGCCGACACGCCACGCTACGTCACAGTGAGCATACCCCAAGCCTAAGAGGAATGATGCACGTGCGGCAGGTGAAAAGACAGGTGAGAGGCCGATAGAGACAGCCAGTACAAGAAAAAGATACCAGCCACCCGTGAACCTGCAGGATGAATTGCACGGGCAGTGGAATTAGAGAGAGAGAGAGAGAAAGCAAACCTAACCTGAGCTGAACTACACCAAAGGTGCAACCACACCACAAGCCACATTAAGGGACAGATATACGACAATAACGACGACAACAACCAAATGAACAATTCCACCATCCTAGATGGGTCAATCGTCGTAGGCCTCGTGACAAACTCGTGACACTGATACAGCTACTGTTGCTGTTGCTGCTGATACAGCTACTGTTGCTGTAGCTGCTGACACTCCTACTGTTGCTGTTGCTGCTGATACAGCTACTGTTGCTGTTGCTGCTGATACAGCTACTGTTGCTGTTGCTGCTGATACAGCTACTGTTGCTGTTGCTGCTGATACAGCTACTGTTGCTGTTGCTGCTGATACAGCTACTGCTGCTGCTGATACAGCTACTGTTGCTGCTGCTGCTGCTGATACAGTTACTGTTGCTGCTGCTGCTGATACACCTACTGTTGCTGTTGCTGCTGATACAGTTACTGTTGTTGCTGCTCCTGATACAGCTACTGTTGCTGTTGCTGCTGATACAGCTACTGTTGCTTTTGCGGCTGCTACAAGTGCAGCTGCCGATGCTGCTATTTACGTTTTCTGTAGAAACACACACACACACACACCACACACACACACACACACACACACACACACACACACACACACACACACACACACACACACACACACACACACACACACACACACACACACACACGCTCGCACGCACGCACGCACGCACGCACGCACGCACACACTCTCTCTCTCTCTCTCTCTCTCTCTCTCTCTCTCTCTTCTCTCTCT
>CM031606.1:4913605-4918605 GCA_018398815.1 Conus ventricosus
GGCACGCATGATTAACCACTCGCCCTACTTTCCAACGAAGAAAGACAGGGGTAGGATTTTCAGGGTAGTTGGTTCCCACCCCCTCTTCTTTTTATTTATTTATTTTTTTGTCTGGGATCGGGGGCATGGGGAGGGTTCAGACCAGGGTCTTGAGTTGTGCTGTTTAGTCAAACGTTGACTGAATCGGGAAACGATTTCTGTTGTATTTCTCGTTCTTGTTGTTGTTGTTGTTGTTGTTGTTGTTGCTGTTGTTGTTGTTGTTGTTCTTCTTCTTCTTCTTCTTCTTCTTTTCTTCTTCTTCTTCTTCTTCTTCTTCTTCTTCTTCTTCCCTGGGGCACTCTGCTGAGCATTAATCTCCTTCCAGCCTATTCAGGTCTGTCTGAAGGGAAACACATTATGTTCAGGACTGTTTGAAGGGAACCACATTATGTTCAGGACTGTCTGAAGGGAACCACATTATGTTCAGGTCAGGTATGAAGGTAACCACATTATGTTCAGGTCTGTCTGAAGGGAACCACATTATGTTCAGGTCTGTCTGAAGGGAACCACATTATGTTCAGGACTGTCTGAAGGGAACCACATAATGTTCAGGACTGTCTGAAGGGAACCACATTATGTTCAGGACTGTCTGAAGGGAACCACATTATGTTCAGGTCTGTCTGAAGGGAACCATATTATGTTCAGGACTGTCTGAAGGGAACCACATTATGTTCAGGTCTGTCTGAAGGGAACCACATTATGTTCAGGACTGTCTGAAGGGAACCACATAATGTTCAAGACTGTCTGAAGGGAACCACATTATGTTCAGGACTGTCTGAAGGGAACCACATTATGTTCAGGACTGTCTGAAGGGAACCACATTATGTTCAGGACTGTCTGAAGGGAACCACATTATGTTCAGGACTGTCTGAAGGGAACCACATTATGTTCAGGTCTGTCTGAAGGGAACCACATTATGTTCAGGTCTGTCTGAAGGGAACCACATTATGTTCAGGACTGTCTGAAGGGAACCATATTATGTTCAGGACTGTCTGAAGGGAACCACATTATGTTCAGGACTGTCTGAAGGGAACCACATTATGTTCAGGTCTGTATGAAGGGAACCACATTATGTTCAGGACTGTATAAAGGAAACATCAACGTATTCGTCATGAGACAACCCACTAGGTGAGGTCTTGCGTAACGACTGAGTTCACCTCGGTGCAATAGTTGAGTTCACCTCGGTGCTATAGTTGAGTTCACCTCGGTGCTATAGTTGAGTTCACCTCGGTGCTATAACTGAGTTCACCTCAGTGCTATAATTGCTGAGTTCACCTCGGTGCTATAACTGAGTTCACCTCGGTGCTATAATTGCTGAATTCACCTCGGTGCTATAACTGAGTTCACCTCGGTGCTATAATAGCTGAGTTCACCTCGGTGCTATAACTGAGTTCACCTCGGTGCTATAATTGCTGAGTTCACCTCGGTGCTATAACTGAGTTCACCTCGGTGCTATAGTTGAGTTCACCTCGGTGCTATAACTGAGTTCACCTCGGTGCAATAATTGCTGAGTTGACCTCGGTACTATAATTGCTGAGTTCACCTCTGTGCTATAATTGCTGAGTTCACCTCGGTGCTATAACTGCTGAGTTCACCTCGGTGCTATAATTGCTGAGTTCACCTCGGTGCTGTAGTTGAGTTCACCTTGGTGCTATAACTGAGTTCACCTCGGTGCTATAACTGAGTTCACCTCGGTGCTATAACTGCTGAGTTCACCTCGGTGCTATAACTGAGTTCACCTCGGTGCTATAACTGAGTTCACCTTGGTGCTGTAGTTGAGTTCACCTCGGTGCTATAACTGAGTTCACCTCAGTGCTATAACTGAGTTCACCTCGGTGCTATAACTGCTGAGTTCACCTCGGTGCTATAACTGAGTTCACCTCGGTGCTATAACTGAGTTCACCTCGGTGTTATAGTTGAGTTCACCTCGGTGCTATAACTGAGTTCACCTCGGTGTTATAATTGCTGAGTTGACCTCGGTACTATAATTGCTGAGTTCACCTCTGTGCTATAATTGCTGAGTTCACCTCGGTGCTATAACTGCTGAGTTCACCTCGGTGCTATAACTGAGTTCACCTCGGTGCTATAGTTGAGATCACCTCGGTGCTATAACTGAGTTCACCTCGGTGCTATAACTGAGTTCACCTCGGTGCTATAGTTGAGATCACCTCGGTGCTATAACTGAGTTCACCTCGGTGCTATAACTGAGTTCACGTCGGTGCTATAACTGCTTAGTTCACCTCGGTGCTATAACTGAGTTCACCTCAGTGCAAAAACTGAGTTCACCTTGGTGCTGTAGTTGAGTTCACCTCGGTGCTATAACTGAGTTCACCTCGGTGCTGTAACTGCTGAGTTCACCTCGGTGCTATAACTGCTGAGTTCACCTCGGTGCTATAACTGAGTTCACCTCGGTGCTATAACTGCTGAGTTCACCTCGGTGCTATAATTGCTGAGTTCACCTCGGTGCTCTAACTGAGTTCACCTCGGTGCTATAATTGCTGAGTGCACCTCGGTGTTATAATTGCTGAGTTGACCTCGGTGCTATAATTGCTGAGTTGACCTCGGTGCTATAATTGCTGAGTTTACCTCTGTGCTATAATTGCTGAGTTCACCTCGGTGCTATAATTGCTGAGTTCACCTCTGTGCTATAACTGAGTTCACCTCGGTGCTATAATTGCTGAGTGCACCTCGGTGTTATAATTGCTGAGTTGACCTCGGTGCTATAATTGCTGAGTTGACCTCGGTGCTATAATTGCTGAGTTCACCTCTGTGCTATAATTGCTGAGTTCACATCGGTGCTATAATTGCTGAGTTCACCTCGGTGCTCTAACTGCCGAATTCACCTCCGTGATGTTCACGTGTTGCTTATTCTGATTTTTTTTTTAATCGGCATCACGTGCTCGGCTCCCTACTGACAAATGAACCGCTTTCTTCCTAACGGAGCGGAACTCAATGACCGTTCTCCGTCCTCCTTCCGAAGGGAGACCACCACGATCTTTAACTGAGAGTTCCCAGGAATCGACCCATGGCTGAGGACTGACACAACTTCATTAGAGGCATGAAATGGGAGGGAGGAGGGAGGGATTGAGTAGGGATGTGGGACGGGGGAGGGGAGGGAGGGGCGAAACAAGACTGAGATCACCATGGTGACTTCTATTCCACATGAAATACACGACTCAGCAATTCTTCTACTACTCGAGCTGAAGGTCAAGCAGGTTATTGGGATATGCTCTTTAGTTTCCGGCTTGCGTAACTGATCCTTAATGTCTGCACTAGTCTTTTAAATTCTTCTTCCTCTTCTTCTTCTTCTTCTTCTTCTTCTTCTTCTTCTGCGTACGCAGGCTGATACTCATGCGGACACCCCCTGTATAGGGAGTGGAGTTTTGTGTGTATGACCGTTTTTTTATTCCCGCCATTAAGGCAGCCATACTCCAACTTCGGGGAAGGTGCATGCTATGTGTAACGTGTCATCCATACCAACGGCCAAACTGGCCTTCTCTTCCGAAAGTTGGTGATGGGATTTTACGTGTGTGCAAGATGTTATGCGTGCGTTCACACACGGAACCTCGGTTTATAGTCTCATTCGAATTCTGTATTCACGTCATCAAGCTGTACTGTCGTTGTTATGATTCCTTTGGTTCCTTTGTGAAAAAAAAAGTGACGGACAACATTGCTGAGATGACAGAAAAGAGCGCTGCAGCACACCAGTCACCAACTCACATCTGTCAGAGGTCAACACACATCTGTCAGAGGTCAACACACATCTGTCAGAGGTCAACACACATCTGTCAGAGGTGCAGTGCTCTGAGTACTGCAGCAAACCAGTCACCAACACACACCTGTCAGAGGTCAACACACATCTGTCAGAGGTCAACACACATCTGTCAGCGGTCAACACACATCTGTCAGAGGTCAACACACATCTGTCAGCGGTCCACACACATCTGTCAGAGGTGCAGCGCTCTGAGTACTGCAGCAAACCAGTCACCAACACACATCTGTCAGAGGTCAACACACATCTGTCATAGGTCAACTTACATCTGTCAGAGGTGCTGTGCTCTGAGTACTGCAGCAAACCAGTCACCAACACACATCTGTCAGAGGTCAACACACATCTGTCAGAGGTCAACACACATCTGTCAGAGGTGCTGTGCTCCTCATTTACATTTCTAGCACCACCTTGGTGGGCTTCCAGACAATGAATAGACTCCTCTGTCACTCAGACTGTGACATCAACTAGTCACTGAGTATTGAGTGTTTGCTTTTTACTCAGTCTAAACCGCGCTACTGTGTGTCTCTGTGTTGTTTTTATTTCAGTGATGCTATCTTGCAGTATATATGACACCTAAACGCATAAACACATAGATATGTACGCATCCATCTGCCCCACTCCTACGCCTCTCTCTCTCTCTCTCTCTCTCTCTCTCTCTCTCTCTCTCTCTCTCTCTCTCTCTCTCCTCCTCTCTCTCTCTCTCTCTCTCTCCTCTCTCTACTCTCTCTCTCTCTCTCTCTCTCCATCCCCACCCTTCACGGTACACATTCTCCCCGCCCTGCGTGATGCACGCATTTACATCAGAGGCGACGGCCATTTTTTTTCCCAAAAGATACACGGAAATATGGAGCAGACTGCGTTGCGCAGAAGACTTGCTTGAAATGAAGTCTGTCAAGTCTGTTTGAACCATCAGTTCAATGGTCTGTGACGGACAGAGAAGGGCATTCAGTTCCATGTTTGCACGACAGAGAATGCACATGCTCCTCCATCATGTTTCTCTCTCCTTGAACTTCGGGATGAATAAAACAACAACAACAAAACGCAAACAACCTGTCATTAGGAGAGGGGTTGAAAAGCCTTTGGGGAGGTTAAATGTTCAAAACTTCAGAGAGATGCTGAAGTGCAGTTATGGAAATCAGTGCAGTTATTTCCAGAGAAGTGTACGGTGCTGAACTTTGCAGGCTTTAAG
>CM031606.1:4923605-4931105 GCA_018398815.1 Conus ventricosus
GGGTGGGTGGAGGTGGGGTGGTGTTGGTAATGGTGGTGTGTGGGGTGGTGGTGTGGTAATGGGTGGGGTGGTGGTTGGTAATGGGGTGGGGTGTGGTTGGTAAGGGGTGGTGGGGTTGGTAATGGTGGTGGGTTGGTGGTTGGTAAGGGGGTGGGGTGGTGGTTGTAATGGTGGTGGGGTGGTGTTGTAATGGGGTGGGGTGGGGTTGGTAATGGGGTGGGGTGGTGTGTAATGGGGTGGGGTGGTGGTTGGTAATGGGGGTGGGGGTGGTGGTTGGTAATGGGGGGGGTGGGGTTGGTAATGGTGGTGGGGGGGGTTGGTAATGGTGGTGGGGTGGTGGTTGGTAATGGGGTGGGTTGGTGGTTGGTAATGGGGGGGTGGTGGTTGGTAATGGGGTGGGGGTGGTGTTGGTAATGGGGGGGGGTGGGTTTGGTAATGGGGTGGGGGTGGTGGGGTGGGTTGGTAATGGGGGGGGGGGGTGGTTGGTAATGGGGGTGGGGGTGGTGGTTGGTAATGGGGTGGGGGGGGTTGTGGTTGGGGTGGTGGTGGTTGGTATGGGGGGGGTGTGGGGTATGGGGTGGGGGTGGTGGTTGGTATGGTGGGGTGGGTGTGTGTATGGATGGGTGGGGTGGTGGTTGGTAATGGGGTGGGGTGGTGGTTGGTAATGGTGGTGGGGTGGGTGGTTGGTAATGGGGTGGGGGTGGTGGTTGGTAATGGGTGGTGGTGTTGTTGGTAATGGGGTGGGGTGGTGTTGGTAATGGTGGTGGGGTGGTGGTTGGTAATGGGTGGGGTGGTGTTGGTAATGGGGTGGGGTGGGGTTGGTAATGGGGTGGGGTGTGGTTGGTAATGGGGTGGGTGGTGGTTGGTAATGGTGGGGTGGTGTTGGTAATGGGGGGGGGGGTGGTTGGTAATGGGGGTGGGGTGGTGGTTGGTAATGGGGTGGGTGGTGTTGGAATGGGGGGGGTGGGGTGGTAATGGGGTGGGGGTGGTGGTGTAATGGGGGTGGGGGTGGGTTGGTAATGGGGTGGGTGGTGGTTTAGTGGGGGGGTGGGTTTGTAATGGGGGTGGGGTGGTGGTTGGTAGGGGGTTGGGGTGGTGGTGGAATGGGGGGTGGGGGTGGTGGTTGGGGGGGGTGTATGGGGTGGGGTGGGTTGGTAGGGGGGGGTGGTGGTTGGTAATGGGGGTGGGGGTGGTGGTTGGTAATGGGGGGGTGGGTGGTTGGATGGGGGGTGTGTGGGGGTGGTTGGTAATGGGGGTGGGGTGGTGGGTTGGTAATGGGGGGGGTGTTGGTAATGGGGTGGGTGGGGGTTGGTAATGGGGTGGGGTGGGGTGGTAATGGGGTGGGGTTGGTAATGGTGGTGGGGGTGGTGGTTGGTAATGGGGGTGGGTGGGGGGGTGGTAATGGTGGGTGGGTTGGTAAGGTGGTGGGGTGGTGGTTGGTATGGGTGGGGGGTGGGGGGGTGGTATGGTGGGTGGGGGTTGGTGGTGGGGTGGGGGGGGGTTGGGGGTGGATGGGGTGGGGGTAGTGGTGGGGGTAGGATGGTGGTGGTGGTTGGTAATGGGGTGGGGTGGGGGTTGGTATGGTGGTGGGGATGGGGGTTTGGTAATGGTGGTGGGGGTGGTGGGGGTTGCATCAATCATGGCTTTGATCGTGAGGTGGATGGTTAGGTCATTTCAGAAGTTCACTATACATCTCTGTACCCATTTTATATCAAGTCCTATTTGATATCAATGCATATAACAAACCAACAAACAAGGAAACGAATGAATGAACTAATGAATGAACGAATGAATGAATGAATGAATGAATGAATGAATGAATGAATGAATGAATGAATAAAAGAAGGAATGAATGAAGGAAAGAAGGACGGAATGAAGGAATGGATTGTTCGATTGATTGACGATTAATTGAAACGAACGAACGAACTAACAAACGAATGAATGAACAAATGAATGAATGAATGATTAAATGAATGCGGAATCTTGCTTTTAAAAAAAGATAGTCCTGAGGGAGATTCGTTCTTGACATCATTGTTCCATTTTAACATCTTCTTAATGGAACGAGGGAACATCATACATTTGTTAACGGTATTAAAGACAATTCCCTGTGAAGATTTTGTAGCAGTAACAGCAGTTTGCTAACCACTTCTTGGTTTGCTTTTCTCTGTGAAAGGGTCGGAACGACCAACTGGTCAAAACATTTCCGTTGCTCCAAAGACTTCAGCTGCCACCATTTGTTGTGACTGACACGAGATGCATGTCATTTGCCCCCCTGGTGATGCTACTGCACGGAGGAGAATCTTCCTCTGTGCTGGGAGTCGCCACTGCAGCCTCTGTGCTGGGAGTTGCCACTGCAGCCTCTGTGCTGGGAGTCGCCACTGCAGCCTCTGTGCTGGGAGTCGCCACTGCAGCCTCTGTGCTGGGAGTCGCCACTGCAGCCTCTGTGCTGGGAGTCGCCACTGCAGCCTCTGTGCTGGGAGTCGCCACTGCAGCCTCTGTGCTGTGAGTCGCCACTGCAGCCTCTGTGCTGGAAGTCGCCACTGCAGCCTCTGTGCTGGGAGTCGCCACTGCAGCCTCTGTGCTGGGAGTCGACACTGCAGCCTCTGTGCTGGGAGTCGCCACTGCAGCCTCTGTGCTGGGAGTCGCCACTGCAGCCTCTGTGCTGGGAGTCGCCACTGCAGCCTCTGTGCTGGGAGTCGCCACTGCAGCCTCTGTGCTGGGAGTCGCCACTGCAGCCTATTTTCAGCTGGTAATCACAGCTCAAGCTCTCTTTGTCTTTTTCATTTCCATCCAATTGCAATCTCAGTTACGTTTTTACCACAATCCATACGTTATGTATGTCATGTGACAAAACGGCGAAGTTGTGTGAGAATTAGGTAAAGCAGACGGAAAGATCAGCGGGGAAAAAAACAAAACGAAACATCTTTTAAGGTATTCCCTCCTTCCATTTGCATCGAGAAGTCAATGACTGAATTTAAAACACAACCAATGTTCGGCTGAAGATGAAAAAAATCGCCTTATCGGACCGCTTTGAGAATGCGGGAGTTCTTTCAATACAAACATATGTCTGGATGTTTGGACTGAAGGTGAAAAATCCACCATATCGGGCCGCTCTGTGGATGCGGGAATTCTTTCAATACAAACATATGTCTGGATGTTTGGACGCTCATGGCAAGTAACTTCCTCTTTTCGCTGACTCTCTTTGACTCTGCCTCTTCTATTGAGTTGTCTTTTCCTGCTGTCGTCTGTTGTATCTCTGACTCTGTCTCTTGTGTAGAGTTGTCTTTTCCTGCTGTCGTCTGTTGTATCTCTGACTCTGTCTCTTGTGTAGAGTTGTCTTTTCCTGCTGTCGTCTGTTGTATCTCTGCAGACCATTTTTGTGTCTTTCTTCTGACATTTTTCACGCTTTTTTTCCTAACAACAATTTATGACACGCCAGCTTTTCTTCTTTTTTTTCCTTTTTTTCCTTTTTCTTGTTTGTTTACTTGATCTGGCGACTAGATAGTGTGTGTGTGTGTGGGGGGGGGGGGGGGGGGTAGGGGTTGAAAGAGAGAGAGAGACGCTTCAGACACTTCAGAATCGTTTTGTATTGACAATGACAAAATACAGTCTTCATGTCCAGGGGGCTATCATTAATGCAAAGAGAGAGAGAGAGAGAGAGAGAGAGAGAGAGAGAGAGAGAGAGAGAGAGAGAGAGAGAGAGAGAGAGTTTACTTCTTTTTTTCCAAAAATGTGGTCTGCTTTGTCTACCCCCAACAGGAGATCATTTCACCGTATTTCATCCATTTTCATTTCGGAACTCGAGTCTTTTCTTTCAGGGTTACACTTAGAGTAATTCAGCATGGAATTTCGCCGTGGGGCTCTTAAAGGATTTCTGTGTGCTGTAAACATGAACTCATATTCGTCTCATTAGAAGCTCCAGCACCTAGGCCACAAATGAATGCAAACGGGGATGACACAGAAAAGGGGTGAGAGTGGAGGTGATGTGGTTATGGGTATAGCTCTCTGACTTAGAAACCAGCATCTTTAGTTACAGCCGCTCTGTAAACCCAGGGCCCCACTCGATGGAACAGATGTTCTATGAGAAACGGAAGGATAACGGGAGTACTGTGCTGTGTTTATAATCAATCACGGAAGAATCTGATTATTGTCTGTGGTAATAGTACTAAAAGTAGTATATGTCGTAGTCGTCATAGTGGCAGAAGTAGTAGTGGCAGTAGTAGTGGCAGTAGTAGTAGTAGTAGTAGTAGTAGTAGTAGTAGTAGTAGTAGTAGTCGTAGTCGTAGTAGTAGTAGCAGCAGCAGCAGCAGCAGTAGTAGTAGTAGTAGCAGAAGTAGCAGCAATAGCAGTAGTAGTAGTAGTAGTAGTAGTAGTAATAGTAGTAGTAGTAGTAGCAGTAGGAGGAGTAGGAGTAGTCGTAGTAGTAGTAGTAGTAGTAGTAGTAGTAGTAGTAGTAGTAGTAGTAGTAGTAGTAGCAGCAGTAGCAGCAGTAGCAGTAGCAGCAGCAGCAGCAACAGCAGCAGTAGTGATGGTGGTTGTGGTGGTCGTAGTGGTGTTCTCGGAAAAAAGAGTCAAAATATCCGTCGGCGTGAGACATAGAGAGGGTTCAACTTTTACACTGCACCGTCTCTAGCAGAGAAAGCGGAAGAGACATTCGGAGGCGGAACTGAATGGGAACCAAGCCAGCTGAGCTGCACGAGTGTGCTGGTGCCGTCTCTCTCTCTCTCTCTCTCTCTCTCTCTCTCTCTCTCTCTCTCTCTCTCTCTCTCTCTCTCTCTCTCTCTCTCTCTCACACACACACACACACACACACACACACACACACACACACACACACACACACACACACACACACACACACACATTCACGATGACGCCAGAGATTATAAAGAGCCAGCAAGTCGTCAATAATGAAATTGTCTGGATCGAAGTGTGCCAGACTCTCCAAGTCTTATGTTTGCATTCTAGATGTAGGCCCTACCAAATCTGATAGTCGACAAATACTATTGCGCGCGCCCGTATGCACACACACACACACACACACACACCACACACACACACACACACACACACACACACACACACACACACACACACACACACACACACACCACACACACACACACACACACACACACACACACACACACACACACACACACACACACACACACACACACACACACACACACACTTCCACCCACTTGGACATGTTAACATACACACGGGGGAAGAGGGACCTCGCGCACACACACTCACACAAAGACACACACACACAACTGCGCTCAAATGGTGACACGCGCTCAAGTGTGCACGCATTCACGTGCACGTACGCACGGTCGCACGCACGCTGACACACACACACACACACACACACACACACACACACACACACACACACACACACACACACACACACACACACGCACGCACGCACGCACGCACGCACGCACGCACGCACTCACGTATACACACACACACACACACACACACACACACACACACACACACACACACACAACACACACACACGCACGCACGCACGCACACACACACACACACACACACACACACACACACGCACGCACGCACGCACGCACGCACGCACGCACGTATACACACACGCGCGCGCGCGCGCGCTCGCTCACTCACACAAGCATGCTTGTACACAGACACAGGCTTCCAGTTCCACAAGTTTTGACTGTCATGTTCCCGCTACTATCAGAACTCTTGGTAGAAACACTTAAAACTAAAGCCAACAACACCACAGATTCAAACACACACACACACACACACACACACACACACACACACACACACACACACACACACACACACACACACACACACTCACACACACACACACACACACTTTACCTTCATGTCAGTCACGACGCGTCTAGATGAAATCCTTCAGTCTTGTGGACCCCTGGACATCCAAGCATCATCAGCACACTTTTGCAGTCCAGACAGAAAAGACGGACACCCAGAGGCGACAAAAATAGCACATGACAGAAACACCGGCCTCAATGCGTGGAGTTGTGACCCTGACTTTCCCTTTACGCCTTACTTTCACTTCTCTTGTTTGCATTGGCGATGGCACTGCTGTTATTATTTTTAAAACAAAAAACAAAAAACCGCACACACACGCTGCTGAGGAAAAAACAGGCCTATGTCTTTAATCATTGAATCAGATCTTCTTGGTCTTTTGTCACATCTGAATGCAGAAGCGTAGTGTTTTATGAACAAGAATGGCTGTACTTCTCTAGAGATTGATCAAATCTATATCTCCTCAGCCTGTCATGTCCCCATTCCTGTTCCTTTATTTTTCTGTCAGTTGCCCCTATAACTGAATTTATTGTTATGCCTTGTGTTTGAAATATTTAGAAAAAAAAACGCATCGTTAACATTCTTGCCTCTTTCTTCTATACATAACTATTCATCTACTAGCGAATGGTGATAAAGCGTTATTATGTAGACAGACCGAAGTATGACCAAATGAAGTCCCAGTTCTCAACGCAAACTGTTCCATGCAGTACATTTTGTGTTATATAAGTTGCTGGCGATATAAATTACCTTCGGTTTTCAAAATGCCCAGTGATCAATTTTCATAAATATATATATATAATATATATATATATATATATATATATAAGATGAATATGATTAAAAAGCCTAAAATGACTTTAAAAGTGCTCGACCCCTTGGGGAGCAACATTAGTTAAAAGAAGTTAAAAGAGGAATCTTAAAACTATCTACAAATTTGTTTCGAGCGTGTTGCGCTGTCATCAGGATGGCCCTCGGTTTGCCCACCGCCGATGTTATATAGCGTGTGGGCTCCCGTTTGCGGTTGTTTGCACGTGCGGGTTGGCTGCACGTGTTTTGGGGGGCTTTCAGGTTTTTGTTTTGGATGTGTTCACTAACAACGATTTCCATTTGTGCCTGCAGTTGTTTACTATTTCTGTTTTGGTGTTTAAAGTTGCTAAGTATGGTTTGCATAGTATTAACCATTTTTCAGTTAAACATAGGTTGCACCTTTTTGAAACATTGCTGTATGGTGATGCTCTTTTTATGATTTTCCAGGATAAATTGTAGCTTGTTTTTGCGTCTTTAAGTTTCCAGATATATTTGCTCAGTTCTGTTTGGTTTTTATATTTTTCTTTATTAAATGACTGTTTGTGGTTTGCATATCTGGTTTTGAAGTGGTTTTCAGTGATCCCTAGTATGTTTCTTTTTTCATTTTCTGATGTCACAGTAGCCTGGTATACAATGTTGCTGTGAAGACATTTGTTGTTCAGTGGGCACTGCTCCTTTCTGGTGCAATTGCAAGATTTTCTTTCTTCACCCTTCTTTGCTGTGTTGATTTTCATTTTGTTAGATGCGTCAATCAGGTTTTTGAGGTTGGGCATACATGAGTACGATAGTTTGACAGTGTTTTTGTTAAATATTTTGGACAATTTGTGTTCTTTTGGAAATGAAGTTGTTAGGATTCTAAAGAAT
>CM031606.1:4936105-4938605 GCA_018398815.1 Conus ventricosus
GCAACTACATTGATCTCTCTCTCTCTCTCTCTCTCTCTCTCTCTCTCTTCTCCTCTCTCTCTCTCTCTCTCTCTATATATATATATATATATATATATATAATTATATATATATATATATATATATATGCACACCTTCATAACAATTATCACTTGTTCAGTTTGCTCAGGTATTATAATTGTCCATTTTTCATACTTCAGTACGTGACTAAATTCCCTTTTTGACGGTTGTTCCATATTTTCATTACGTGACTCTCTTTCGACATCTTCCACATTATGTTCATTAGCGTTTTATATAATCACAAATACATACAACACACTTCAATGGCAATACTGGCACTGTATAATAAAACATAGACTGATTAAACAGCATATAAACACACGTCTACTATCACCATGCTGAGGAGTTTCCTATATTACGGAGTTTAATAAGCGTCTCCACTGGTGTAGGCTTTATGATTCTTCAACATGGATAGCTGCGTGGTGTCTTTTTTCAACAGACATCATTCTTACCGTACATTCTGGAGCCCAATTCAACTTCACTCAGTTCTTTCACCTTCGGATCTTAGAAATAATGCTTTCAAAAAATTCAATGTAGAGGAAATTTAGTCACGGGGCGAGGACGATGATGGATCCAAAAAGGAAACAAGGACAGGCACCCTGGCAAGTTCTGCAGTTCCTGTGATGGACCTGGAGACAAAGGAAACAAGGACAGGCACCCTGGCAAGTTCTGCAGTTCCTGTGATGGACCTGGAGACAAAGGAAACAAGGACAGGCACCCTGGCAAGTTCTGCAGTTCCTGTGATGGACCTGGAGACAAAGGAAACAAGGACAGGCACCCTGGCAAGTTCTGCAGTTCCTGTGATGGACCTGAAGACAAAGGAAACAAGGACAGGCACCCTGGCAAGTTCTGCAGTTCTTGTGATGGACCTGGCGACAAAGGAAACAAGGACAGGCACCCTGGCAAGTTCTACAGTTCTTGTGATGGACCTGGAGACAAAGGAAACAAGGACAGGCACCCTGGCAAGTTCTACAGTTCTTGTGATGGACCTGGCGACAAAGGAAACAAGGACAGGCACCCTGGCAAGTTCTGCAGTTCCTGTGATGGACCTGAAGACAAAGGAAACAAGGACAGGCACCCTGGCAAGTTCTGCAGTTCCTGTGATGGACCTGAAGACAAAGGAAACAAGGACAGGCACCCTGGCAAGTTCTGCAGTTCCTGTTATGGACCTGAAGACAAGCACACACGCCGTCACCAACCACAGGCAGTGGAAGCTCCCACCAGTGGAAAGGGCTTCATCAAACAGTGTATGATTCAACCTGTAACACTGTTGAATTGTCACACAACGATGTTCACAATATCTCATCTCAACTTTCCACAATAATGACTTGGTTCTACAAATCTTTCTTTGAGCTTTCTTCACGACGGTTAATTTTAACCAACTGACATTCATTCCATTCTTAGGAAACGGAGTTTTTGATGTCGAACCGGAAAACGTGGATATGCGGTATGCCTGTCTCACAGACATCGCAACGCACGTTACGCTTTTTCTCCCACTCAAATGAAAATCACCGCAACGCACGTTACGCTTTTACCCACTCAAATGAAAATCACCGCAACGCACGTTACGCTTTTACCCACTCAAATGAAAATCACCGCAACGCACGTTACGCTTTTACCCACTCAAATGAAAATTACCGCAAGGCACGTTACGCTTTTACTCACTCAAATGAAAATCAATGAAGCAAAAATCCTGACGTCAAAAATAGACCTACGTAAATGACGTAGGGCGAATGAAGAATTGAAACCATTGACCATTTTAGTTCTAATGAATAGACGTTCGCACAACAACAAAATACAATATTTACGATCATGAAATCGATCTGGTCTAGCGGCCAGAAATCGTTGCACTAGTCGCAGGGTCGGATTTTTCGCCCAGCTTGAAGATCTTCTCCGTCCATTAGTGCATTGATATCTTATTCAGATCAGAACATCATAATAGGGATCTGCGCCATCTTCCATCATGCCGTGACTTAGACGTACATAAAGCACTGTATCAACGGAGAATACTCAATGGAAATTTAACTATCCATCAAATTGGATTCTCTCTTGAGGGCACATAAGACCGTATGGCGAAAGCTTGGCTGTGTCTGGAGTGGCACTGTCTTCATCTGTCCGTGGGCAGGGGTGGTTGGGTCTGTGGGTGTGCTCGGCAGCTGGAGGGTGGTGTTTTTCGCCGGTGGGCTCTGCAGTCATGAAATACGGGCTGGTACACCCATGGGTGATGCTACTTTAAGGCTGTTATGAGCTGCATCCTGTAGTTGATTTACCTCTGTTCAGGAGCAGTTTATGTCCCTTGATATCTTAATGGAGTGTCCTGTGCGTGCCTGTACCCATCGTCAACACAGCGCAGGCCTCCAAGGGTGGTACAGGACTGCTCTAAAGGCAGGCGAAGACAGTGCTTCTCTGGGTCCTCCCCAGCACCTTCGGGTGTTTCTTT
>CM031606.1:4946105-4958332 GCA_018398815.1 Conus ventricosus
CCTCGACACAGCCCCCCTCCACACCGCCCCCTCCACACCGCCCCACTCCACACCGCCTCCCTCCACACCGCCTCCCTCCACACCACCCCCTCCACACCGCCCCCCTCCACACCGCCTCCATCCACACTGCCTCCCTCCACACCGCCTCCCTCGACACCGCCCCCTCGACACCGCCCCCCTCCACACCACCCCCCTCCACACACACCCGCTCCACACCGCCCCCCTCTACACCGCCTCCCTCCACACCGCCTCCTTCCACACCGCCCCCCTCGACACCGCCCCCCTCCACACCACCTCCCTCGACACCATCCCCCTCCACACCACCTCCCTCCACACCGCCCCCCTCGACACCGCCCCCCTCGACACCGCCCCCCTTGACACCGCCCTCCTCCACACCGCCTGCCTCCACACCGTGCCCCCCCACACCGCCCCCCTCCACACCGCCCCCCTCCACACCGCCCCCCTCCACACCGCCCCCCTCGTCACCGCCCCCCTCCACACCACCTCCCTTGACACCGCCCCCCTCCACACCACCTCCCTCCACACCGCCCCCCTTGACACCGCCCCCCTCGAAAACCACCCCCTCGAAACGCCCCCCTCCACACCACCTGCATCCACACCGTCCCCCCCCACACCACCCCCCTCCACACTGCCCCCCTCCACACCACCCCCCTCCACACCTCCCCCCCTCCACACTGCCTCCCTCCACACCACCTCCCTCCACACCACCCTGTCACACTGTCACTTTTGCACACGCGCATTCATGACAGCATTTACTCCATACGCACACGCAATCTTTCCAATCAACCAAAAGGCGCACTACCGAATGTTTTTTCTTCTCCCCCTCTCCTTCGGGAAAACACTTTACTAAATCACATCAAACAATTTATAAACAGATTTTATACATGTAGCTCTCTTTCCACTGAGAGGCAACTAACTCACTCAAGACTTCATAAGGTCACGGCCTTCACACAACATTGGCCCACAAAATCCAGACCAGGAAAATAAATGATTCTCTCACTCCTTGATGCTATGCCTGCATCCGAATTACGACTCGCCTCATCCTTTCAGGATTCCCTGTCTCTCTCAGACATCATCTCGCCCCCTCGATTTCTCCCGTCCTGGAGATATGACTTCCGACTCCTCTCCCTCGACTCTTCTTGTCACTGGAGAGATGAGTTCCAACTCCTCTCCCTCGTCTTCTCCTGTCCCTGGAGAGATGACGAGTTCCCGACTCCTCTCCCTGGAGTCCTTAATTCCTGGGGCTGCCTACCGGTGTGTTCCCCACACCATGGCCATCTTCAACCACCTCACGGGGTGAAAGGTGAAGGGTGAAGGGCGAAGGGTAAAAGGGTGAAGGGCTGAAACACGAATAAGGTTCGTGTAAGTAACCTGCTTCTTAATTCAACATATGAATTCTTTCTTTCTCTTTTCTATAAGTTTTCCCCTGTAGCTTTCCCCAACTATCTATCGCTCACCTGGTAATGACTGGTCAGCAGCAAGGACCAACGTCCTGACAGGTTCGAGTCTCTAGGCCATCTGCTGGGTTAAAACTGATTCTTTCCTCCTTCCTCCTAGTGAGTGCATACTCAGTGTTCAAAACACATGACCAGCACCTTACCAGTCCTTGTTAAACTATCACTCAGTGGTCACTTTCACCCAATGACCACATTTGTTTCTTGAATGAGTCATACTCACAATTATTGGGGACACCCGCTCACTGTCAAGCCAATGAATATCTTCCTTTTAGTTGTGTCATGGGGAAATGATTCATATCCTAACTACATGTGATGGAGCGTACAGCTTGATGAGGTAGCACATGACACACCCCTCCACACCCTCCCTCACACCTCCCCTCCACACACCTCTATCGACACCGCCCCCTCGACACCCCCCCCTCCACACGCCCCCCTCACACCGCCTCCCCCACACCGCCTCCCTCCACACCGCCCCCTCAACCCCCTCCACACCGCCTCCCTCCCACTGCCTCGCTCACACGCCTCCCTCGACACGCCCCCCGACACGCCCCTCCACACACCCCCTCCACACACCCGCTCCACACCGCCCCCTCTACACCGCCTCCCTCCACACCGCTCCCTCGACACGCCCCTCCACACACCTCCCTCCACACCGTCCCCCTCCACACACCTCCCTCCACACCGCCCCCTCGACACCGCCCCCTCGACACCGCCCCCTTTGACACCGCCCTCCTCCACACCACTGCTCCACACCGTGCCCCCCCACACCACCCCCCTCCCCACCGCCCCCTCGACACCGCCCCCTCGACACCGCCCACTCCACACCACCTCCCTTGACACCGCCCCTCCACACCACCTCCCTCCACACCCCCCCCTCGACACCGCCCCCCCGACACCACCCCCCTCGACACCGCCCCCCTCCACACCGCCTGCCTCCACACCGTCCCCCACCCACACCGCCCCCCCACACTGCCCCCTCCACACTGCCCCCCTCCACCCTCACCCCCCTCCACACTACCTCCCTCCACACCCCCTCCCTCCACACCGCCTCCCTCCACACCGCCTCCCTTGACTCCGCCCCCCCTCCACACCACCCCCCTCCACACCACCCCCTCCACACACACCCCCTCCACACACCCCCCTCCACACCACCTCCCTCACCACCGCCCCCTCCACACCACCCCCTCTACTCCGCCCCCCTCCACACCGCCTGCCTCCACAGCACCCCCCCACACCGCCCCCCTCCACACTGCCCCCCTCCATGCCGCCCCCCTCCACACCTTCCCCTCCACACTGCCTCCCTCCACACCACCTCCTCCACACCGCCTCCCTCCAAACCGCCTCCCTCGACACCCCCCCTCCACACTACCTCCCTCCACACCCCCTCCCTCCACACCGCCTCCCTCCACACCGCCTCACTTGACTCCGCCCCCCTCCACACCACCCCCCTCCACACCACCCCCTCCACACACCCCCCTCCACACCACCCCCCTCCACACCACCTCCCTCCACACCGCCCCCTCCACACCACCCCCTCTACTCCGCCCCCCTCCACACGCCTGCCTCCACAGCACCCCCCCACACCGCCCCCCTCCACACTGCCCCCCTCCATGCCGCCCCCCTCCACACCTTCCCCCTCCACACTGCCTCCCTCCACACCGCCTCCCTCCACACCGCCTCCTCGACACCCCCCCCTCCACACACCCCCTCCACACCACCCCCCTCCACACCGCCTCCCTCCACACCGCCCCCCTCCACAGCACCCCCTCTACACCGCCCCCCTCCACACCACCCCCCTCCATACACCTCCCTCAACACCGCCTCCCTCCACACCGCCCCCCTCCACACCACCCCCTCCACACCGCCCCCCTCCACACCACCCCCTTCTACACCCCCCCCTCCACACCACCTCCCTCGACACCGGCCCCCTCGACACCGCCCCCCTCGACACCACCACCCCCCACACCACCCCCCTCCACACCGCCCCCCTCCACACTGCCCCCCTCCACAAAATAATAATTATATTTAGTAATAAAACATGAACAGCGACGATCTACTAAACATTCCTGAACTTATGATTACAAATGACCAAGTTGATGACCAAGCTGTTATGCCCCAAAAGGAGAGGTTGTATTCTTTGGCAGCATGCGGAAAAACAAAACAGTTCCTCGGCAATGAATTCAGCATAGAACAGATTCAACAAATGTCGCCACAAGACATTGTAAAGTATCATAACAGGTATGAAGCGCAACTAGGATCAAGAATGGTAAAAAGTGTCGGGCAAACGGTTCTTAGTTTGTTCACTAAACTAGTAGGCCGATTTGTTCCCATTGATTCTGAACAAGATTTTATGTATGATTTAACGCAGGATCCAGTTTTAACAAAGTCATTAGAGTCTCTAGGATGTGATCTATATTACAGATTTGGAACATTATTATCGCCGCTAATCATGGGATTAATTACTTTTAATCATATAGATTTTATTTCCCTTCAAAATGACCGAGCCAGAAAATCAGCAGAATCAGAATCAGAAAACATAGAATCAGGTGAAAGTGGTCAGTAAACCCCCTCATCCTGGACGTGTTGCAGCAGGGAAAAAATTAGCAGAGTGGAACAAGCGAACAAAATTAATGTTACAATCACAGAATGAAAAAGTGCCAGAGCCGCAGCCAGTTGTTTCAATGCCAGATATAAAAACGCCAGAACAAGTTGATTCGAGGCCTACAACAACAGGGTTGCCTACACCGCCAAAGGCTTCATATTTTCTTAAAGCAATTGTCATTTTTGGCGGCATTGCTGTTGGAGGGGGTTATTACGGTTATAAAATATATAAACAAAGACAACAAAAACCAAAGCAGTCCAAACAATCTCAACCACTAAATACAAAAGCCGAACACAACAGCATGCCAGAACCGCCAACAACAAAAGATCATTTTGATCCATTTCAGATGCAATAATACTTTAAGAACTTAATAAATAATTATAAGTTGACTTGAATAAGAACTTGGTTGTACTTAGGGGATGACTTAGTTATGAACTTGAGGTGACTTAAGTTAAGAACTTAGAAGTGACTTGAGGATGACTTGAGAAAGAACTTAGAAGTGACTTGAGGATGACTTAAGTAAGAACGTGATTAAGAACTTGGGGGGGCGACTTGATTAAGAACTTAATTAAGAACTGGGGTGACTTGGGGTAACTTAGGGTGAAGGTGTCAAGTGTTTCATAGGGCACTTGGTAATGCCCAAGTTGGCCCTTCAAGCCATTTTTGGAGTGCGGCCACTCCAAGCTCGAACAGCAGGGGAGTGCGTGCATGTGTGTGGGCGTGAGAAGGGGGGGGGGTGTGTGTGGTGTACACAGAGCTTTATTATTCGTCATGTGTAACAACCACTTAGTGCACGGCGCTTGCATTTTTGTAATTCATTGGCTCTTTTTACCGTTCGAATTCAAGCGGTTTTACCAGAGCAGGGAAAAGCACAACAAACAGTACACAGTGTGATCGGGCTCCCCCTTCACACACACACCACAAACAATCACACACACAAAACACAGACACCACACACACACGCATTCACGCACGCACGCATTCACGCACGCACGCACGCACACACACAAACATACACAAAGACAGTTACATGATCACAGACAGTTGATGGGTCCTCAAAAAGATGTTTTTGTTTTTTATTGTTTTGCATTAAAGCGTTTTAAAGCAACGGCACTTTGTCTTCCCGCATAAACATCAGAAAGCCAGTTTTTTCTTCTAGCCACTGAGCCTGCTTTTTTTGTCCTTTTCCTTCTTTTTTTTTGTTCCTCCTGCCATTGTTTGTGAAGAAGGACTACCAAATAGCTCTGCTTCTGAAGAAAACACTATCACCCGACATGGGAAAATTTTTACAAACACCCTTTTTTCACTGAAAAAACACCCCGTCTTTCCCCCACAGTCCAGTATGTAAAGCTTGAATCAACAAGACGTAGTATCTTCGCGTTCAAAAATGTTCTTTTCTAATTGCACCATAAAAGTTGCAACTAGTCCGTCTGCATTGAAGCCATGAATAAACTGAAAAGGGGCTGAATGGTTTGTGATTCAAAAACTTCTATCTCTAATTTCAGAAAAGATACTATCTCGCAACATTAAAAAAATCAACCCAAAACAAACAACTGAAAAAAGTCTTCACACTACCGCAGCACCAGGAAAAATGACGAAATCACTAGGCTAGGTTGCTAACACACAGTGTTGGGCGGAAATGTCGTCACTGTTACTAATCAGCTGATTCTATCTAGTCTTGTGATTGGGGAAAGGTAAGAAACATGTTTTGATATGTTTTATGAAAGGCGGGAATGACTAGTTCTTCGCGCGTAATTGCCCCCTTGCCAAAACCATAAGGCCCCAAAGACGCAAATTAAGTGATCAGGCGGCAGCATAATGGGGGGGGGGGGGGGGGGGGGGGGGGCGGGGCTCTGTAAATTTCCATGCCCAAAGGGCCAACCCCGGGATAAGAAAATCCAATCCCCCACTTAACTCATTAAGCTCTCTGGTTTCAGAAAATCCGCCGAATCTTTTTTGTTTGTCCGTTTGTCTACTCGTTTTATGCATTTGATGCATTATGCGTAAAAATGTTATTTAAAATGATCAGGAAAAACAAAGGATTAAGCAAAAACTAAAAAACTGAACTGTTTAGTAAATTAGTATTGAAAACGAATAATCCTAACAGTATGTTTGTTTGTAGGGTCGTTATTTTTTTGGGCATTGAAAGAGAATGTGTGAGGATTATTATTTTTAATTCATTGTTGAAGTGTTACTTGGCAGAGAACTATAAAATGTCTGTTCTAGAGCCATCCGCCCGAAACGGAGTAGAGAACTAATAAATACCCATTTCTTTTCAAAAATGCCCGAACTTGTTGAGGGCATTTTTGAGATAGAATCGGGATTTTTAGTTCTCTCACCTCTCTTTTTCCAAATGCCATTCCTTTCCACCTCATTCCTTCTGCTACCATCACACCTCTCTTCCAAATGCCATCTCCTTTCCAAACTCATTCCTTCTGCTAACATCGCACCTCTCTTCCAAATGCCATCTTCTTTGCAAACTCATTCTTTGCTAAATCACACCTTCTTCCAAATGCCATCTCCTTTCCAAACTCATTCTTCTGCTAACATCGCACCTCTTTCCAAATGCCATCTCCTTTCCAAACTCATTCCTTCTGCTAACATCGCACCTCTCTTCCAAATGCCATCTCCTTTGCAAACTCATTCCTTCTGCTAACATCCCACCTCTCTTCCAAATGCATCTCCTTTCCAAACTCATTCCTTCTGCTAACATCGCACCTCTCTTCCAAATGCCATCTCCTTTGCAAACTCATTCTTCTGCTAACATCACACCTCTCTTCCAAATGCCATCTCCTTTCCAAACTCATTCCTTCTGCTAACATCGCACCTCTCTTCCAATGCCATCTCCTTTCCAAACTCATTCCTTCTGCTAACATCGCACCTCTCTTCCAAATGCCATCTCCTTTGCAAACTCATTCCTTCTGCTAACATCGCACCTCTCTTCCAAATGCCATCTCCTTTCCAAACTCATTCCTTCTGCTAACATCGCACCTCTCTTCCAAATGCCATCTCCTTTGCAAACTCATTCCTTCTGCTAACATCACACCTCTTCCAAATGCCATCTCCTTTCCAAACTCATTCTTCTGCTAACATCGCACCTCTCTTCCAAATGCCATCTCCTTTGCAAACTCATTCCTTCTGCTAACATCACACCTCTCTTCCAAATGCCATCTCCTTTCCAAACTCATTCCTTCTGCTAACATCGCACCTCTCTTCCAAATGCCATCTCCTTTGCAAACTCATTCCTTCTGCTACATCACACCTCTCTTCCAAATGCCATCTCCTTTCCAAACTCATTCCTTCTGCTAACATCACACCTCTCTTCCAAATGCCATCTCTTTCCAAACTCATTCCTTCTGCTAACATCGCACCTCTCTTCCAAATGCCATCTCTTTGCAAACTCATTCCTTCTGCTAACATCACACCTCTCTTCCAAATGCCATCTCCTTTCCAAAACTCATTCCTTCTGCTAACATCGCACCTCTCTTCCAAATGCCATCTACTTTCCAAACTCATTCCTTCTGCTAACATCGCCAGTCTGTTTCTATCCCCTCCTTTGACCCTTCCACACCTAGCAATCTCTCTTCTCTCTCTTCTCTCTCTCTCTCTCTCTCTCTCTCTCTCTCTCTCTCTCTCTCTCTCTCTCTCTCTCTCTCTCTCTCTCTTCTCGTACAAGAGTTACAGAAAATGAGGCAGAAAAAAGGTACGTAAGTCAATGTTACTTACAGCCCAGCCATCCGCAGAGGGCCACATCAGGGCTGCCACCACGTTGAAGTCAATGTTACTTACAGCCAGCCATCCGCAGAGGGCCACTCAGGGCCTGCCACCACGTTGAAGTCAATGTTACTTACAGCCCAGCCATCCGCAGAGGGCCACATCAGGGCTGCCACCACGTTGAAGTCAATGTTACTTACAGCCCAGCCATCGCAGGGGCCACATCAGGGCTGCCACCACGTGAAGTCAATGTTACTTACAGCCCAGCCATCCGCAGAGGGCCACATCAGGGCTGCCACCACGTTGAAGTCAATGTTACTTACAGCCTAGCCATCCGCAGAGGGCCACATCAGGGCTGCCACCACGTTGAAGTCAATGTTACTTACAGCCCAGCCATCTGCAGAGGGCCACATCAGGGCTGCCACCACGTTGAAGTCAATGTTACTTACAGCCCAGCCATCCGAAGAGGGCCACATCAGGGCTGCCACCACGTTGAAGTCAATGTTACTTACAGCCCACCCATCCGCAGAGGGCCACATCAGGGCTGCCCCCACTTTTGAAGTCAATGTTACTTACAGCCCAGCCATCCGCAGAGGGCCTATCAGGGCTGCCACCACGTTGAAGGCAATGTTACTTACAGCCCAGCCATCCGCAGAGGGCCATATCAGGGCTGCCACCACGTTGAAGTCAATGTTACTTACAGCCCAGCCATCCGCAGAGGGCCATATCAGGGCTGCCACCACGTTGAAGTCAATGTTACTTACAGCCCAGCCATCCGCAGAGGGCCATATCAGGGCTGCCACCACGTTGAAGTCAATGTTACTTACAGCCCAGCCATCCGCAGAGGGCCATATCAGGGCTGCCACCACGTTGAAGGAATGTTACTTACAGCCATCCATCCGCAGGGTTTCAGGTGCCACCACGTAAGTCAATCACAAGTCATATCACAGAAAATGACAACGGCAAACAAACACAAAGACAGACAGGCACAAAAAAATGAGGGAAACAGAAAGGACAGAGGGGAGAGGAGGGGGAGGGGGGGGGGGGGGGGCAGAGACAGAAAAAAAGATGGATAGAGTGAAGGGTTGTTGGGGGGTCAGGGATGGAGAGTTCCGAACAGTATCAGACTTTCAAGGGGGAACCATTCTCTGACGACTTCATCCGGTTCACCGGACCGTGGCGGGCGTCACAGTGCTCATGTTGTTCCATCATTCAAACTCACAAGCTACAACCCGCTGCCTGCCTCTCATCTTGACTGTAGTGTGCAGAGATAAAACATGAAAACTATTTCAAAAGACTGTATGAAGTGGGAAACCACTGAATGCTTTAAAGAGTAGTTGTAAAACAAGAGATTTATCAGAGGGACCGCTTTACACCAGGGACAAAAACAAGGCTGTGTTTATTATCGTGTTTTGTTTTCTGTTGTTATTCAGGAATTGACAAAAAGACATCACATGTTAAGGTCATTGTGGTATCCAGCTGTCTCAAAAAAGTATTGAACTGTTGATACAGCTCGTTGCTGATGGTGTTGGGTTCTTTCCAGATACTATCATGGCTTTACAACACAAACTGAACAGGATTGTTCAAACAGCGTGGACTTATCTTTAAAGTGACACATAAAATCGAAAGAAGCATGGTGTTGGAAAAGAAGGACTTTACGATCGCGGAGATACATAAACATCTAGGCATTTATCTGTCAAACAAATTGCCACTTGCGCACACCATGCCTGATTTCACTAAATGTGCAATATGCGGTAACATCTATGTTGTCGATCGCAGTCTCTCTAGATGAGCATACAATATGCAGTTACATTTGCTGTCTTGTTGTTGATCACAGACACCCTAAGTAATCACACAACACGCAGTTACATTTGCAGCCTACGTTGTTGATCGCCCATTCCTTAGGTGAGAATGCAACATGCGATTATGTTAGCAGTTTATGGACTACAGCAGCATTCCTTAGGTCAGAATGCAACATGCGATTATGTTAGCAGTCTATTGACTACAGCAGCACGTGAGCTTGTAAAGGTCATGACGTCCTCTGTCGTTTTTGTTTTTCACATTGCCATATTGACAACGCCACTCTATCGTTTACAAAACGAGACAGACTCATCGACCGTTTCAAACAGGATTGACAAACAGATTACGTTAACCATGTTTTCTACCAGGTCTGTTCCCACTTCAGTCAAAAGTTATCATGTAGTTTTGTGTGTGTGTGTGTGTGTGTGTGTGTGTGTGTGTATGTGTGTGTGTGTGTGTGTGTGTGTGTGTGTGTGTGTGTGTGTGTGTTGTGTGTGTGTGTGTGTGTTGTTGTTGTTGTTGTTGTTGTTGTTTTTTGACTTTTCAAATTTCATAATGCTTTTTTTTTGGTTAAGGCGGTCTTTTTTTCCCAACTCTCACGCACCATGAAAGTCTGTATGTTGTATTGCTACTAATGAAATAATCACGTAGTTTTATATTTCTATCAAACTGAAAACATTTATACTTCTGCAACTAACCAGAACATTACCATAAAAGGGTTTTAGCTCCTCAACTTTAGCGCAACAATGCAGAGAGAAGGAGGAGGGTGTCCGTTTCCTAATATTGCCTCGAAGTGAGGTTTTGTTTTCCTTGTACTTTTAAAACATTCATCTTGACAACTGTTTAGCATTGCTTGCAAATTTACAACAAAGTGTTAAGGGTTTCCAATTACATCTGTTAATGAGTCCAACGACAATTAAAGTGAACATGCTAGCAGGTTCTTTAATAAAGCTTCAGTCAAAGAATAAGTGTAGCGTAAACAGGAATTATTTTCTTGTGCCCATATCGTGTTTGTTTGGGTTTTTGTTTAGTTTGGTTTGTGTTTAATAAAATTTTATCACCACTGTTGTTTATGAGTAACAGCCTAAAAAAAACCTGTCGGAGTTCTGAGTCCCCCCCCCCTCTCTCTCTATCTCTCTCTCCCCTCTCCCCTGACTGGTGCCCTTTTTTTATTGACTTTGCAAAGCTTTTGATGTAATTGACCACACATGCTTCTAAAAAAGTTAAAATGTACCGTTTATCTAGTAATGTCTAGAACTTCTCTTCGTTTTTTAAGCGAAGAAAACAAATTGTCTCAATTCATTGAACGCCAATCTTCTATTTTGCCTCCAAACATGGTGTTCCTCAAGGCTCCGTCTAGGACCCATACTTTTCTCAATATATATTAATGATCTCCCCTGTTTCTCCCAGCGCTTTGTGATATGTTCGCCCGATGACACTATGTTCATGTTTTGGGGATCGCAAAGCAGAAAAAAGTATCTATGTTATTACAGCAGAGTTATTAACCAGGTAACCGAATGGTTTGAAATTAAACCATATGTGTCAAAAACCCTGTAAAACAAAACATATGATCATAACACAAGACAAAAACGTCAAAACCTTTTTTACGAGCGCACCCCTTTCTATCAATGGTATAAACTATCGAAGAAACAGTCTGTCATAAAGTCTTAAAAGTAGTTTTAGACAACAATCTGTCCCTGGTTCTTGAACATGTACGGTCTTTATGCAAGACAGTTCGAAAAAGATATTTCCAGCTGTCCAAGATAAAGCATTTCCTAGACTGCCATTCACGTTTTAAAAAATTTTTCCGCTTATTTTTGAATCCCATATAAATTATGCATCAAAAAATTTGGGATTCAGCTTGTAATCATATTATACTCAAACCTTTGTTTAGTCTTTATAGACGTTCCTGAAATTAGTTTTGTTTTAAAATCGGTTACGTTATCATACTTGACTATACAGACCCGGATTTTTTACCATTAAACTTGAAGCTTAAATTCAATAAAGCTTTTTTCATGTTTAAGATTCTTTCGGGTCGTGCTCCCACTTCAATTACAGAGAAATTTAGATTTAATGAAAATCGCCATTTTTCATTAAAATGTTATACCCCGTCCCAAAAATAAATATGTTTTTTAAAACCAGTTTCATACTCCGGCGGCTTCTTGTGGACTGCATTTCACCCTCTCTTGATGTTCATGCCAGCATATCAGCTTTAAAAGGGGCCTTTTACCAACTAATGACTGAATTTTCCATTCATGCTCTTAAAACCCCCCCCCCCTCTCTCTCTCCCTCCCTTTTCCCTCTCTCCCTCCTCTCTGTCTCTCTGTCTGTCTGTCTGTCTGTCTGTTGTTTGTCTCTCTCTCTCTCTCTCTCTCTCTCTCTCTTTTTCACTCTTTTCTCTCTCTCTCTCTCTCTCTCTCTCTCTCCCTCTCTCTCTCTTCTCTCTCTCTCTCTCTTCTCTCTCTCTTCTCTCTTTTCTCCCCTCTCTTTTCTCTCTTCCCCCTTAGATAGGAGGATCGCTTATTCCAAATATCTGTGTGTGCTAATTCTTTCTTCTTTGTAATCAATTTCTTTATTTTGTTTGTTGTTTTTAAATCGTTCTTTTTTTAAATCTCTCCCTTAAGTAGCTAAAC
>CM031606.1:4963293-5018293 GCA_018398815.1 Conus ventricosus
CAGTTCGTGTTGATTTGAAGCCATACATAAAGTCTTGCACACACGTAAAACCACACACGTGAAATCACCAACTTTCGAACGAAAAGGCCAGTTTGGCCCGTTAGTACGTTGGTATGGATGACACGTATTATATTGCAGCACTGAAAGAATGAAGAATGAACGAAAAAAAGCGAGTGACTGATGTTGGAAAGTCATGCCATTTTTGTCTTGTCTTGCCATGTGTTAGTGTTGGAAATCTACATGATACACAAGCAACCCTGTATACATGCTTGACCCTAAAAGTCTGACTGATCTTTTTCCGGTCTTAAGATCAGTTTCGTACACACTGACGTCATATCTTTACAGCTGATGTTGTGTTGTCTTGAGACTAATTGTTGTTATAGCGTCGTTTGTCTTTTTTTCAATTCTCTCTTCTTCTCAACATCAAGCTGTGTCGGGGCTTCACGGCTGGCTGAATTCTGTAAACTTTCTTGTGATTGGATCCAGTCTACATCTTCTGTTTGTTGATGGCCATGTTCGGCCAGGTTTCCAGAGAGTAGCTGCCAACGTTAAACCTCAATGAAACCCAACCAAGGAGGGAGAGGACGGCAGAAGGAGAACAATGACGGCGTTTAAACTCTCTCGGCATAAACACAAAAGACGCAGACGATACAGTTGCAGACTCGTCAGGTGGCGCTGCCTACACTGCGCATGCGTAAACGTCCTTTCGGCCCTTGGGCGGGAACCATTGTGGGGGTCTGTTGTTTTAGGGTGTATGGCCTTCGCCTCTTGTGCCCTCAAACCTAAACTACTTCCCTCCCCCCCCCCCCCCCCCCCCCCTCCCTCCTATGCTTGATTTCCCTTCCCTCCCATCAGCCCCGGCCACAAATCGACTCTGAGGGTGCATCTGTCTGGAACTATCTCATCTGTCTGGAACTATCTGCTGGACTGGAAACGTTTCAAACACAAACGGAAGAGAGGGAGCCATGTTACGCCTCAATTTGTCGCCTGTCTAAATTGTCGCCGGCGACAATTTGTGTACGGACGCTGTACTCAATTGTCCCCGACACCGAAATTGTCGCTGGCGAAAAATTGTCGCCAGCTTCCAAATTAGTCGCCAGTGACATTTGATTCGGTCTAGGTGGTACATGTGAGGCGGAAGGAGTGTCAGCAATGTGGGTAATATGATCCTTTTTTAAAAAAAAACTCTGTGTGTGTGCGCGCACATGCGCGGGCCCGTGTATGTGTGTATGTGCGCCACACACACACACAACACTACACACACAAAACACACAAAACACACACCACACACACCACACACACACACACACACACCACACACACACCTTTATATATATTTTTATATATATATATTGTGTCTTAGGGATACTTTTTATTTTTCTACTTTTCACAAGAAAATGTAGCTTGTTTTGCTCTTTTATGATTTTCTTTTGCTTTTTAGATGGCACCTTTGGGTTTTGGTTTTTTGAAAACTCAACAAACATACTACGGTATTGCACACCAACCTTTTCTGGATTGCATTCCTTTTAAAACTGAAAAAGGCAGAGGAGTCAAATATTACCACTTTCCGCGGTCATGAGGAGAAACCACCCAAGTTTTCGAAATATCGGTATATGCAGGAGTTATATGTTAGTGAGTTTCCCTCCCTTTTGGAGGATGTCTCCCCTTGGAGAATATAAGCTTGCTAAAGGCTCATTTGAGAAGCATTTTTTTTTATTTTTCCCCAAATTCACCCACTCAAGCACATACTGTTAGTTAGGCAAAATCACTACCACTGCAGATATGAATGCTAACTCCCCTTATTTTTCAATCTAAGACATAAGAGCAAGCTTTGTTTATAATTCAATATTTCTTGCAGTCTTTGGCAACACCAAGCTGCTCTGGTAATTTGGGCTGGAACGGTGCGGTACTTCTCCTTGAATTTTTAGTTTGGTTGTATTTTAGTCCCTTGCGGATTCATTCCCAAAAACTTGCCCTCAGCACTTGTGTCTTAGAGGGAATATCTTTTTATAAATTTTTTAAAATTTTCACAAGAAAATGTAGCTGTTTTTGCTCTTTTTTGATTTCTTTTGCTTTCTTAGATGGCACCTTTGGTTGGTTTTTTGAAAACTCAACAAACATACTACGGTATTGCACACCAACCTTTTCTGGGATTGCATTCCTTTTTAAAAATGAAAAGGAAGAGGAGTCAAATTACCACTTTCCCCCGGTCACGAGGAGAAACCACCAATTTCGAAATATCGGTATATGACCAGGAGTTATATGTTAGTGAGTTTCCCTCCCTATTGGAGGATGCCCCCCCCCTTGGAGAATATAGCTTGCTGAAGGCTCATTTTGAGAAGCATTTATTTTATTTTTCCCCATTCACCCACTCAAGCACATACTGTTAGTTAGGCAGAATCATCTACCACTGCAGATATGAATGCTATCTCCCCTTATTTCTTCAATCTAAGACATAAGAGCAAGCTTTGTTTATAATTCAATTTTTTTCTTGCAGTCATTGCAACACCAAGCTGCTTTGTATTGCTGGAACGGTGCGGTACTTATCTTGGAATTTATTAGTTTGTTTGTAATATATATTATATATATATATAATATAGATATATAATATATATATATATATATATTTATATATATATAATATATATTACGCGCGCACACACAACCACGGGGAGCACAATGATTGGTAAAAAAAAGCCTGACACAAAGTATTGTTTAACGTGTACATGACTTAGGGTTGATTTGTTGTTTGGGATGAGGCTGAAAGTACCATTGGGACAGGATAGTATTAACAGCTTTCTCACGTTCGCGTGTGGTTGGATAATCAATGAGCAGAAACAAATCATTTCAAAATCAGTCTTACTCAGAAAAATACAACAAATGGTATTATTTGCTGTCCTATTTATACTAGAATCTCCTACAATTTTCCTTTCTTATATAGAATTCTATTTCCTTTTTCGTAATAGAATCTCTCTCCAATTTTCCCTTTCTTCATAAAAGAATTCTCAATTTTCCTTTCTTCATATAGAATCTCTGTCCAATTTCTTTCTTCATAGTGGAATCTTCTCATTTCCTTTCTTCATAATAGAATCTCTCTCCAATTCTTTCTTCATACTAGAATCACTCACCAATTTCCTTTCGATATATAGAATCCTCTCAATTTCCTTTCTTTATAATAGAATCTCTTCTCGGTTTCCCTTTTCCTCCATTGATTCCCACTGCGTTATCTTTCATATAGGCTATTATTACATTATGTAACAGTGGACAACCGGACAACGCACAATGCTTTATTTCAATTTAGTGTTCATATATGGCTATAAATAAGTATGTAAGATAATAACAGGACAAAGCAGAATGTTTATTTCAATATAGTGTTCATGTATGGTATCAATAACATGTACAGAAACAGGACAAAGCAGATGGCTCATTAACTAGGTGTGGATATATGGCTTTCCAATTACAGTCTGTAGAGAAACAACATGGGGGAAACAAAGCAAATGTTTATCTCAACTTAGTGTTCATATTTGGATGTCAATACACTATGCAAAATTGGAAAGGACAAAGCAGATGCTTTATTTAACTTTGTGTATATTATGACTATAATACTATATGTAAAGGACACGGACAGCAGAATGCTTATTTAACTTAGTGTATATTATGGCTATCAATACAATATGTAACAGGACCACAGGACAAAGCAGAATGTTTATTTCAACTTAGTGAAATTTGGGATGTTACTTCACGCTTCCAACATTCTCTCTCTCTCTCTCTTCTTTTTCTCTCTTCTCTCTCTTCTCTTCTCTTCTCTCTCTCTTCTCTTCTCTTCAGTCTTCTCTCTTCTCTCTCTTCTCTCTCTTCTTCTCCGAGTTGTTTATTCTCTAAGGGTTGAATCGGCACTCCAAGCCAGTGGCATCCAAGTTTTTGTTTGCCACAGCGTTGTCTTCTGAAGTCTGGGTCTGTTCCTTTCCTTCATGTTACTGGCAGTTTGGGTTGTTGTTTTTTCTTCTTTTTTTCTTTTTTTTTATATCTTTCCTTTTTGATTTTCTTCTTTTTCTTTTTTTCTCTTTCTTTTTTTTATATTGTATTTCTTCGCTTTTTTTTTCTCTTTCTCTTTTGCAATTCTGTTGGGCACAACAGCATTCCGCGATTGTTTCTACTCCTGTTTGAACGGAACTGAAAATCGAGACACAACATTCTTTTCTTCTCTCTTCTCTTATCTCTTCTTTTCTCTCTCTTCTCTCTCTCTTCTCTCTCTCTCTCTACAACCACACACACACACACACAACACACACACACACACACACACACACAACAACACACACCAACACACACACACCACCACACACACACACACAACACACATATTAGGCAACGCGCACTTGGCGCATGTGTCGGGGAGAATCCGCAGTCCCAATGTTTGTTCTATGTCATTTAGACCTCATATGTAACAGAGTGCTTTATTAACTTTCCATGCGCGCACAAAATGGGCCTCCTCGCCTTTAACAGAGAGCTTTATTACTTTACATGGCGCACAAAATGGGCCCTCCTTGCTTTAACAGAGTGCTTTATTATTTACATGGCGCACAAAATGGGCCCTCCTTGCCTTTACAGAGAGCTTTATTACTTTACCTGGCGACAAAATGGGCCTCCTCGCTTACAGAGTTGCTTTATTACTTTACATGGCGCCAAAAATGGGCCTCTGCTTAGGTCAAGAATGAGCAGGGAAAGGTTGGACAATGACACACAATGCGAGACACTGTTTTGGACAATGACACAAATTGTTTCTATCTCTAGTGTCCCATGAAGACAGACGGTAAAGAAATCTATTGCAGCCCGAAACAACAGAGTGTTTGTTGCCAGTTTTGTAAGCTAGAATGGGGTGTGGGGATGTGGGGCTCAAGGATTCAATTTTTCGCTTTGGATTCAGGCTATAGCTTGAAGTGGGAATTCAGTGGACATTTTTTCAAAGTGGTCAGGACGTGGCTATCTTGACAAATTTGTCAGCACTTACGTTGCCGTTCGGGTCTCGAGTACTTAGCATTGGACCTTAATCTATGCAGAAATCTGCAGCCATCGTACTTTAGCATGAACTTAAATCGTCCAGAACAACTGCAGCCTTGTGTGTGGAGAGAATGGATGGGATGTTCAATGAACTGACCATACACAGTTTTTGTGGTTGACTGTGTTGTTGGATGGTGGGGTGGGGTTTAAGATTACTTTTCTAATAGAAATTTTTTTTTACCGACTAGAATCCCAGTTGTCCAACACTGGAGAGGTACCAATACATTGAAGTTACTTATGGCCAGCAGAAACAGAAAGTCTATATCGGGGCTGTTACTCGTCGAAGTATCTCAAAATAATTTTAAAACACGAAACAACTCATTAAAAGATTTTTATTTTCAAAAGGGCAGGTATTTTGTCAGAGATTCCCTTTTTTTCCTTTTTTTTTTCGGTAACATTCACGACCGATACAACTGTTTATCTCTTTAAAGACCCAAACCACATAAATGGGAGTCTCTGAACAAGTTACCACATTAAATGGGACATCTCTGAACAAGTTACAATTATATGGGGGACTCTCTGAACAAGGTTACCACATCAAAGGGACGTCTTGAACACGTTACACATCAAATGGGATATCTTTGAAAGTTACAATCACACGGGAATCTCTGAACAGGTACCACATCACATGAGACATTTGAACAAGTTGGTGTGGAGTCTGTGCAGGTGTTTAGGTCTGACATCAGGTCATTCAACGCTTCTTAATGAAACTGTTTTATAATGAGTGGTACATCGCACGGAATGCATACGGAGCTTCTCATCTTTTAAAAGATACAAGTGATGTTAGAAGAGTGATTCTGTGTGCAAAAAATAACGGCTCACGATGTTTACACTCAAAAAACAATTAACAGTGCACAGAATTGAGGACAAGTGAGTTGTTTGCATCACAATACGCGGGGAAAAAAGCTCCAATGCGTGGGGAAAAGGCCCTCAAGGCGTGGGGAAAAGGCTCAATGGTGGGGAAAGGCTCAAGGAAGGGGAAAGGCTTAATACGGGGGAAAAGGGGACTCCTTGCGAGGGGAAAAGCTTAATGCGTGGGGAAAAGGCCCTTAAACGCGGGGAAAAAGGCCTCAATGCGAGGGGGAAAGCCCTTAATGGTGGGGAAAAGGCTTAATAGCGGAGAAAAGGCCTCAATGCGAGGGTGAGAAAGTCCTTAATACTGGGAAAAGGCTCAATGCGAGGGGAAAAGCCCTTAATGCGTGGGGAAAAGGCTCAATGCGAGGGGAAAGGCCCTTAATCCGTGGGGAAAAGGCCTCGTTAAATGCGAGGGAAAAGGCCTTACTGCGTGGAAAAAGGCCTCAATGCGAGTGGGAAAAAGGCCCTTAATCCGTGGGAAAAGGCCTCAATTCGAGGGGGAAAGGCCTAAATAGTGGGAAAAGGCTCAATGCAAGGGGAAACGGCTTAATAGTGGGAAAAAAGCCTCAATGGAGGGAAAAAAGGCCTTATAGTGGGAAAAGGCCCTCAATGGAGAGGAAAAGGCCCTTAATACGTGGGGAAAAGGCCTCAATGCGAGGGGAAAAGGTTTAATAGTGGGGGGAAAAAAAAAGAGCCTCAATGGAGGGGATAGGCTTAATACGTGGGGAAAAGGCCCTCAATGCGAGGGGACAAAGGCCTTAACAGCGGGGGGGAAAAAGGCCTCAATGCGAGGGGAAAAGGCCCATAATACGTGGGGAAAAGGCTTATACGCAGGGGAAAGACCCTTAACACGTGGGGAGAAAAGGCCCTTAATTACGCGGGGGAAGGCCCTTAAACGTGGAAAGGCACTTAACACGTGGGGAAAGGCCCTTAATACGAGGGGAAAAGGTTAATACGCGCGGGAAAGGTAATAGCAGGGAAAAGGCCCTACTAGCGGGGAAAAGGCCTTATACGCGGGGTGGAAAGGCCCCTCAAGACTTGGGGGAAAGGCCCTTATGACTTGGGGGGAAAGACCTTAACACGTTGGGTAAAGGCCTTAATAGTGGGGAAAAGGTTAATAGCAGGGAAAAGGCCTTAAGACGAGGGGAAAGGCTTAATAGTGGGGAACAGGCTTAATAGCGGGGGGAAAGGCCTTAAACAGTGGGGAAAACTGCCCTTAAACATGGGGGAAAGGCCCTTAATACGTAGGGGAAAAGCTTAATAGGGGAAAAAAGGCCTTAATAATGGAGGAAAAGGCCTTATACATGGGAAAGGAAATAAAAAAAAGGGTTGATAGGGGGAAAAGGCCTTAATACGCGGGGAAAAGGCCTTAATACGCGGGAAAAGGCTTCAATACGGGGGGAAAGGTCTTAATACGGAGGGGAAAAAGGCCTTACTAGGGGGAAAGGCTTGATACGCGGGGAAAAGGTTTAATTACGGTGGGCAAAAAGGTTAATTAGCGGGGAAAAAGGCTTGATAGCGGGGGAAAAGGCCCTTGATAGGGGGAAACAGTCCTTAATTGAGTCAAGCACACACAGTCGTAATCGTGCAGTAGAACAGAAGACGTTTTAATATGAGATAAGAGCTGTTAATTCCCGCCACGGCTGCGAGGAGAGCTGTTTAAACGGGGAGAGGCGATGGGGGCACATGTGTGCTTAATGAGTCGAGAAGATGAGACTGACAATGCAAGGCTTTCATCCTCTAGTCCCCCCCCCCATCCCGGCCAGTACGGTCACTTTATTCCTCACCTTCCAACTCTCTCTTCTCTCTTTCTCTGCTCTTATCTCTTTTTCTTTCTTGAATTTGAAGGAGTTGGTTAGTATAAGTTGAAGAGACAAAACAATCAAAATAGGATTTGTATAATCAGCAAACCACAGGGCAAAATGCTGGTTGGATGACACGTTTACACTATGATGGATGAGATGCATGCTGAAGCATTAATACTTTTAGGTGATTTCAACTTTGATCTATTGAGTGCAAAATATGGTCGATAGGATACTCATAATTATCCCAAATTCCTCACCACCTCGAAAGAGTAACTTCATAGCAAAACCTTAATTGACCAAAATTATCTTTTGACACAAAGTCATGAGAAATGTGTGCCTTTTGAATGGATAAGCGACATTTCAGTATGCTTCAGTGGAAAGAAGTGGAATCAAAATTCCTATAAATGGCACAAACATATCATACAGCTCTTTTGGACCACTTCCAAGAAGATACTTTCCTCAAGACTCATGAATTCCCTTTATAAATGTTTATAATTACACTGATCCAGAGAAGCGCTTGAGTACTGGTACACCGTTTACATTTGTTTAGAAAGATGCGCCATTAAAAAGGGTCGAGTTAAACATCGTGACAACAAAGTGGTTGATGATGAAATACAAGTGCTTGATTCTTACGCGCGATCTGCTTGAAGCGAAGGGAAGTCGATGGATTTAAAACGGAACGTAATAAAAGTCAATTCACTAAAGGAAGCAAAAATGAATTTTTTTGTGAACTTGTCGCCCAAAAAAAAATTGAAGTCATATGGCAAGCATAAATGAACTTACAAATAAAACTTAAGTCAAAGACAAGTCATTACGCATAAACAAAATGAACTAAACCAACACTTTACAAAACAGTTGGCAGAACAGTTGTCAAGAAACGAATCTGACTCAAATGATTACAAAATAAAAAATTTTCGCATTATGAACAATCGTCCAGCAAACCAGTTCACTATGACAGTTAGTGAAGTTTGCAAGTTTATGCCAATTAAAACAGAAGGACGCGCGGATTGAGGATGATGGAAAAATACTGAATATCAGCACCTGTTTTATGTGAAAGTCTTACTATTTTACATTTTTCATTGATAATGTCATTCCGCTCATTCCCAAAGTTGCCACCAAGTTTACATTTTCAAATCTGGAGACATTGAACCTTTGAACTAAGACTATATCCATTTTGCGTTCTGTCCAAGCCTTGGAGAAAAACATAAATAAGCATTTTGCCACCATTTTGATTCTCCAACTACTAAATAAAAATCATCGGGTTTCAGGGAAAATATTTTGTATTACGCGCTTAAAAACTAGTAGATCAATGGCTAGCCATAGTGTTAATGGAATACAATATTGTGGCGACTGTTTGATGAATTTTGGAAGGCTTATGATGATGACACAAAATTGTAATGCAGGAAGTTTTATCTTATGGTATAACAGGAATATTCAAATGTAACAACATTTAGAAGAGTAACAATCGTTTGTGTCAACAACAATTTATCAGTGAAGTTACCTATCCAACATGGCGTACCCAGGGTTCTGTGTTAGGGTTCGCTGTTCTCAGTTTAATATAAATGATATCCTCTTTATATTGAGGTTATGTGAACTCTTTTGTGATGATTACCATGTCCATACAAGTAGCCCTGCTTGGAGCTGTTTTACTTTTAAGAAGATGTAATCCTTAAGTAATTGGTGCAATGTAAATACATGTCCTGACTCCTAACAATAAAAATAATGCTGATAACAAAAGGAGATAAGACCAAAAACTTAACCACACGCCCCATTGTTTTTATCCATAATAGAAATGAAGTTGGTGGTAGCCATCGAGTTCTAGGTGTATAATGTGATATAATTTTCTGTGGTCTATACCTTTTCATGTTTTGTTAAATCAATATCAGACAAACTATCAGTGTGCAAGATTAAGATATCTTAACCTTCATGCAGGAAATTGTTCCGACACGCACATTGTTCTTTTCAATCTTTATTGTTCGAATATTTGATTTCTGCTAGTGCTATGCCATGTAACTTTACGAGTTCTACAAAAGAGCACTTTTAAAGCAGTTTTCTATTAAATCATTATAGTCTTAGTGAAGGGATATACTAAAGCGGGGGCTCTTTCGTTACAAGAATGTTTGCTTGTTAAAATGTGCTCATGAAAAAATTGCTCGGGTTTAGCACACAAATCTTCCAGTCCAAATTTAGCATTGTCAAGGAGCGTGAAACCTCTACAAAGGCATTAGGCTTGGAGACAATAAGGGACATTGTATTGGTATAAAATAAGTAATTTGACAATTAACAGGGTCGATACACGCAACGGCCGAAGTGGTTCAGATGACAAACAACACTAGGAGAGAGTTCGGACCTGCAGTGGCGAAGGGGAGGGTTGTAACACTACGACTGGGCAAAGTGAGTGCTAAATGCTGGGTCAGCTGAGGTTCTTGTGTAAAAGTCAGTGAAGAGCGGGGGACTTGGATTTGTTTAGATGGTATGCGTGGGTTACTGTGTTGGTTCTATTGTAGGCTGGTGAATGCGTGTGGAGGTTGTAGTAACCTCTTAAGTAATTACTGTGTTTGTTAATGCCACGATGTCGGGGGAATGTTAGATGTCATTGGGGATAAGTTTCTGTGTTTTGCTAATCAAATTAGGTAGGGGTGTGTGTAAATGCTGATGTGTGTGGGAATGTAGCGAGTGGAGAATTCAGGGTACTTGTGAACAGTGGCCTTGAGAAGCACGTGGAACAAAGGCATGGCCCGAAGGGGAGTCCTTGTTTCCCTCCTATATAAACTGAGGGAAAAAACACCAGGGAGCGAGAGAGAAGGCAGAGGAGAGAGAGAGAGGAGGGTGTGAGAGGACTGAGAACGGGTCGAGAGAGAACGTGGTCTGGGAGATAGAAGAGACAGCTAAGTTTAGGGTTAACGACAAGCATGGAAGAGATGAACACTAAGTTTGAAGCCAGAGGTGGGTGAAGACAGGGACAAAAACTGAATTTGAACCAGAGGTGGGTGAAGAGACGAGAAGAAGAGTTCTACGTCGAGGATCCCAGAAAGACGAACGACGACAGTCCTGAAGTGGAGCCAGTACAAGGCATCACCATCAAGCAGGGCTTAAGAAGGACGTGAAGAGATTTTTCAGAACTGTGGTTGGTGTGAAAGCGTGGTTGTGTGTGTGAAAACCTGGCAGGTAAGAAGGTCAATTTTATTATAACGGGATTAGGGAAGTATTGATTTTTATGTTCTGATATTTCTTTGTGTGTGATTTGATTGTTATGATTAATTATAAGTAGATTAGAAATTGTATATCTGTGTTCTCCGGTCCGTGTTTGGGAGAGAGAGAAATGGTGACATTTTTTTTTTCCATTAAGAGAGGGCGATGTTTGATGGGAGATGAGTGTGTCTGCGTGTTTGAGTGCAAAGATAACTAGGTGTGTTAAGCTGACTAATAATACATCAACTTTAGTGATTAAGCAATACCATCACGATTTCCCCGTCCTGGACAAAAGTGCGAAGCTGCAGGTTGCTGGCCAATTAGTGTCAGAGAGGGAACAAAGTGAGTATAGAGTAGTACTGGGCGAAGCGTCACTAAGCATTTTAATAAGCTCTTCTAATTATGTCCTTTAGTTCTTTGAGTGTTGAGTATTGGACTTGTGTGTAGGGGGGTGGGTTGTTATTAATCCAAGGTCGTCAGAGAAACGAAGAACGAGTTTAGTTTAATCTCACAGAAGTGTTGGTTTAAGATTAAGGTCCTTGTGTTAGGAACATATTGGTTGGTGTACTGTAAGTGTAGTAGATAAATGGTGTACCAACTTTTTAGGGTTTATAAGGTAACTGTTTGAGGTGCTAAAAAAAATATAAGAACGAAAATGGTGAAGAAAGTTTTACTCCATTGGCGGAACTGATTAGTTTAGGGGAGAAAATGGGATATCAGGAGATGAAACTGGTCGATTCGTGAAACTCAGCAGAAGAATGAGAGAGATGACAGGGCTGAAGAAGAAGTTTGTAAAGGTGCAGTTGAGGCTGTCAAAGAATTTAGACGCAGAACTGCTGCATCAACGGTCACAGCCGAGAGAGAGTAAGCTGCCAGAGCAAAAGAGATGCAGGAGATGGGCTAGAGCAGATGCAGAGAGTCAGCGGCCAAGTAGAGAGCAGAGGCAGAAGTGAGCTGCCAGAGCTAAAGCAGAAGATGAGAGAGTGCAGCTGCGAGTAAAGAGATGGCAGAGAGGGCGGAGAGCAGAAGCATAATCGGAGATTTTAGCCAAAACAAATTGAGTTGGAAAGAATAAAGTCTGAAATCGGCAGTGAAATAGACACCAGTTGCGTCAGTAGGCCGAGACAAAGTGCGCACTAGATTAAACCTCCCACTGTTCAGAGAAGAATGATTCAATCGACGTATATCAGTCGGTTTGACTCGGTTGCGCGCCGAGGGTGGCGAATATAATGGGGCAATAACTGTCTGCCTTGTTGAAGGTGTGCGTTACACATGTTTACTACAACGGTGATCAGAGAGATTTTGAAAGGGGAAACAAGCAGAGTACTAAAGGGTATGATTTGATGAAGACGGTTTTAGGCGTAAGTGTTCGGAGGCGAGAATCGTACAGGGTGGACTAAAAGTTCGAGTTAGATGTCCACTATTTCAACAATGGTAGGCACTTAGTGGGAGTAGACAGTGATTTTGAAGGCTCAAGACTCCTGGTGATAAAGAAAGATACTTGTGGGTGTGGGACGGGCCTCACAATCCATTAAGGAAAACGGTTGCAACCACAATAGCTGAGGTACTTGAGACAGCTGGGACATACCGGGAAGCGAGGCGTTGATTTGCTGGAAACATAGGGAAAGCCTGGAAGATATTCAGAGGATAGCAGGCCAGCTCATGACTCCGCAAATGAGTCAGCAGTACACCCGTAGGCCCACAGCGTCACGGAGCAGACATGTGTGAAAACCAATTAGCCACGTGGCTAGGAATGAGAGTACAGTTTTCTGTGTAATAAGACGGGGACTTGGTAGAGACTGCATTGTTAAGTTCACCGTAAGGCAGCAGCTAGAGGGTCAGTCCAGGGGAGAGGAAGTGTAGAAAGAGATGGACAAGATGACTGTGTTATTTGTCTGGATTGTGCTGTGTGTTCACGATTCAGGCGATAATCATGGATAGTGACACAGGCAGAGTAGGGGATAATGTGGCTTATGTCATTTTAGAGACTCTGGGTGGCACTGGTGTTATGGTGAAGGAGTCACTGGTTGAGAAGGCGGACACTTCACAGGTAAAAACACAGAGGTATGTGACAAATCGATGGAACAATAGCAGAATTAAAAACGGGCTGGTGTTGATTGTTACACCATTTATAGTGGAGTTGTAAGGCGTTGCCTGTTCCAAAGCGCCGTATGATTGGTGATCGAAACATCAGGAGCAGAGGGTATGGAAACTGACGTGATATCTGTGTCGAATAGAGAAAAGGAATACGTGAGGAAAGGCCCCAGGAGGAAAACCCAGGAAAGCATGGAGCGTTGTCGGTTGCGATACCTCATTCGAGAGAAAAAAGGGGATTACTCGCTTTAGAAAATTGTTTAGGCTCGCTCACACAGGACATAAGAAAGGAGACGGGGACTTAGCCAAAATAAATAAATGGTTGGGCGAACAGTAGGGTAGTGGGTGCGGGTATCTTTTGCAGTGTCGCGTCTGCGTGCAGTGGCTGGTGGGGCCACGTGTATGAAGAGAAAGGGGGAGAGGAATTTCCGTTTAGAACATAAATGGTTATATGGCACACGACGTTGAGATCGGTGGAGATTTCTGATTTATGTTAATATTTGCTTTGATAGTGTGTAGTATTGATTTTTCTTCTATAAAATTTTGTTGCAGACAATCTTGCGTGCGTTCTTGTGTAAGTAGGCTTATGAGAGGCCGATCATTGCACTGGTTTTAAATGGGATAAATTATGAGTTTCATCTCCATGATTGTTAAGTTTTAGCCAATGCAGGGCATTGTCTTCGAGTTGGGGGGGAATTGTCAAGGAGCGTGAAACCTCTCACAAAAGGCATTAGACTGCTTGGAGAAAAGGGTCATTGGATTGGGTATACAATAAGTAATTGACCAATTAGCAGGGTACGTTACCACGCACCCGTCCGAAAGTGGTCAGATGACAAACAACACTAGGAAGAGAGTTCGGATGCTAGTGGCGAAAGGGAAGGGTTGTAACCCACTACGCCTGGGGCCCAAGTGAGTGTAAATGCTCGGTCAGCTGGAGGTACTTGTGTAAAACAGTCGTGTCGAAGCAGGGGGCTTGGATTTGTTCAGATGGTTATTGCGGTGGGTCCGTGTTGGTTTATGTCAGGCTGGCTGAATGCGTGTGGTGGTTGTAGTAACCACCTTAAGATTAAAATACTGTGTTAACTGACCACCGGAAGTCGGCGGGAATGTTCGGATGTCCTTTTGGGGTAGTGTGTGTTTGCTAAATCAATTAGGTAGGGGTTGTGGTTTGGTAAATGCTGATGTGTGTGGAATGTCGGAGTGGAGAATTCAGGGTTCTTGTGAAATAGGGGTTGAGAAGCAGCGTTGGACAAAGATGGATGAAGGGGGTCTTTGTTTCCCTCCCTATAACACTGAGGGAAAAAAACAAGCGGAGAGAGAGAGAAGGAGAGGAGAGAGAGAGAGGAGAGGAGTGAGCAGGAAGAGAAAGGGTCGAGAGAAACGTGGTTGGGAAGATAGAGAGAAGCAAGTTTAGCGGTTAAAGCACGTGGGAAGAAGAAAAAAGTTTGACGCCAGAGGTGGGTGACGACAGACCACCCTGCATTTTGAACCAGAGGTGGGTGAAAGAGACGAAGAGAAGAGTTCTACGTCGAGAGCCGAGACGAACGAAGGGAAGTCTGAAGTGGAGCCAGTAAACAACCAAAAGGGCATCACATCAAGCAGGTTGAAGAAGACGTGAAGGACTTTTTTCAATGACTGTGGTTGTGGTTTGTGAAAGCGTGGTTGTTGTGTGTGAAAATGGAGTAAGAAGTCTTTTTTTATAACGGGATTAGGAAGTATTGGATCTATTTAGTTTGATATTTCATTGTGTGTGATTTGATTGTTATGATTAATTATAAGTAGCATAGAACATTGTATTTCTTGTTTAGTCGTGTTTGGGAGAGAGACGAATGCGTGCATCCATTCAGATGAGAGGCGAAGTGTTGAGGGCGCATTGAGTGTGATTGCGCGTATGAGTTGCAAAGATAACTTGGTGTGTTAAGCTGATAATATAATCAATTGTGACTTAAGCAATACCATACGAGTTCCACGTCTTGGAAAGCTAAACTAGGGATTCACAAATTAGGTTTTACAAAGAATAGATTATTAAATCAAGTTATCTTACTGGTAGCGTGGTTTGAGGATATTCACTACCTTGATGTACTCTCTTACATAATCCTTCAGGGAAAAAAATAATCAACATTTTACCGCAGACATTGCTATTAGACAAAATACAGTCTACCAGGACCCCTTGTTTTGTGCATATTTAATGATACGGTCTTCCTTTCCGTGAGGTTTTTAAAAAGATAATGATAAATGTGAGATAAGGATACTATTGGTTATAATAATGATTGATATATTAGATGAATGACTATTGTGTCGCTGGTTTTATTGGTGCATTGTACGAATGGATGATGTCTTATATTTGATTCTTTTTGAGCACTGTAACTGCAAGGTGATAAATGTGTGTCCGGATTACTGTTGATCATATTGATGTATTGCTCTTTATTCAAATTTATAGTAATGTTTAGCATGTGATATTTTGGATAGAAAAATGGAATTATAATCTCTCTCTCTCTCTCTCTCTCTCTCTCTCTCTCTCTCTCTCTCTCTCTCTCTCTCTCTCTCTCTCTCTCTCTCTCTCTCTGTTCGTTAACTACGGCTGCGTTTCGATGGATTGTCGCTTAATAATTAATTAATATTTGTAAATTTGGGTAGTGTATGAATGGTAAAGAAGGAAAACAACAAAGATGGGGGAGGTAAATAATAATGGCATCTCTCTCTGTCTCTCTCTCTCACTCTCTCTCTCTCCCTCTCTCTCTCTCTCTCTCCACACACACACACACACACACACACACACACACACACCACACACACACACACACACACCATATACACGTACGCATCATGAAAAATAAATGTTATAATTATTGATGCTAGGAATTTATTGCTGCTTACTGATAATTGATTGTTCGTTCTCGTTTTGCCTTATAACCACATCATATAAATGTAAAAGAAAGAACAAATGTTGATATTATTGATGCATTGTAATTGTCTTAGTTTATTATTCTTAGCAGTTTGTTGTATGTTAATCTTTTACAAAAGGAATGTAATTCTCTCTCTCTCTCTCTCTCTCTCTCTCTCTCTCTCTCTCTCTCTCTCTCTCTCTCTCTCTCTCTCTCTCCCTTCGATAGGAGGATCGCTTATTCCATATATCTGTGTGTGCTAACTCTTTTCTTCTTTGTAATCAATTTCTTTATTCTTGTTTGTTGTTTAAATCGTTTCATTTTCCTTTTAAAGTCATCTACGCCTGAACTGTGAATGCATAAACTTTTAATATTGTGAATATATGTGTGTTTGTTAAACGTTTTGTAAGTTTTCGTCGCTAGTCATACTTAGTCCCTTAACGGGGCAAGGGCCTGATGAAACAAAGCATGTGTTTGCTTATCTGTTACCCTTGGAAATAAAGATTATCATCATCATCATCATCTCTCTCTCTCTCTCATATTACAGAATCCTTCAGGGAAAAACTAATCACACATTTCACAGCAAACCATTGCTATTAGAACAAAATACATATACCAGGGCACACCTCTGTTTTGCTGCATATTAAACTGATACGCCGTTTCCTTTCCACTGATGTTTTTAAAACCAGATAATGATAAATGAGAGATATGGTTACTATCGGTTATATTAATGATTGAAATCATATTATGATGAATGATTATTGTGGTCGCTGGTTTTATTGGTGCATTGTCACGAATTGATTGATGTCTTAATACTTTGATTTCCTTGAGCACTGTAATTGCAAGGTGATAAATGTGTGTCCGGATTACTGTTGATCATATTGATGTATTGCTCTTTATTCAAATTTATAGTAATGTTTAGCATGTGAAATTTTGGATAAAAAAAAGGGAAAATTTAAAAACTCTGTCTCCTCCCCCTTTTCTCCCCTCCCCCTTTTCCTCCCCTACTTTTTTCCTCTTCTCTCTCCTTCTCTCCTCTTGTTTACTAGGGCCCTGGGGTTTCAAAGGGTTTTGGGCCCTTTTAAAATTAAATAATTAAAAAATTTGGGAAGGGGAAATTGAAGGGTAAAAGAAAAAAAAAAAAAAGGAGGGGGAAAGGTAAATAATAAGGGCATATCTCTTTCCTCTCTCCCCCTTTTCCCCTTCCCCTCTCATCTTCTCTCTCCCCTCTTCTCTCCCTCTCCTCTCTCTCTCACACCACACCCAAAAAACACAACCCCACAACACACACCAAATACACACCCCCCACAAAACCCCCCACCCCACACACACACAACCACACAACACACAAAACCCCACCCCACCATACACCCCACCACTCACACACACACACACACTCACACCCACACACACAACAACACACACAACAAACACAAAAAACCAACACAAAAATACACGCGGGGGGGAACATGCACACCCCACACACCCTGAAAAAAAAAATGTTATAAAAAATTAAACCCAGGAAAAAAATTGTTTGCTTATGATAACAAAATTGTTTCGTTCCCCCGTTTCCTTTTTCCCAAAATTTAATAAAAGTAAAAGAAAAAACCCAAAAGTTGATTTATTGATGCATTGTAATTTTCTTAGTTTTTTCATAATTTTACTTTTGTTGTGGGTTAATTTTTTCCCCAAAAGGAATTTTTACCTCTCTCTCTCTCTTCCTCTCTCTCCCTCTCTTCCTCTCTTTTCTCTCTTTCTCCCCCTCTTCCTCTCCTCTCATCTGTCTCTTTCTTCCCCCCTCTCTCTCTTCTTCCCCTCTCTTTCTCCCCTCTCCCCTCTCTCCCCCTCCCCCCCCCCCTTTCCCCTTTTCTCCCTCTCTCCCCCTCTCTCTTCTCCTTTCTTTTCTCTCCCCTTCTCTCTCATTTGATAGGGGGATGCTTATTCCAAATCTGTGTTTGCAAAATTCTTTTTTTTCTTTGAAATTCAATTTCTTTTTTCTTGTTTTTTTTTTAAAAACTTTTTTTTTTTCCCTTTTTAAAAAGTCATTTTAAGGCCTTAATGTTAATGCATAAACTTTTAATGTTTGAAGAATGTATGTTTTTTTAAAAGTTTTGTAAGTCTTCGTCGCTAGCCCAATTAGCCCCTTAACGGGGAAAGGGGCCGGATGAAAAAAAGAAGTGTTTGTTTATCTGTTACCCTTGGATATAAAATTTTCATCTCATACATCAACCCCTCTCTCTCTTTTTCTCTTCTCTCTCTAACCCCCTTTTCCCCCCTCTCTTTTTCCCCTCTCTTCTTTCTCTCTCTCTCTCTCTCCCCTTTTCCCCTTGTGCTCTGAAATGAATTCAAAATTCGTGTATTTGCCCTTGAAACCCAAATCAAAATGGATTGTGGACACTAAAATGGGGGGGAAATGTGGGGGTCGTGGGCGAGTTTTTAAAAATGGTGTAAATGGCGTTGCACAAAAGGGGAAGGCTTTGAAGTGTTGTAGGTAGTGGGGCCCAAACGTTCTCCCTTTCGGGTTTAAGTTTTTTTTTTAATGTAAATAGGAGGGGGAAGGGGGAAAGGGGGGAAAGGGTTGGGGCCAAAAACCCCCAACGCTTGGTTGCATTTTAGTTTCTGCCAAAAAAATTTCCTTTTAATTGAAATGACGTCCAAAAAACCCGGCTAGTTGAAAACAACACACTTATGTCCCTCAAAGAACAGTACCGTCAAATAATATGAAGCTTGGCCCCCAAACGGGAACAAAAAGTTTTTTGCCAGTAAATCAAAAATATAAAAATTGAGAGAGAGAGAGAGGGGGAGAGAGATAGAGAGAGAGAGAGAGAGAGAAGCCCAAAACCCGGGGACAGGGGGAACAGAAGAGACAAAAAGGAGAGGGGAAAAAGGGGAAGAGAAAAGAGAGAAGAGAGGAAAAGAGAGGGGAGAGAGAGAGACCCTCTAAAAACCCCCCAAACCCCCAAAAAAAGTTATTCGTTCAAGGTTTTGAGTTTTTTTGGTAGACCCCGTTTTCCAAATCGCCCCTTGCAAAGTAAATAATTAAAATTTGATATTTAAAGACAAAAAAAATGAAAAAAAATAGTAAAAGGGAAGAAAGGAAGAAAAAAATTAAGAAAATAAAGAGGGGGGAAAAAACAACAAAAAAAAACCCAAACAGGCACACGGGATTATAAAGTACATGTTTCCAACACACACACACACACACAAACACACACACAAACAACACACACACACACACACAAACACACAACACACACACCCCAAAGCAGAAAGCACGCCCCAAACGCACGCACGCCGCAGCCGCCGAAACCAAAGCAGCACGCACGCCGCCCCACCACACACACACACACAACACACACACCCCACGCTGTGTTTTGCAAAGGTTTAAACCCAAAAGAATGCTTTAAAAAAGAATTGTAAGAGGGCAGAAAAACCCAACAAAAAAAAAATGAAGGGGGGAAGGGGGACTGGACAGGGGGATGGGGGGGGGGGTTGTAATTGGGGCGGGGGTTAGGAGGGAAAATAAAAGGGGGGTTAGATAAAAGTAAAAAATTTCCCAAAATGTTTGTGGTTTTTGGGTGATTTTGGGAGGGAGGTCGCGATCAGACGAGAATGTTATGGGAGGGGTTTTTGGCGGGAATCAAAAAAAGTTTTCTAAGAAAAAAAAAAAAACGTTTTCCCTCATGAGTAAAAACAGTTATTGTATTATTCTTTTGGAAAAAATTTTTTGGGTAAAAAACCCGCACAACTTTTACTTGTGAAAAATAAAAGTGACTGCTGAAAAGATTTTGGAAAAATCATTTTCTACGTCAAAGGTCTGGACATTTTTTTCTAAGGTCCTTTTTGAAGGTGTGCATTGGGGCCCAAAAATTTCGGTTTGGGGGAAGAGATTTCCAAATTTGGTGAAGTTTAAAAAAAGAAAAATCGTGCGGTCCAATTCTTGGTAGAAAAAAATTGTTAGAGGGTATTGAAAGAGCCCTTTTAAGGACCCTCGAAATATTTTTTGGGCCCAGAAAAGGTGGGTTTTTCTTTTTTCTTAAGTAAAGTTTTGGGTTGAAGTTTTGTTGTTTGCAGCGGCGTATGTTTGATTTAGCCTGTTTTTTGGGAGGTTGTTAAGGAAGAATCTGGAGTATTAGTTTTGCAGCTCTTTGTACATGGAATCCATTTTTCTTTTGGTGAATTTGTGTTGCACAGCCCCCGACCACAGATTAGGTTGATGTGGCGAGAAAGGAGCATGGACAAACGTTTTCCGAACGTTCGTATCTATGACAGGCTTAAGTTGTCTAAGCATGAAGACACTGCGAGCCAGCTGTCAACGACAGCTTCAGTGTGAGACTGCCACTTCAGCTCCTCGTCCACCAGCACTCCCATGACTCGCTGCTTATGCACTTGTTCTATGACGTCGCCATCAGACTGAGACTTAGATTTTCTGTTTGGCGTTTCTGTCTAGAAGGGATTGCCATGCTTTTTGTCTTCTTAGGATAAACCATCGTGGAATTATAATTACGTAATTAGAGAGAGAGAGAGAGAGAGAGAGAGAGAGAGAGAGAGAGAGAGAGAGAGAGAGAGAGAGAGACAGACAACAGAGACAGATAGAGACAGAGACAGACCGAGATAGAGAGAGAGAAGAGAGAGAGAGAGAGAGAGAGAGAGAGAGAGAGAGAGAGAGAGAGACAACAGAGACAGATAGAGACAGAGACAGACCGAGAGAGAGAGAGAGAGAGAGAGAGAGAGAGAGAGAGAGAGAGAGAGAGAGAGAGAGAGAGACAGACAGACAAACAGACAGACAGACAGAGAGACAGACAGAGACAGCACAGCCAGTGACTGTGCCAACGCATCGTTCATCCATTACGTCACCAAGCAGACCTGCCAGCGAGTAACTACACTCAACTGTGACCAATCAGACGCATGTGGCCAGTGCACATACTGTTGTAACGACCCTAAATGAAATCACACATTCCTCATAATCATTCAGTCTCTCACATACTGTCTACCAGTCACAATGATCATTAGCTGTGCTTTCTTTTCATTCTAACTAAACAAGGAAAACACTGTCGTCTTCGTGAATTTAAACATTCGAGAAGATACGAGAAGTCTTTCCAGTCTCTACACATGCAAATAATTATTATGTCGATGACATTATCATTATCTGAACTCATCAAGTGACCAGACGCGTTTCTTGCCATTTACAATTAGCATTTCCTCCAACAGCCATTCTAGAATAGCACATCTGATCATGGTACTTGCTAGGCCGTAACTCCAGCAAACACACACTGTGATCTACTACAATTCCACTAAGCGAATAACATATATTTAAATGCACTAAGCGAGTGACACATTAATTGAACGCACTAAGCGAGTGACACATTATTCAAATCCACTAAGCGAATGACGTATTATTCAAATCCACTAAGCGAATGACGTATTATTCAAATCCACTAAGCGAATGACACATTATTCAAATCCACTAGGGGAATGACACATTATTCAAATCAATAAACAAATGACAAATATACACATTCACTTAAATCATATAACATCACAAAAACAAACATCGCGAGCAAATCTAAACTGACCATAGCAGAAGTCAGCCAACAGAATACAGAAATGGGGAAGAGATGCAGGCGAAGAAGGAGAGAAAACACTCGACATGCAGCGAGTACGGACATTTGAGCTGCCTCCTGACTGCAATACTTGTCGTCAGCAGAGGGCTTAGTAAGTGGTGTCCACCGAACGTTGGATCAGAACATTACCACTGAACACCGTGTGTTGGATCAGAACATTACCACTGAACACCGTGTGTTGGATCAGAACATTACCACTGAACACCGTGTGTTGGATCAGAACATTACCACTGAACACCGTATGTTGGATCAGAACATTACCACTGAACACCGTGTGTTGGATCAGAACATTACCACTGAACACCGTGTGTTGGATCAGAACATTACCACTGAACACCGTGTGTTGGATCAGAACATTACCACTGAACACCGTGTGTTGGATCAGAACATTACCACTGAACACCGTGTGTTGGATCAGAACATCACCACTGAACACCGTGTGTTGGATCAGAACATTACCACTGAACACCGTGTGTTGGATCAGAACATTACCACTGAACACCGTATGTTGGATCAGAACATTACCACTGAACGCCGTATGTTGAATCAGAACATTACCGCTGAACACCGTATGTTGGATCAGAACATTACCACTGAACGCCGTGTGTTGGATCAGAACATTACCACTGAACACCATGTGTTGGATCAGAACATTACCACTGAACACCATGTGTTGGATCAGAACATTACCACTGAACACCGTGTGTTGGATCAGAACATTACCACTGAACGCCGTGTGTTGGATCAGAACATTACCACTGAACACCATGTGTTGGATCAGAACATTACCACTGAACACCGTGTGTTGGATCAGAACATTACCACTGAACACCGTGTGTTGGAACAGAACATTACCACTGAACACCGTATGTTGGATCGGAACATTACCACTGAACACCGTATGTTGGATCAGAACATTACCACTGAACACCGTGTGTTGGATCAGAACATTACCACTGAACACCGTGTGTTGGATCAGAACATTACCACTGAACACCGTATGTTGGATCGGAACATTACCACTGAACACCGTGTGTTGGATCAGAACATTACCACTGAACACCGTATGTTGGATCGGATCATTACCACTGAACACCGTATGTTGGATCGGAACATTACCACTGAACACCGTGTGTTGGATCAGAACATTACCACTGAACACCGTATGTTGGATCGGAACATTACCACTGAACACCGTGTGTTGGATCGGAACATTACCACTGAACACCGTGTGTTGGATCAGAACATTACCACTGAACACCGTGTGTTGGATCGGAACATTACCACTGAACACCGTGTGTTGGATCAGAACATTACCACTGGACACCGTGTGTTGGATCAGAACATTACCACTGAACACCGTGTGTTGGATCGGAACATAACCACTGAACACCGTGTGTTGGATCAGAACATTACCACTGAACACCGTATGTTGGATCGGAACACTACCACTGAACACCGTATGTTGGATCGGAACATTACCACTGAACACCGTGTGTTGGATCAGAACATTACCACTGAACACCGTATGTTGGATCGGAACATTACCACTGAACACCGTGTGTTGGATCGGAACATTACCACTGAACACCGTGTGTTGGAACAGAACATTACCACTGAACACCGTGTGTTGGATCAGAACATTACCACTGAACGCCGTATGTTGAATCAGAACATTACCGCTGAACACCGTATGTTGGATCAGAACATTACCACTGAACGCCGTGTGTTGGATCAGAACATTACCACTGAACACCATGTGTTGGATCAGAACATTACCACTGAACACCGTGTGTTGGATCAGAACATTACCACTGAACGCCGTGTGTTGGATCAGAACATTACCACTGAACACCATGTGTTGGATCAGAACATTACCACTGAACACCGTGTGTTGGATCAGAACATTACCACTGAACACCGTGTGTTGGAACAGAACATTACCACTGAACACCGTATGTTGGATCGGAACATTACCACTGAACACCGTATATTGGATCAGAACATTACCACTGAACACCGTGTGTTGGATCAGAACATTACCACTGAACACCGTGTGTTGGATCAGAACATTACCACTGAACACCGTATGTTGGATCGGAACATTACCACTGAACACCGTGTGTTGGATCAGAACATTACCACTGAACACCGTATGTTGGATCGGAACATTACCACTGAACACCGTATGTTGGATCGGAACATTACCACTGAACACCGTGTGTTGGATCAGAACATTACCACTGAACACCGTATGTTGGATCGGAACATTACCACTGAACACCGTGTGTTGGATCGGAACATTACCACTGAACACCGTGTGTTGGATCAGAACATTACCACTGAACACCGTGTGTTGGATCGGAACATTACCACTGAACACCGTGTGTTGGATCAGAACATTACCACTGGACACCATGTGTTGGATCAGAACATTACCACTGAACACCGTGTGTTGGATCGGAACATTACCACTGAACACCGTGTGTTGGATCGGAACATTACCACTGAACACCGTGTGTTGGATCAGAACATTACCACTGAACACCGTGTGTTGGATCGGAACATTACCACTGAACACCGTGTGTTGGATCAGAACATTACCACTGAACACCGTGTGTTGGATCAGAACATTACCACTGAACACCGTGTGTTGGATCGGAACATTACCACTGAACACCGTGTGTTGGATCAGAACATTACCACTGAACACCGTGTGTTGGATCAGAACATTACCACTGAACACCGTGTGTTGGATCAGAACATTACCACTGAACACCGTATGTTGGATCAGAACATTACCACTGAACACCGTATGTTGGATCAGAACAGGCAGCTCTGAACATCTCCTACGTGACTGTACGCCAGTGCAGTGTGTCCTATGGTAGGTTACATCATGACGACAAAACATTCTCAGTTCTACTTGGACTGCTAGTGCCGGAGCTGTGGCGAGACATATTTGCCACACGAGTCTTGTCACATATGTGTTTCATAACCTTTGGCAGGTAATATGTTTGCATCCACGCGTAATATTTTGAGTCAATATCAAATACACTGAACAGATGAATCAATACATACAGGGTGACGCCCTTGTTTCTCCAGACACTAAGTCATTAGGTGTTTGAAGCTGTACCCCTAAAAATGTCTTCAATCAAATAAAAATCGGAAATGAAATGAGGTAGGGAACAGTAAACGATAAACAGTAAACAAGTGGGGTATGTTTTGCTCCCATAAGGAAACCTAACACAGAGTAACTTTTATTCAAGACTGGCACAGCCTTTTAAACTTGAATAAAGTCAGACAAATACATAGACGAACAATCTAATAGTGGGGGAAAAACAAGCACAGGCCAACAACTGAACTGTCTGGCAAAGATTTGGACTTGAGGGGAGGGGAGAGGGGAGTTTGAAGATGGAGAAACTGGGAAAATGAAATTTAAAAAACAATTAAATTAAAAAAAATATGTTACAGATATGAAAACTCTTCTCTAGCTGCATAAGGGAACCATCGCAATCCCTTTTGAAGGCAGATATATTTGTATTGCCTGCTCCGACATTTTCGACATACGCAACAGCCCTATCGGGTCCTCATATTTCAGCCCCATACAAGGCAATAGGTCAAACTTGCCTGTCAAAAGTTTTGAACAGTAGTTCTACTGAATTATTTTGAAGCGAGTATACCTTGTGCATAACGCACCACAAAACAGTCTTTGCACGACCTGCCAGATCTCCACATGCAAAGACACATCAAAGCATTCTTTACTTGTGTGTGTTTGTGCGCGTGCGTGTATGTGCGTGCATGTGTGTGTGCGTGTTGTATGTGTGCGTGTTGTGTGTGTGTGTGTGTGTGTGTGTGTGTGTGTGTGTGTGTGTGTGTGTGTGTGTGTGTGTGTGTGTGTGTGCGTGTGCGTGTGCTTGCTAGTGCGCTTTTCTTTGTGCATGTTTGTGTATGGCCTCTGGCTAACATGTGTTGGCATTTGTCTGAATGTGTGTGCATTCGTGTCATCTACAGATAGAGTATAAGAAGAAAGCGGACGAAGAGAAGAAAGTGCCTACATCTACATAGTGCCAAAGACGACCCAACTAGAAGGCCGAACAGTTGGAAGGCCGAGAAGAAGAAAGGCACAAAAAGAAATAGATGATTATACCGATAGCGTGTGTACTGCTGCAAGTCGGCTTCCACGTTACAAAACATTAAACCACCGTGGCTATGTGGCTTGGATCACTGACTAGCGATTGGGAGAGTATGGGTTCGCTCTGCCTCTGAAAATCAGAATATCACTGTGTCATTGAACAATTTCACGCGTCGATCAACGAGTCTGGCATGAAGTGTTGGCGCCATACAGTCACATACCATCCATTGACTTCATGTTTCACCTCCCTACAATGTGGCTGCAAACTTCTGAAGAACACCACAGGTGTCTGTATCTCCCGGACCTGGTCGACTCCGGTTTGTTGTTTGAGTGTCAAATGTTGACAAACGTTTGCAGCATTGTGACTTATTCTCACTGTGCATCAGAAAATAAAGTTGGGTAAACAAACAGGAAGAGAACAGCATTTTACCAATCCTGACTCACTTGCTTCACCACCGAGTTTTTGGGCGAAAGTGGCCTAAAAGCCGCCTTTTCCTGTGGCGGAAGAGAGAGAGAGAGAATCACCGGCAGACAGACAGAGAAGAGAGAGACAGAGAGAGAGACAGACAGACAGACAGAGAGGCGGGCAGACAGACACACACACACACGCAAGCGCATATTACTGTTCTCTGACAAGTAAGACTTCAATAACCAAAAAATAACGATTATCTACAAACAAACATACTGTGTAGGGTTATCCGTTTTCAATACTAATTTACTAAACTTTTCAGATTTCAGTTTTTGTTTAATCCTGTGTTTTTCCTGGTCATTTTCAATAACATCATTTTCGCGCAAACATTCTTCAAATGCATCTCTGTCTTTCATGTGAAATAAAACTACAGTCTTTAACTGTTCTCTAAAGTCTTTTAAAACCGAGTTATATTTTTGACATAAAATCCACACACTTATCCCAGCATGCCTTCCACTGAAAGCTAGTTTCGACAAAGTGTTTCTCTTTTTAACTATGTCTCTTTCTGCTGAACAGTCATCTATAATAAATAGTGTCTGCGTTCCTTCAAACAGTTTATAAAACTGTTCTAAACACTCACTCAGTTTATTGCTAGGATTAACTAAATATATGTCATCATCTGTCCATATAAACCTTCTATCATGATATGCTTTGTTCCATTTAAGTGTTGGACAGAAAACCACAATATGATTAAAATTATAACGATAAACTGTTTGTAACAGGTCGAGGATAAATATTGTTTTTCCACAACCAGTCTGCCCACAAATCAATGAACAATGAGGGGTTTTTGTCATAAAGTTTAACTGCTCCATAGTTTTATAACAGAACTTAATCTAATCCGGTTATTGTTTTTATCATACCCTCTGTTAAAACTTGTTCAGTATAATAAAATCCTATAAGGCCTAAGTGTGTAAGATTAATCCAATTCAGTGCTGTAAGATTGTTTCTATTTAGACTAATATTGATTTGTTGCTTGTTGTTATGACCTTAATATCCTCGCCATTGTGAAGAATGACAACAGTAACTTTAAGACTGTCAACGTTTAAGTTTTGCCAGCTAATTAGAATTCCTTTAAAAAGGACGTCACTAACGCCCACAACCCCATCCCTCTCCTTATCTTTTAAGACAGAAATTTCAAATATTATTGTGAACGTGTCCCCTAATTTCATTTGCGGCATGAACTGTAATTTTGTAGAAGCATCTTTTAAAACCGCTTCTCTTCTGTGGAGGATGTACTGTTTTTTCCCATACGGCTTTATTTCAATCTCTTTCCGACTATTGTCATCTGGCATAAGACTTACATGTAAAGGGCCAGAGTTGAATGCTTTTCTGAAACTTTTTTGACGGCTAAAATATGTAAATGGCTTATGAATTCAAATTTTATGTCCCATTCAAAATATGTTCTAAGTGCCATTTGAGTCAGGTTTTCGAACTATTTATATTCATACTGGCCAACATTATTTGCCTCTAGATTGCGCAGTTTGTTCTAGTTTAGGAAACTTTTTGTTGTCGCCAACCTCTTTGCGTTTATAATCACCATCTTTAGTGTACTCAAAACCATACAAAGCGCCTATCTCACCATTTTGTTCAAAGTCCGCAACGTCTGCAAGGTCTTTTAATTCTAAGGTATACACCTTACAGGCGCTAATGTAACTCCTGGTTCTTCTGGCCCCCGCGACATTATTTTTAGAACAACTAATTATTTTATTCCAAAACAATGTGCAGGTTATCACATTTTACGACTTTCCCTGTTTTGTCTGCGATTTTTTATAATAAATGATTCGACCCTCCACAAACTAATCTTTAAACTGTAAATTAGGGAATTGTATAATTTCATAATCGCAATATGCAGCTTTCCCTGACGGAAGAGCTCTTAAAACAGTTGAGGGCCTTCCATCATATAAGTTTTCATCAGTGCTTAGTTCGTCCAAATGAACATAGAGTAATGAATGTAATGCAAGATCGAGCGGGTTTTCTCCCTCATAAGTAGTTTTGTCTGGCACAACTCTAAATCATGATTGTCATCTGCAAAGCCTAACATTTTAGCTAGCTCTACATCAAAAAGGTAATGTGCTACTTCTTCTTCAGGTTTGAATGTTAACATTGTTTTTAGATTTGCATTGTTAAGTTTGAGAGTAATGTCGAAATTACTCATTGCTTCTTTTAGCGAACAAACCCGTATAACCATCAGGTATGGTTAACCGGCTAACTACCTTCCCATCTTTATTAACTTTTAGAACTGCATTATTTTTCTTGGATTCAGTTATATTAAACCATCCGACTTGTAGAATATTTCATGGAGCGCGACCATTTTGGCCCCGCAATGTAATCAATAGCATGTTCTAAAAACGAAGGGCGGTCTTGGGTTGTTATTGTTACAAACATTTTTTGAACGAAATAAAAATGAGCGCGTTCAAATATACTGATGCAAAATATTCTGTTGGGCCACACTACAATCTTAAAAATATAGCAACTGATACTCTTGACATTGCTGTGACCCAGACTGCCTCTTTTCATAAAAAGGATGAGTACTCCATTAAGCAGATATCTTAACCCCCCTATTGAAAACGACCACATCAAGAAAGCGTGGTTTAGTCATCCGATGCAGTTTTATCAGAACCAGTTAAACTTTGCTGTGTTTTGCGCATCAACTGGGTGTGGAGTGGCGTATGCTGAATCATTTAAATCACCATGATCCTTTGGTTAGGTCAGTGTATAGATTTCATTTCTATTACACCTTCAGACGTATTTTGACTGAATTGCAAGCGCCATTACCAAATGACAAACATTTAATCCACTCAGCAACATAATAGACATGAAGGCTTTTGAAAGGATCTGTAACGAATCAATATTAACATCAAGACAGGCTTTAGACAAAAGTTGGATCATAATCATGGCCTAGGCGACCTTTATTTTCGGGCACGCACAGAAAGTATAACTATGACTGGCATCCTCCTTTCAAAACTTTCTTTTCAGGCAAAACTGTTCAGCCTGGGTCCCTACAGCAAGAGCATAAAACAGCATGGACAACATTTATCTTAGACACTTCTAAGGGCCTAACTAGGGCGGGAATAGAACGAATAAACGACTCTATTCGACTTACGTTTGGTGTTTGCTAGGGTCGCAAGCACAGGCAAGATCAAGCATAACTGATCCTTCTACTGGCTTTGACGCGCAAAAACAATACTTAGCAATTTAGAGGACGCCATTAATTCTACAGTTGATTTACCTTCAAGCATTAAAAGGTACCAAAATGTTTTACAATACGCAAGATCGAAAGTAGACTTTGCTGTTGGCACTGGTTTATACATGTTGCCTTCTGACCTTAGACTCCAGGTAGGAATAATAATAAACTATAATAATGAAATTCTTATAGCAGCAATGAACAGAAGGTTGGAAAAACGACATAAATTCTGAGCCAGTAATATTACAAGCAGTAAAACAACACCCAAGATTAAGTCATCTAATTCCCGAAGTCCAAACCCCCAAGTCATTGAAGACTCAGCAAAGCTCGCAGACTCTGTTCGCGATGACCATGAATATGAAAAGACAGCGCTTGTTCTTGGATTAACTGGCATAGGATTACTTGGTCTTTATCTTACTAAATATTAACCCAACATTACAAGAACTAATGCCCATAAGTGCTCGGCCATAAACCAACTACTTTGCTTGCAGTAGACAAAAGCCAGCTAACGATACCGCCTAATATACCGGGTAAAGCGTCTACGGTTTTACTGGCTAATTTTTTTAATAAACTCGCAAGATGATCAAGTTGTTTTTTTACCCATGATTTATCAGGCGGAGGCGATGCGGTGGAGGTACTGAACTTTGCCGCCGCCGCCTGTAATACCATCACCAGTGTACTTATTGCAAATCCTAAGGCTGTTATAACGCTTACTAATGTGACCCTTGCTCTCTAAACAGTGTTCGTATTCTTTCTGCTAGCGTTGTGTCTTCATATAAAATTTTTTCGATAGTTTCTCTTATTCTGTTCACTTGAGTTCGTAATTGGTCTCGGTTAGTAGACAAAACTTCTAGTCCTTGCTGATCTTTCTTGTTCAAGATCTTTTAGTCTTTGGGTTATTCTTTCTTTAATATCATGCCTAAGTCGGCGTCATCAGCCTCAACGAGTTTTTCTTTTTCTCTTCTTATATGCCCATCTAGTTCACCTAGTTTTGCTAAATTGTTTGTTAATTTCGCCCTCGATGGTTCTTAAGCATGATCAAGGGCCGTTAATTTCTCGCATGGGTAGCGGTGAGTCGTGTATAGTCTTAATGCTGTTTCTTCTGAAAAACTGGTTTCTGCTTCTATTGCATTTATTATTTCATCTGCCGATTGATTTAATTCTTAAGTTCCATGTTTTGTATTTGGTTAGCTGTTGGGAGTTCCTGCAGTGTGTTTTGAAGTTTAGCAACTGCATCCCTATCTAATTTTGGTCTAACAAGACCAAGGCGATTTTGATCTTTTACACTAAGTCTTTGTATATTGTACTCTTGGCTAAAAACTTTGATGGGTCTGGTTTAGTTGTAAGCCGAACAGATTCTCCTTGATCGCCCCTTACAAACAAATGACCATCTTCTAATTTAAAATCATTTGGTCTATAAATTCGGGAGGTTCTTGCCTAAACTTTGTAAAATGCTCCGACCGTACTTTCTGTTAATCACGCGCATTGAGAGCGCTGAGCGATGCTGTGTTAAAGGGATCATTTCACTCATGTCGTCTCCAGGATCAAAAACATCATAATCTTCTTCGCCTTCAATTCCTGCCATGTTTTAAATAATTAACTTTTTATTTGTTTTATAAAAAAATGTCACAAGCATATGGCTCGATTCTTGACCCGTATAGAAAGCTGAAAGAACCCCTTGCGTGCAGGGAAATAAACGGAATATTACTGTTCCAAATAATCCATCTACTATTGATGCAGATCAAATTCTACTGTTAGATTTCCAGACCTAGAGCGGATGATTTGATCGTGCCAGGCTCTGCACGCTTACTTTTAAAATAGAACTCGCTTCAACAACAGACCAAACCAGAACAGTTGTCCAAAATTTTTTGGGACGGGCAATCGTTAAGAAAATTTCTGTAAAACTTGAGGGCAGAAGTATTTTCTTTAAACAATGCAGACATTTTTAACCTATTCTGATCTATGGCTAACCGCGAATGAAAGGGAAGATCTTGCGTTTCAAGGAATCGGCAATGAAGAAGCACTAAAACTTAGAATAGGTGCCGAACTCGCCTCAGGTGCTAAAAGCAGCAAAAAGGCTTTAGCTGTAAGTTATGCGTATGGTAATCGCTTTTCCATTCCCCTAATTTTGAGTTGTTAAAAGCGCATGCCCCATACTTTCAAGGAGCATTAAAAGACAGATTGTCATATGAACAACATTTAATGAATACAAACGTGTTTATCAAATCAACAGACACCGAAGCAAAGTACAGCATTCTGACATCTCGTTAGAGTTTGATGTTGTTAGCAACTCTGATTTAGCGGGCTGATTGAGAGCCAATTATCATCAAAATTAGCAATATATTACGAAAACGTGCGTCATCATACAACATATCCTGGAAGCAGGGCAGACACTATATGGAATTTAGTTTTAGCGTCTCAGCAAGATCGCTTAAAGGTATTTTATTGCTGTGTGAAGATGAAGAACCATTCAAAAGAGGAAGTGAAAAGTTTTTTAATCCAAAAATAACGAAAGTACAATGTTCGATTGAGGGCAGTCCTAACCAATCTATGCTAGCGGCTTAAACCTATCAGCATTTTGATGAAATAAGAAAACTGTTTGAGTGGGAGGTGTAGAAATCCAACAGTTGACCTTGGCTAAAGATCTACACCTTACACAGTGTAAGACTTGATGATTATTTAACAACAAATACGGTTTTGGATTGACCTAAGGTCAACGGAGGATAAATCGGTTACATGGAAGCGGAGAACTGTGAGAGACGTAATAAACATTCAAATTGATAAAGAAGAAGAAGCCGATAAACCCACTTAATGTACATTTGTTTTTAATATATGATGCGCGGCTGAATATTGAAGATAACAGACTAAAAGATTTTACAATACTAAATTATTTTTTATTTTATAAAAAGCATGTCTGTTCAGGTTTATCCAAATGTGCCTACAGCGCCAGAGTTCCAAGAGAAGAGATAGCCCCTGACATAAAAACCTTTAGATTAACAAACATTACACAAATGCAACAAAAACTAGAGCAAGACCTTTCAAAATACAGCAAAACCAAGCGAAGGTATTTCTGCTGCCTGTAATGCTGTACATATGTAATACTGAAGCATCGACTATAAGTGCTCTATCAGCAGGAACGAGTGTTTGGTCTCTTAGCAACGGCATAGGCGCACCCGCAGCTTTACCTCTAGGAGGTTTGTCTTTAGCTCTCGGTCTGTGTTTATTAGCATGTAAGTGCGGCTGGCAAAAATTAAAAACTAAACTCCAAAAGCACACAGCTATGGTTCAACTAATAACGGCTAAACTAGTTCGTTTAAACTGACAATAAATAAAGCGCTTGTTGACTCAAACATCACGGATTGAGAATTTAATCGTTTACAGGCCGATTTTGATGACTACAAAAGACAAAAGTTTGATCTTCAAAGAAAGGCGAGGACAAGTTTTTCTCAACAGCCAGAACGCCGAGCAGATAAAAAAGGAATGCTTAAAAAAAGTAAACGAAACATTAAACTCCGTTCTAAACAGCTCACATTAACAACACCAAAAGGTGTTTATACTTTAGTTTATGAGTCCAAGCGCAAAAAGACCGTGGATATTGATTCTGATTAAGAATTTTTTTTTAATTTAAATAAATATTTTGAGTTAGAAAGAAACTCAACATGGCTAGGATATATGAAGGACAAGACGAATTGTTTGAAGGAATGCTTGAGAGAGAGCGTTTATCAAGCACTGAATGATATTGATTTAGAAGTCATTGACCCAACAAACGTACAGGCAAGTGTTGTTCATGCTATTTCTCAAGTTCCAGGCAAACTGACAATAGAACCCGCCAGTTAAAGTAATGTTAGCTGTTTTAAATCGACTATGTAACAATAAATGAAGAAAATCTAGAAGTCTGGTCTCAACTAAACAACAGACTATTCTTTCTCATAATGACTTAACACCCGGTTGGGCAACGAACTGCTTACACAGTTTGACGCTGCCGCTGAAGAAGCCAAAATGAGAGACTCTGGTTGGTCAGAGGGCGCAGTCTTAGAGATCAGATTAAAACAGTCTAAGTATGCACCGATTGTAGGCAAGTCTCACATCCACTACCTCCAGCATTAGTCGCAAAAAAAGCAGTTCTAAACATAAAGAATACAGACAACAAATGTTTTATGTGTGTGTTTCTTGCAAGGCTGCATTACGCCCGCAAAAACGCAGAGAGAGTGTCTAACTATCGCCCTTACATCAATGATCTTAACTTAGTGGAATATCCTTTCCTGTTAGTGTAGATCAAATTGATCATTTTGAAGAACAAAACAAACCAATAACTGTTAATGCTACACATGGGATGAGGAAACAGATTTGGTGCCAATTAAAGTGTCCAAGAACAGTCCAACGATTGGCGAGCCAGACAAAAATCATGTTGACTTACTACTAATGTTTCACCAGCGGGCTGCCACATTACACATTGATACGAACAATGAGTAAACTAATGCAGCATACTTCAAAAGATGGCACAAACAAGAATTCTGTAGAAAATGTTTAACAAGAATGCCATCTGTTCAAGCCGCAAGCGAACATAAGAAACATTGTATCGGCCCAGTTGACTGTAATACAGAACTAATTACGCCCCCAGAAGGCAGTAAAGTTAGTTTTAAAAACTGGAAACGGATGCAAAATTCTCCATACGTAGTTTACGCAGACTTCGAATCACTCATGTGTTCCTTATGAAGGGCCAGCGCCACAAAAACTTCGAAAAACATCTAATGAGTAATCATCAGATTTGTTCATTTGCCTTCATTGTTGTCAGGTCGATGGCGCTCATTCAAACGCCAGAATATTATACAGGGACCAGATGCGGCTAGAAGATTTTTACAGCGCATGCAGCAAGTGCGTAATGACTGTTTCTACATAATCTGAATTTATCTGAAATCATAATGACTCCTAAAGATCAACAGCAGTATGCCTCAGCCACTCACTGTTGGATTTGTGGTTTAGGCCTCTCATCAGACGCAGCGAATCCAACAGTAAGAGACCATGATCACATTAGCGGAAAGTTCAGAGGAGCTGCGCACAACAAATGCAATCTTCAACTAAAGTTTGATCCTAAGACATGGAAGCTGCCTGTATTCTTTCATAACTTGCGAGGTACGACTCTCATCTTATATTGCAAGCAGTAACCAACGCCTTCAGGGTAGCAATGCATTGCACAGTCATCAGAAAAGTACATGTGCTTTAATCTAAATAACATGTCTTTTTATGACTCTATGCAGCACATGATGGGTTCATTAGAGGCACTAGCTATGTCCTTAAAGTCCATGCCCAATAACGGAAGAATATTTTGACCCAACACTGTTAGAAAGGGCGTTTACCCTTATGAGTACATGAACATTGGGAAAGGTTTGACGAAGACACACTTCCTCCTAAAGGCGCGTTCTTTTCTATCTTAGAGGAAGGACATTAGTGATTTTGATTACCAGCATGCTCAAGATGCGTGGCAGAAGTTAGATTGTAAAACGATGGGAGACTATCATGACTCATACTTAATGCCGATGTATGTTTGTTGCGGACGTCTTTGAAAACTATAGAAAGACCTGTATGAAACATTATAGCCTGGATCCCGCGCATTACATTTCTGCGCCGGGATGAGTTGGGATGCTTTCTTAAAGTTTACTGGAATAAAGATTGATTTATTGTCAGATTTACCAATGATTCAGATGATTGAAAACGGATTGCGGGAGGAATTAGTATGCGTCGCATCATTATTGTAAAGCCAACATCAAATACTTGGACGACTATGATCCAAGTAAAAGGTCTAACTATCTCATGTATTTAGATGCAAACAATCTGTATGGTTGGGCTATGGCGCAATCACTTCCGTTACGCAACTTTAAAATGTACACAGGCGTGATCCGAACAATATTCAACAAGCATTAAAGTGGTTGAGCAGTTTAACGCCTGATCAACACGCGGTTTCATTCTAGAAGTTGACTTAGAATATCCTCATGAACTCCATGACCTGCATAAAGACTATCCATTAGCAGCAGAAAGTCTAAAGATGGATCCAAGAGAGCCACCTAAACTTGTGCCCATCTTCGGGCAAAAAAAATTATGTCTGTCATTACAGACTTCTACAATTTTATTTAAGACATGGTTTGAAGTTGACAGCTGTTCATCGCATAATGCTTTTGATCAAGAACAGTTTCATGAAACCATACATCATGAAGAACACTGACCTCAGAAACTAAATCCACAGATGCTTCAGAAAAGACTTTTCAAGCTGATGAACAACAGCTGTTTTGGAAAGACTATGGAGAATCCGCACAAGCGCAAAGATGTCAGATAGTCACCAAAGAGAACGAAGCAATTAAGCTGACTTCAAAACCAAATTATCAGGACTTTAGAAGATTTCATGATCACCTTTTTGGCATAATGATGAAAAAAAAGAAAGTCAAATTGGACAAACCATGTATTATTGGGTTTACTGTTTTAGAATTAATCAAAGCTTTTGATGTTAGAGTTTCTTTATGACTACTTTAAGCCCTCGTATCCTGAGTCCAGAGTACTTTACACAGATACAATAGTTTTGTTATCGATATTCCTACTGAAGACATCTATAAAGACATGGAAATGGAAGTAGCTAAAGGACATGCGGATGGTATGATACATCTGATTACCCTAAAGGTTCGCCTTTGCATTCATTACTAACAAGAAGGTTTTAGGAAAGATGAAGGATGAATTATCTGGAAAGGTGATTAAGGAGTTTATTGGTTTAAGGTCGAAAAATGTACAGTATTTCGAGCCAGGAGAAAATCATTAAAAAGCAAAAGGAATATCTCGCAGTGTTGTGCAGTCAAACATATCACATGACAACTACAAGAAGCATTGTTTGGCAATAAACTTTTCATCATGACAACGTAAAACTGCGATCTAATCTACATGAGATCAACACAACGGTTGTAACAAAGAAGTCATTAGATAGAACAAACACAAAACGGGTGTTTGTTAATCCAGAGTTTTCATATGCAATTGGCACTGGAGGACCGCATAAACAGGGGGTTTATATTTTTCATCACTTTTATTATAAGATCAATCATAGCTTCATCCAATTCATTTAAATCTTTTTCTCATGTTTGCTTGATGCGTTCGAATTTTTTTTATTATTTCAAGATATTCTTTTTCCCAATTTGGAGTTTGTTGTAGTGATCTGGATGATTTAGCATGCATGATTAATCCTCGAAAATGTTTCCTTAATAGCATTACACGCATGAAATGATTCCCGCATCATTTTCAAGGTCTCTTCTTCGCCATTCTTGTTTCGTTCTGCGCTTCCTTCTGAGCTTCCATTTTAAACTCAAATATATTTACGTAAATTAATTAAAGCGGAACTGTGTCTGGTGGGATTATCTGCAGTTCTTCCTTCACAAAAGATCTTTGAGGAGCCGGATGTTTGTTGTGTCAGTTTCTCGTAAATAATACACGGGCGGATTCATTTTTACAATTCTTTTTATTTCGTACGGGTCAACACTCCCAAATTGGATCGGTTGCCCTGATGCGAGTGTCCCTTCTGCTTCCCCCGGTAATAAAGGTACCTTACTTTTAAACCAAACGTAATAGTTTGCCGGATGAAGACTCTCCTTCAACTAACATCTATTGTTTTTCTTTTGATTGCTTGTACTGGTTTTAGCCCTTTAAATTCTTCATTATTCATTGCGCGCAAAACTGAGGGCATCTTCTAACCATTCTGTGTTGCGAGAATATGTCAATAAGCTCTCTGTGATACTGGTAGGAGAAAAGTCTTTCGGCTAACTGTTTGTTAAAGTTTTCAACTAAAGCCTGTGATCTGTGAACTCCTGGAATGCCTCTTTTAATGGTAACTCTATGTTTCAACAATAATTGATTCACTTGCCCTTTAAATTCTTTTCCATCATCGACTTGAATCATGCGAGGATAAGTTAAAGGGCCTCGTTGATATATCAGTTGTATGGCAACAGCAACAGCAGAAGCACTCTTTTGTGTTAATGGTTCCGCATCTTTGTATCTTGAAGCTATGTCAATGACTGTGAGTGCGTACTTAAATCTTTTTCGTCTAATCCTATCAGAGGGTAAATATAGAAGATCCATTTGATGGTGTCGTTTGGAGTTGTGTTCACAAAGTGCGGTCTCTGTATTCGTTTGGGCGCAGGTAAATAAATTTGCCAAATCGCTTGTTTAGATAACCATTCCTTTGCTGTTTGTTCACTGACTCCCGCTGCTTGGCTTAGCTTTTTAATTGCTGTGATGCCCTTCCAATATCCTTTGGGCGAATAATAGATTTTGTTCATTTTTTATTCAGCCAATATTATGCGCAACAAAATACACAGCGGTCATACCAAAGACAATAAACGCGATTTCTTGCATCTTTGTTTTTCTGATGGTTGATAAAAGTCACTGAATTTTGGTGGGGGCAATGTCTGAACCGGTTTGCCTGTTACTAGATAATATTCTTTTATTGCTTGGTCAACATTTTTAAATGTGTAAGCTGCATGCCCCTGTTCTTTCAGTGTGTCATTAATAAAATCTAACTGCTCAAGTCTCTGCTTTTCATAGGCGTCTTGTGCAGCTGCTAGTTGCTCCATAGCTTTGTTATGTCTTTTTCTCTCGCCGTCATCCCGCAGTTTACTAAATGCGAAATTACTTCCGCTAAAAGCAAGCGCATTCACCACAGCGCCGCCTATCATTATTGCGAGTGAAGCCATTTTTTATAAATGTATTTTTTTTCTTACATATTTATATTGTCCGGAATTATTCCTTGCTTAACTAGAAAATCTTTCGTGGCAACCGAAGCTGCAATGATAGCAATCAGCTTTGCTGAATCCTCAAAGTCTAGTTTGCCAAGATCTGCTGGTTTAATTCTTAACAAGCTTTTACCAAGCATTGAGTATCCTACACTTAGACCACCAATAACAGCAGAATGGTATACAAGGTTAGCAACAGTTTTTTCGGTGCTCATTTTTAGAAAATAAAATAATTATAATTATTAAAAAACATGAACAGTGATGATCTCCTACAGCTACAAGGCAGCCTAAACCTTCCTGAACTTATGAATGACCAAGCTGATGACCAAGCTATTATGCCCAAAAAGGAGAGGTTGTATTCTTTGGCAGCATGTGGGAAAACAAAACAGTTCCTCGGAACTGAATTCAGCATTGAACAGATTCAACAGATGTCGCCGCAAGACATTTTAAAGTATCATAACAGGTATGAAGCGCAGCTAGGGTCTAGAATGGTGAAAAGTGTGGGGCAAACGGCTCTTAGTTTGTACACTAAACTAGTCAGTAGATTTGCTCCCATTGATTCTGAACAAGATCTTACGTATGATTTAACGCAAGATCCAGTTTTAACAAAGACATTAGAGTCTCTAGGATGTGATTTATACTATAGATTTGGAACATTGTTATCGCCATTAATCATGGGATTAATAACTTTTAATCATATAGATTTTATTTCCCTTCAAAATGAACGAGCTGGAAAATCATCAGAACCAGGAAACATTGAATCAGGTGGAGAAAGTAACCAAGCCAGAAAATCAGCAGAAAACGCTGAATCAGGTGAAGGCCATTAAAAATCCTGGGCGTGTTGAAGCAGGAAAAAAATTAGCAGAGTGGAACAGACAAAAAAAATTAATGTTACAGAATATGACTCATCATGAAAACATAACACCGCCAACGCCAGAACAAGTTGATTCAATGCCCGCTATAAAAAACTCCATGTGATACAAGGGCACCAAAGTCTTCATGGTATATTGAACTTAAAACTGTTGCCATTTTTGGCGCCCTTGCTGCTGCTGGGGGCAGTTATTATGGCTATAAAATATATACACAATGGCAACAGAAACGAAAGCTATCAAAAAAATCTGAGCCACTAAATGCAGAAAAAGACACCAGCACGCCAAAACCGCCAATAACAAAGCGTCATTTTGATCCATTTGAAATGTAATAATATTTTAAGAACTTAATTTTAAATTTTTTTAATAAAAATAGATCATGGCGTATTATAAAATGATAAAGTCAATAAATAAAGACATGGAGTCTATAAAAGACATTTCCATAGACCAGAATTGTAATCAATGCGGTTGCTTCGGATGTAAAACCTTCCTTAAGATCTATGCAGAGAACGCTGAGCAAGACATCCTCAACGATGACGCGTTTTTTGAGGCGTGTGTGTACTATATTAGACATCTACTATTTAAGATAAAAACATAGCTTGTATTTTTTTGATAATTATAAGATACTTAAATAAAGAACTTGGTTGTACTTAAAGGATGACTTAGTTATGATCTTAGGTTAACATGGTAAGAACTTGAGGATAACTTAAGGACAACTTGAATAAAAACTTAGAAGTAACTTAAGAATAACTTGAGGATAACTTGGGTAAGAACTTGTGAATGACTTGGGATGACTTGTGAATAACTTGAGTAAAAACTTGTGGATGACTTGGGGATGACTTGAGTAAGAACTTGGGGATGACTTAGAAGTGACTTGGGGTAACTTCAGTTAAGAACATTAGAAGTGACTTAAGTGTGTGCATGCGTGGGGTGGGGAGCAAGCAGGGTAGGGTGGGAGTGGGAGGTGGGCGCGCACCTTTAATTATTTATAACAAACAAATGTCCAGAATATGATATAGTTATTATCAGTAAAACAACAACAATGACAGCAGCGACACCAACAACAATAACAGCATATATACAAGCACAATCGCACGCACGCACACACACACAAGATAGGGAGGTGCTTGCATGGAAAATGGGAAAGGGTTTATGGTTGGTGCTTAAGCGCCGTAAATTCAAGACGGCTGTCAGTCTCTCTGTCAACTGAAGATTATTCAAAGCAGCCACCAAGTGCATTTATGAAAAGCTTGATTTAATAAACAAGACAGTTGAATAAAGTGCACTCTGCGGCAGCCAAAAAAGTTGAAGCACAGCACGTCTAAACAGGCAAACACAACAGCAAAATGTCATTTCACTATATACAAAGTCGTGGGGCAGCAACAAGAATGTCAGTGAATCAGCAGTGTTCCAATACAAGTTGACCTATTTGAGCGCTACAGGCGGTTGCGCGACCTACTTTCAGCCTTCACTGAGAGCCTTGCAGAGCAGTTGTCAGAGGGCAGTTAGCGAACAGTGCTACACCCACTATAATTAGCCAGTAACACCGGCCCTGCCTGGGCCCAGCCCGAGTCGTGTTCCGCGTCGTCTGCTTTGCCGTTGTGCCACAAACACCACAAGGTGGAGAAGTTTTCTGAACTGCTAAGTAGTACACCTGTCACTGAACATTTAAAGCTTTTTGAATAAAATCATTTCTTCAAAAGTTAAAAGCTTTTCAAAGTTAACAACATCTCTTTCAAATATATTAGCTAAATCTGTCTTGAGTTAACAAGCTTTCAAGGCGCTTGTGTAGTTCGTCATTAGTAGGTTCTCGTTTTTTCTTTTCCCTCACCTTCCGAAAAAGCAATACTTCTCTTTGGTTTAGAAGTTAAAGCAATAGGCCCGCCTAATTTTCTTTTGTTTAGATACTCCGCCATACAGTTGTAATAAAACACAATCGCCTATAGCAAGAATTCCTCTGTGAACAAACACAACCGTCTGTATTGAAAGCCGTGAATAAACTGAGTGGCGTTGGTTGGGGGCGCTGCTTCTAACTCGTCATATCCGGTCACATGGTAAGCCCCTTGCCAGTCATAAGGCCCGACATCACAAATTAAGTTATCAGGTGCCAACCTAATGACGGACCTAGGCAGTATTCTGATAGCGCGGATTCCTGGGCTGGTCGACAATTAGCAATTAAAGGCTTAACTGCTCTGCCGTTTGTGTATGGGTCGCGTTCAGAGACTGCCGCTTTCCCCCTACGTTGCTCTATGGGATGTGTTCAGCCGCTGTTGATTTCCCCTACGTTACCCTATGAAAACTTTAGTAAATTAGTATTGAAAACGGATAACCCTACACAGTATGTTTGTTTGTAGATAATCGTTATTTTTTGGTTATTGAAGTCTTACTTGTCAGAGAACAGTAATATGCGCTTGCGTGTGTGTGTCTGTCTGCCCGCCTCTCTGTCTGTCTGTCTGTCTCTCTCTCTGTCTCTCTCTTCTCTGTCTGTCTGCCGGTGATTCTCTCTCTCTTCCGCCACAGGAAAAGGCGGCTTTTAGGCCACTTTCGCCCAAAAACTCGGTGGTGAAGCAAGTGAGTCAGGATTGGTAAAATGCTGTTCTCTCAGGACGATAACGTGATCTTCGAGATTCACTACTTCCCTCCTCCAACTTCCCCTCTTCCCCCTTCTTCCTCGCCCTAGCCACCACCTTCCTTGTCACACCCCCTCTCCCTGAGAGGGAAAAAAAAAGAGAAGAAAACCAATCTTCGTGCCTCTTGTGTGGAGTAGAGGTGTTACTGCGGTCAGCCGGTGTTCGCCCATGTTGGCGACTGATGGAAGCAGACGGTGCCATGGACTGCTCATTATGACGAGGGAAAAGATCACTTGTTTTAGTCTGTGGAAATTGGTCGGCAGTCCTCTGAATTGCTTTTGACGCCCATCGTATGGTTACACGCACTTTGCCAATCTCTGTTTCCACCCTCGCTTGCCCCCCCCCCCCTCTCTCTCTCTCTCTCTCTCTCTCTCTCTCTCTCTCCTCCTCTCTCTCTCTTTCTCTCTCCACCGTTCTAATTGTCTTCCATGCATAATTGATTAGTACCTCTAGCCCTGTTTATTCTTCATGTTGTCTTTGTGACCTTGTCTCTCTCACAGCTGTTTTTTTTTTAATTCTTGCTCTTTGTTGTGTGTGTGGGTTTTTTTTTCTCTTTCTTTTTTTCTCTTCTTCTTTCCCTTTTCCTCTTATTCTTTTATCGCACTTTCCTTCCTTCCCTGTCTGTGCTCTGTCAGTTCCTTCTTTCGGTTTCTTTTCAATTCTTTAAAAGCCGATACAATCAAAATTCTTTTAACAGTCCAAACAGTTTAGTATTGTATTAACGTCAGACGTTAGATAATGAACGACATGGGAACCATTTACCATCAACCTTAGTCTTTTCAACCTTTCCCCTTATCCTACCTTATACCCCCCCCCCCCTTCTTCTCCTCTCCCCCCTCACCCTGCTTCCCTCCCCTCTGCATCACACACCCAGCCCCCTCCACCCCCTACCTCTCTCTCATCGCTCGCCTTCCTAACTGTTCCTTAACCGGTGTCTGTAATGTGACGACTCACATACTTTCTAACGTCGAATAGTCTTAAGCCATAGTGATCAATGAATCCACGAGGCATATGGAATCCACATTCAGTCCAAGCGGAGAACTTGTCACACGGCTCTGTAAAGGTTTTTGCAAAGTAGCTGTGACTTTGCACTCTGGTCATGTAGTTCCATGTGTCCTCTGAAAATGTTGCTGCGGTGTAACACGTGGTAAATGCTACTGCGCTGAAAACTTTACCGTAGAACTTTCAGCCCTACGTATAGTGTGTGTGTGTGTGTGTGTGTGTGTGTGTGTGTGTGTGTGTGTGCGTGTGTGCGTGTGTGCGTGCGTGCGTGCGTGCGTGCGTGCGTGCGTGCGTGCGTGCGTGCGTGCGTGCGTGCGTGCGTGTGTGTGTACTACATACACATATACTGTAAACCTTATTTTTATGGGTAGAACTCTTGCAAGCATACGTAATTGGCCACCCAAGCGAAATGCACTGCGTACTGTCTCTTTGCGTTCTAAACAACAATCCACAGGCTTTGTTTTGACCTTTTGAACTGATTTGCATAAATCAGATTTAGCCTTAGTAACAGCAAAACATATGGACATTTTACCAGCACTTTAAGAAGCTTCTTTTTTCTTTCCTGGGGAGGAGTGGGAAGGGGCTGAAGGGACACTACTCCAAAATAATCTCCCCAACTTGCAAAATATTAATTCACATTACCCCCCCCCCCCCTACCCCACACACCCAATTCCTTGCCCCTGAAAACTTCTTTTCTTGTGGGGAGGAGTGGAGGGCCGGGGGGGGGGGGGGGGGGTGCTCAAGGGACACTACTTTAAAATGATCTCTCCAACTTGCAAAAAGTTAATTCAAACTACCCCCACCCCACCCTCACTCGCTCCTTTTCCTTACCCCCTGCAAACATTTCTATGCTAATATCGTTCAGCAGGTATGAGTGGTGTTGGCCGCTGGAAGATGATGCCATCCTCGTGGGGTGGAGTGGTGGTGCGTGCATACGCTGTAGAGACAGTCACGTTAACGACCTACGTCTCGGGCACTACGATAGTTTCCGAAGTGTGAACTTCATATTGACTATGACAGTTCTTCCTGCCGTCTTCCTACTTTGTACCGTCACTTCTTTTCCTTACGCTTCATTTTCTCTCTGTTTTTAACTTTGTTTGTTTGTTTACTATAGCTACTTTTACCGACTCCGAATATCCTTCTTTGTTGTTAGCATGGCTACTGTTACGTACGTCGAATTTCTATACTGACTTCCATAAAAAACGCGAAAAATTGAAAGGCTTTTCGGGTGAAAAGGGGTGAATATACAATATTGAACCATTGTGGCAAGTTGTTTGGGTCCAAGTAAAAAAATTGTGTGAGCAACACATCATTCCCGGCATTGGAGGGTCAACAAAAATGGCAAACTGGTTGCTGCATGTGAGGCACGTGCACACCATGCAGAGCAAAGTTAACCAGCGACAAGTACGCAGGCATGCAGCCTTTATAAAGCCGCGCTACAAGGTTCAGATAACGACTTGTCGTCTGAGCGCTACAGAGATGCCAAGACTACGAGCAGAGGAACGCAATCGTGCCCTAGGCCATCTGGAGGCTGGTGTGGATGCCAGGCAGGTCGCCAACATCTTTAACGTCCACATCTCAACCATCTATCGTCTGCAGCACCGCATGCGAGTCACTGGTACCACTGATGATCGTCCCCGGCCAGGCCGTCCTCGGGTCACCACACCAAGAGAGGATCGCCATTTTGTTCGAACCCATCTGCAGGACAGGCGGCAAACAGCCGCTGACACTGCTCGACAGGTGCCTGGGAATCTCCAGCAACGAATCAGCCTCAACACTGTGTGGCGGCGTCTTCATGAGAACGGGCTGGCATGTAGCGTCCTCACAGAGGTCCGGTACTGACACCAAGACACCAGTAGGACAGGCTGCAGTGGGCACAAGCCCGAATCAACTGGCGCAGGCAGGAGTGGGGACGCATACTGTTCTCAGATGAGAGCCGTTTTTTGTATTGACATGGCTGACGGTCGTGTCAGAATATGGCGTCGACCTGGTGAACACTATACTGACTCCTGTGTGGTAGAGCGAACCCCTGGGAGGCCCGAACGTTATGATATGGGGTGCAATTGGCATTAACCACGCCATAGGACCAGTCATCTTTCAGAACATTGGTCCTGGTCGCGGACAGGGTGTCAATGCACAGCGCTACATCCACCAGGTGCTCAGACCCCATGTCGTTCCTTTTTTTGCGCAACACCCAAACTGGACATTCCAACAGGACAATGCAAGACCACACACAGCCAGGGCCACCCAGCAATTTCTTCAGCATAACAACGTCAATGTGCTGCCCTGGCCAGCCCTCAGTCCCGATTTAAACCCAATTGAACATTTTTGGGATGAACTTGGCAGACGGTTGGACCTCCTGCGTCCACGACCAGCAACAGCGGCTCAACTTCACCAGGCCATCGTCCATGTGTGGGCTGGTGTGCCAAGGGACGCATCAACCACCTGGTCCACTCAATGAGCCTCAGGTGTCAAGCAGTTGTCAACGCAAATGGTGGCCACACACGGTATTAGGACTTCAAGCTGGTTTGTCACGTGACCTTGGATTTTCCACACAAAGACATATTGCTGATGACATTTTCACACATTACCGGTGTAATGAATCAAATCACGTTGAATTCTCGCTTCCACTCTGTACAACTGTGACCAATAAAATTCGCCCCTAACCTTCAGCTTGTTTTGCTTTCGCGTTTTTTTTATGGAAGTCAGTATACTTTGGTTTATTTTTCCCCCCGTAGTTTTTAATTTCTTCCGCAAAATTTTACCTACATTCTTCCTGTCGCTTCTTTAATATGTACTAAATGTTTTCTTTTATATGCATAAAATGTCTTCTTTGTTGTGACCATTGCTACTTTAATTGTACTAAACGTGTTCTCTTACATGCACCAAATGTCTTCTGTTATATGTACTAAATGTCTTTCTGTTATATGTACTAAATGTCTTCTTTTATATGTACTAAATGTCTTCTTCTTGTCACCATGCTACTTTTATATGTACTTGTCGCGGTCAAGGTCCACGTATCAAGGATGTGAGGATGGAAGAGGAGAGAGGGACAGGCGGGGCACAACACTCACCGACCACACACCCCAAACCACCGGGAAAACGAAAACCCAAAATTTAAGAATTTTTATAAATTAATGAAAAATCTCATGCACACCTATGGAGAAGGGACGACTACAAAAGAGGAGGATAGAAAAAAAAGGAAAAGAAAGGAAAATGAAACGACAGCCACCTAAAAAAGATTATTTATGGACAAAAAAACCCCAAAAAAAGCCCCCACCCCTGGCCCGGGGAACAACAAAATTTTTAAACAACCACTAATTTTCCCAAAAAAAAAAGAAGAGGGACGGGGGAAAACAATTAAAAAGGGGGAACAGGGTCTACCCAGCCACACAAGCATATTCATCAACCACACACTTACCAATTCATAATACCACACAAACCCCAAAAAACCCACACCCAAAACAAATTCCCCTCCCACACGCCAGGCATCACCAACACCACCCATACACAGCAGAAATAAACTTAGCTCAAAGTCTTTTCACCGAACAGGGAACACGGGGCTCCAAAGAAGCTGATACTCGGGAAAGGGGCGTTTGGGCCTGCTCTTAACCACGGTCACGTCCGCCCTCTCATACACTCTCGGAATGTATACCAACGCGTCTGGACCGGCCCCCCGTCGCCCAAAGGGAAAAAAACAAGAAACAAACCCCCGCCCTTAAAAAAGGGGGGCTTTAAACACATTTAGGTACAGCTGAAATATGGTGTAGGTGCAGCTATTTCCCTGCGAAAGGGGCTACACCCGCAAGACGAACCAAGTTTAATTATTTACTTCACATTTCATTTTTATTTTTTTTTTTTTTTTTTTTTTTTTCTTCTCCTGATTAAAAAAACAAAAATTCGTTTACCTGATAAAACTTTTTTTGTCATAATAAACTACCCCTTAAATCTGAAGGCCTGGGGTATAAAAAAACTGAAAAGGGAAAACATCAATACGTGTTGATTTGAGAAAAAATTAAAAACCCATACCACATTCACATTAAAAGGAAAATATAATAGTAAAATAAATGAAAACAAATGAAAAAAACATAAACAAATAGACAAACAGCGGAGCAAAACCAAACCCAGGGGCCCGCGAAGGAACCCGCTTCCCGACCCCAAGTGCCCGGGCGGTAACCAATCAACACCGCGTCCCCCTGAATTTTTTTCTCTTTTTTTTTTAAATTAAAAAAAATTTTTTTATATTATAGAAAAAAACATCATATCCCCTCTTGACGGAGTAAAAACACAAAAAAGAATGATTCACCCAAAATGGAAAATAAGCGGCGCGCACGCTCTGTGTCTGCCAAATCGCTGACAAAAAAAATGTCACCGCTTCAGCTTTAGCCATTTAGAATAAAATTTAAATTGCTTTTCCCATTTAAATCAGGCAAACGCCGCAGGCGCCTAAAACCACAAAAATTCCCACCCCGGGTAGTACTCCCCCAGCACAGTACCAAAATGACAGATTTTGAATGAAAATAAATTTTAAAATTTTACAACCGATCCCACTGTGGAATGCGACATAAAACCAAAAAGCATGAAACAACTCACCAAACGGGGGTGGAAAGGGGAAAAATGGGCCCGGGCGGGCAATCCTCACGACAAGACTGCCGAACCTCGGAGCCGACAGCACCACACCCTTCACCAGGATGGCTGACAGCTGGTCACCCCACGAAGAGGGCAATTAAGATTTGGGGGCGGGAATGGGTTCCTCCCCCCCTAAGACTACCACCGTCAGGCAGACAAGGGGGGCCTTCGTCAGGGGTTATAAAATGCTCGCCAAAGAAACGGGCTCTCCACTCGTGCTCCAATCCGAGTAAAAATAAGTTTTTTCCCCCCAAACGCCGCCCCGACAAAGGGGAATAACTTCCAAATGACCAGTGAGCTCTCCAGGGGTTTTCACACAAACGGAAACTCACAAAAACAATTTTCATGGGGTGAAAAAGGATGCACGCAAACCGCACGGACGGGTAGACTTTTCTCCCTGAAATTTTACAGCACACACCCCAAACCCTCTTTTACCACCAAAAAAAAAAAATGGTAAAAACTGACAAACTCTTTAAAAAGCGGGGGAGGGCTGTCCGTCCGTGAAAACACCCCCCCCCCAAAAAGGGCCGGCCACCGGGGCACATCCCCTGCAGCCTTCCAAAACCGCGGGTTTTTAAAGCATGCAGAGAGGTCAAACAAAACAAAAAATAAAACGGGTGAAACCTTGGAAGTTTCAATGCGGGGGAAGAATTTTCAATGCTTCGACTCTAACTGCCCCAATTTGCCTTCCCAGGAATATGTCGGAACCAAGGCATATTTTGAACTCGACCGCCCAACCATCATCGACGACTTACACGTTTTTAGCGTAGGCCAAGGAGGGGTGGCAGACTCTAAAAATTCCTGCCGTAGAGATAGGAAAAGCACGGAAAAGGGGCCCACACCACCGAGACACTCCAACTCGATGGTGTGGTATTAAATTTCTCTCCCGTAACTTCTTGCGGCATAGGTTAGGGGAAGCAGACCTCGCCCTGGTCTGGAGTAGAGCGCCCCGAGCCCAATTCTGGACGCATCTGTGCGAAGCACGAAAGGGGCGTCGGGGTCGAAATTTGTACACGGGCTGTCTGTATAGCCCCTTCAGCTCCCTAAGCCCCGGTTTCCTCCTTTCCAACCCAAATTTTCTCGGCTTTCGAGCAGATTTTTTGTGGGGAAGGGGGCCTTTGCGTCTCTCAAAGTGGGTACAAATTTTCGGTAATACCGACCGGGCCCGGGAATGAACGGGGGCTCCTTAGCTTGGGGGGCGAGCGTCCTCATTTCTTCCCACCTGTGGGGCCGGGCGAAGGACCCCTTGCCAACAACTTTCCCCAAAAAACGGCCCCTTTTCCCCCTATCCTGCACTTATAGGGCGGCGCGAGTTGCCCCTCTCGAGACAGAAGGAGTTTCCTTACAAGCGCAATGTTCCTCAGTAGGCTTGCGCAACCGGAGCTTTTCTTTTTTGCTGAGCTGATTGCCCATGGGAATGGAGCTCAAGGGGCGAATTTTCCCCTATTTCTTCTTCCAAAGGAACTGGGCCTAGAGGCACCTTTGGTATGCCGCCCCTTTGGGGCGTGGTTCCTGACATAATCACGGGTTCGACTACCCTACACCGAGTCAGCCACCAATAGGGGGTTTTGCGGAACCCTCCAGAGGGTCTTTTTCCCGGGTGCCCGCCATGGGGGGGTCATGTCCCAACCAACACTGTCTGCCAAAAGCGCTTTTCGGGTTAAACGACCAACGGGGTGACCGTATGGTGGCAAAAGAAACTCCGGTGCAGAACCCCCCTTTTGCGGACAACTTGATCTTTCCTTAGGCCGCTCTCGAGTAGACTTTCCCACGGCTGCTTATCTTGTTCAGTGTGGGGCATTTTGTAGCCCCTTACGCCGAAGGTTCAAAAACTGACCTGGCGCGTGAAGCACGGCTTTAACAAGGCTTTAAGACCCCTTTTTCCCTCTTCTGCCTGCCCCGAGGGTGGCGGCGACGAACACCTCCGAGGTAACTCAGGGATATGGAAAGCCCCACCATCCCCCGGCAGACGTGTTTCCCTATGAGGGGGGAACTGTTGCTTCAAAGCCACTGCCCATATTTTTCCCCTTAAGGGGGCGTCGAGAGCTACAACACCGTTAAAATCGGTGGCAGGAACGTGACTCGATCCCCGGACTTCGCGGGTTTTTCCCGCGGGGAGCATCCTCAGGTACAACTTCTCTCGCAAACATGCCGTAGCCCCCTGCCCTCTGATGGCCTCGACAATTTTTCCCGCTACTCTGACGAAGGTAGGGCAGGGGGGCGTATCACTTCCACCTCCCCAAACCACTTAACTTGCGTTGTGGGTTTTTTTTTAGGGTCAGGGCAACACGCGCCAGAGACCGATGCACCACATAAAAACCTGTCGGCCTGCCCGGGTTTTTGTCCCTTTCCCCTTGGGTTTTGGTGTCGCATTTGCGGAACGAAAACGTCCGGGGGCAGGGGAAACTGCCGGGGCAGACGAATCCCCCCTTTGGGGTTTTCTTGTTACTTGCCGGGGAAGGTAATAATCCCGTCGGCATCGAAAAGCCTCAGCATCCAATGCCCTGCGTAACCGGGGGTTTGGGGCCCACCCAACTTGCACGTAATCGGGCAAAACCGATTCATACTGCTCCAAAAAATACATTTCTCAATTCCAAACCTGACTTTCCACCCAATAATCGAGGGACGACAAGCCCCCCCGCCAAATTGGTAGAACGTCCCCCGCAGGTAGCTTCTTTTAAAGGATCGAAAATGCCTCCTGTACTCTCTGGGGGCATGGGGTCTAGTTCTCAAAGCAGCTTTCAGCTCGTCATAGTAGCCCTGGGGGAATATCCACGAAGGCCCCTTGGCTTACCCGGAGATGCTCACAGATATAGAGCCTTTCTTTATGTTAACTCATAAGCTTGAGCCCACTTCAAAATTTTGAATAAGTCAATAGACTCCTTATCATTTTATCGGGCATTTGAATCATGGGGGAACAAGTGGGGTAATTTTCCCCCCTGACGGGCCGGCTACAGATCCGAGCATGTGGCGGGCCCTGAAGAGATGTCACCCTAGTTCGGAAAATTTCCGCTCGCATTTTTTCCTCGCTCAGCCCAAGACGAGTTTTGAAATCTAATCTCTCTCCTTTGGGTTTTTTTCCCCTCTCTTTTTTTGTTTCTTTTTTCTTGTCTTTTTATTTCCATCTCCCTTTTCCATCTTCTTTCTTCCTTGCTTCTTTCTCTTCCCCAACCTTTTTTCCCCCTCTCTCTTTCTTCCTTTTCCCCTTCCCTTTTTCCTTCCTTTCCCCCCCCCCCCCCCTTTCCCCTTCCTTTCCCCTTGCTTTTTCTCCCCTCCTTTCCTTTTTTCCCTCCCCCTCCTCTTTCTACCCTTCCCCCCGCTCCCCCCCCTTCCAAACCTAAAACCTTACCATAACTCCGGGGAAACCAAACAACGGGGGCCCGGGGCCCCCTCGGGAAAAATACAAAAACAAAAATAATTTCCCAACGGGACCAAAATTTTTACACGACAACCGGCACCCCCGAAGCACCCAGCAAATTACCGGTCGATTGGGGCCGGGATACAGCCGGAAAAGCCTTTTTCGGGGGAACCCCCCCAGAGCCATTTCCCCCCAAGGGTTTTGCCAAACCCCTCCCCAAAAGTTAGGAAATGGACGTTAAACCTTATTTCCCCACAAACCCCTTTTCAACCTGACCCACAAAGGGGTAATTTGGTTAAAACTAAAATGGGCGGAGATTTGCAAAGGGGCTTCCCAAAACCCACTTGGTAAAAAATGGAAATTCCTGCTTTAAAAAAACGAACAAAACCAGGTAAAAAATTTTTTCCTTACCCCCTTTAGACCCGACGCCGACAAAAAACCAAAATAAAAACCCTTCCCCCACAAAGGTTACCACAAAAGGGGTTTTAAAAAAACCCAAAAAGGGAAAACGCCCCTTCAGAAAAGTTAAAAAAAAGAAAAGGTCCAAAAAACGAAACCCTATTGGCCCAAAAACCCAACAAAAAGGGAAAAAATCTTTTAAATTTACCCAAAAAAATCCCTTAATAACCCCAAAAAAGGAAGGGGTTAAGCCCAAAAGGTCACCCAAACTTATAGGCCCCCCCAAAAGAAGGGAAACCGCCTAAAATCTTCCAAAAACAACACGGTAAAAGGGGAAAAATATTCCTTTTCCCCCCTGAGGGCAAACAAACCAAAAAAATTAAACCTTTTCAAGATAAAAACACAAAAGGGTTTTTTAACCCAAGAAAAAGGGAAAACAATTTAAAAACAAAACAAAACGAAAAAGAAAAAAGCCACAAAAGAAAGAGAACCCCTACTTCACTAATAAACTAGAAACAAAAAAACAACTTTCCAAATCGAAAAATTCTTTACCCCCCCCCCGCGGAAGTACCATTTTTACCAAACCCTAGCCTGTAGATTTCAAGCGACCCAGTTTTCGGCCCAGTGGCCCAAGCCCACGCAGCACGCCCTAAACGGGTGTAAAACCACCGCGGTGAGAGGGTAAGGAGGTGGGGTTACCCTGTAAAAATTTGGAAAGGGGGCGTAACGGATAAACACAGACCAGCCAAGCCAACCCCTCAATCCACCCCACTAAACACTTTTTTTTTCTTTTCTTTTTGAAAACCCCACACCACCTTAAAAGTGAAATTTTTTAAAAAACAAAAAAATATAAAATGGGTAGTGAGTGCGAATAGATAGAAAAAAAAAGAAACCAAAGGGGGGCTATCTCCTTTCTACTAAACAAAAACAAAACCTTACCCAGTGTAAACAAAAAAAATCACCAGAAAAAAAAATTCCTAAGTATTTTAACAGGGCAAGGGGGGTTACCCGCTAGTTTTCCGCACGCAATTTTGACCAATAAAACCAAAAGGGTCCTACCCACTTTTTCCTCGCTCTCTCAGTCGTAGTCTTGGTACAGGCAAATCAGGCAAGCAAAAACGGTTAACCATGTCAGCCCAAACACTGACCGTAAACCTGCCAATGGAAACCCAAAAAACACTCCCCACCCTTTACCCTCCCGTTACCTATTGAAAAAACATAAAGTTAAGGAATAATTTACAAAAACACCGGGGATACTTTTAAAAAAAAAAAAACGAAGACGCAGAGGGGGCTGATGCCGGGGACCCCGGACGGAAAAGGACTTTCCGGGCACGGCAACCCCGCAAAAGCTCCCCCCCGCGTGGAGTCCCCCCCTTTACGGGGGGACCCGGGCCCCGCCAACCCCCCGCTTAAAAACAACACAGCCATGAGGCTGGAGCAGTCGGATGCGTAAAATCCCGACCAACCCTCCCAATTCCAAACCTTCACCCCGGGCGAGCCCCCAAAGCGCGGTCAATCCCGTATCAAGGTGGAGGGTGGGAAAAAAGAGGGACAGGGGAGGGCCAACACCCCGACCCCACACTCAAACCACTCTGGAAAACAAAGGGGGTAACCAAAAAAAGCAATTTATTTAAATTAAGAAAAATCTCATGCACACCTATGGAGAAGGGACGACTATCAAGAAAGGGAGGGTAAAAGTAAATGGAAAAGAAGGGAAAAAAAAGACGACAGCCACCTAAAGAAGATTTCTTTAAAGGACAAAAAACCCAAAAAAAGACCCCCCACCCCCGGCCCGGGAACAACTAAATTTAAACAACCACTAACTATCCCAAAATAAAAAAGAAGGACAGGGGGAAAAAAATTAAATGAAGGGGAACAGGTCTACCCACCACACAACATATTCATCAACATTCACACACTTACACAATTCATGAACTCCACTTACCCCACAAACCCCACAGCCAAACAAATGTTTTTCCCCACACCCAGGCATCACAAACCCACCCATACACAGTAAAATAAACTTGCCAAAATCTTTTCATGTCCGAACAGGGAACACAGGTGCATCCCAAAGAAGCTGATACCAAAAGGGCGTTCGGCCTGCTCTTTGACCACGGTCACGTCCCTCCTCTTCATACAGCCTCGGAAAGTAACCAGACGGGGTCTGGACCGGGCACCCCGTCGACCCAAAGGAAAACAAGAAACAAACCCCCGCCCTATAAAAGGGGCATTAGAACCATTCTAGGACAGCGAAAAATGGTGTAGGTGCAGGTATTACCTGGCGAAATGGGCTACACCCGCAAGACTGAACCTAGTTTAATTATTTACTTCACATTTCATTATTGTTATTATTTTTTTTTTTTTTTTTTTCTTCTTCTCTCTGATTAAAAAAAACACAAATTCGTTTACCTGATGAAACTATTTTTGTCATAATATATACTACCCCTTCAATCTGAAGGCCTCGGGTATATAAAAACTGACAAGGAAAACAAGTCAGATGACGTGTTGACTTGAGAATAAAATTACAACACACCCATACCACATTCACATTAAAGGAAATATAATAGTAAATTAAATGATAAACAAAATAAAACAATACATAAACAAATAGACAAACAGCGGAGCGAAACCAACCAGGGACGCCGCGAAGGAACGCTCGCTTCCCGACCCCAAGTGAGTCGCGCGGTAACTCAATTAACACCGCGTCCGGCCTGAAGTTTTTTCTCTTTTTTTTTAAATTAAAATAAATAATTTTATATTTATAGAACCAAAACTATCATACTCCTCTCTCTGACGGAGTACACACAAATAAAGAATGATTCAGCCAAAATGGAAAATAAGCGTGCGCGGCACGCTCTGTGTCTGACCAAATCGCTGACAAGAAAAATGTCACCGCTTCAGCGTAGCGCATTTAGAATAAAATTTTAAACTTGCTCTTCCATATTTATAAATCAGGCTAACGCTCGCAGCGCGCCTGAAACCACAATAATTCTCCACACCGGTAGTACTGCCCCAGCACAGTACCAAAATGACAGATTTTGAATGAAAATATTAATTTTATAATTTACAACCGATACCACTGTGGAATGCGACATGAGAACCAAGAAGCATGAAAACAACTCACCAGAACGGCGGGTGGAAAGGAGGGGAAAAGTGGGCCCGGCAGGCTAATCCTCAGCGACAAGACTGTCCGGAACCTCGGAGCCGACAGCACCAGCAGCCCTTCACCATGGGATGGCTGACAGCTGGTCACCCCCAGCGAAGAGGGTCAAGTTGAAGACTTGGTGGGCAGGAATAGGGATTCCTCTCTCACCCTAAGACTACCACCGTCAGGCAGACAAGTGGCCTTCGTCACGGGTTATGAAATGCCTCGCCAAAGAGAACGTGGTCTCTCCACTCGTGGCTCCAATCCGAGTAAAAATAAGAATTTTCCCAAACGCCAGCTGCCGATCAAAGGGGAATAACTTCCAATGACTCAGTGAGCTCTCCACGGTTTTCACAACTATACTGGTATCTCACAAAAAGCAATGTTCATGCGGTGCAAAAGGATGCACGCAAACCGCACGGACGGGTAGACTTTTCTCCCTGAAAGTTGACAGCACACAGCTGCCAATCCCTCTTTTACACACACATAAAAAAAAATGGTAATAAACTGACAAACTACATTAAAAGCGGGATGGAGGGCTGTCCGTCCGTGACAGTACTAAATGTCTTCTTTTACATGCACCAAATGTCTTCTGTTATATTACTAAATGTCTTCTTTTTATGTACTAAATGTCTTCTTTCTTGTTACCATTGCTACTTTGATAACTACTAAATGTCTTCTTTGTTGTTACCTTCGCTGATTTTACGCACTCCTAATTCCTACTTTATTTTTTTACTGTGACTCCTTTTCCATGCGCAAAAGTTCCCCTTTGTTCTTCCTGTTGCGTCTTTATTGTAAACAAAATTTCTTCTTTGTTGTTGCCATAACTACCTTTGCCTCCACCGAATTCCTGCTTTGTTTTCACCGTAGCTTCTTTTCCGTGCGCTGAACGCCCCCTTTCTTCT
>CM031606.1:5023293-5025194 GCA_018398815.1 Conus ventricosus
GGAAAATAATAGGAAGGTCTTTTCCTCCAAAAAGGGGAGCAGTAGAGAATAACAGGAGGTCTTTTCCCCAAAACAAGGGCAGTGAGAAAAACACGGGAAAGGTCTTTCTCCCCCCAAAAGGAGCAGTAGAGAATAAACGGGAAGGACTTTTTCCCCAACAAGGAGCGTAGAGAATAACACAGGGGGTTTTTTCCCCTCCAACAAGGGAGTAGAAAAAAAATCAGAAGGGGAATTTTCCCCTAACAGGAGCAGTAGAGAAAACACAGGAAGGAATTTCCCCCCAAAAAGGACAGTAGAGAATAACCCGGGAAAGGTCTTTTCCTCCCAACAGGAGCAGCAGAGAATAACCCGGAAGGTTTTCTCCCCCCAAAAGGGGAGAGAGAATTAATGGGAAAGACCCTCGGCGGTTGGGGTGACCTTCAGGTTCTGAAATTTGTACGCGCCATTTTAAACAACGGCGCGAAAGTCACCCTTTGTGGAACTTGAGAAAGGGAACGGGGGGGGTTTCCCCCCCTTGTGGACACGTAGAGAAAGGGAACAGGGATGGTTTCCCCCCTTGATGGATACATATGAGAAAGGGAACAGGGGTGGTTTCCCCCCTTGATGGATACATATGAGAAAGGCAACAGGGGTGGTTTCCCCTTGATGGATACATATGAGAAAGAGAACAGGGGTGGTTTCCCCCGTGGACAGCGACCTCCGGCCGTTCTTTGACACAACGGCGCCGCTAAGTCACACCTTGATGGATACGTATGAGGAAGGGAACAGGGGTGGTTTCCCCCTTGATGGATACGTATGAGGAAGGGAACAGGGGTGGTTTCCCCCCTTGATGGATACGTATGAGGAAGGTAACAGGGTGGTTTCCCCGTGGACAGTGGCTTGCCGCCGTTCTGTGACACCATCGTCAATTGGTTTTCACACACAAGATGTCGACAGGCTCACATAATTACTTCCACTTGGGTGGTTATTTCCTCATTCCTTCTGTTGGTGTGTGTGTGTGTGTGTGTGTGTGTGCGTGCGTGCGTGCGTGCGTGCGTGCGTGCGTGCGTGCGTGCGTGTGTGTGTGTGTGTGTGTGTGTGTGTGCGTGTGTGTGTGTGTGTGTGTGTGTGTGTGTGTGTGTGTGTGTGTGTGTGTGTGTGTGTGTGTGTGTGTGTGTGTGTGTGTGTGTGTGTGTGTGTGAGAGAGAAAAACTGTACACAAACTATCCAGCCGATTTGAAACGAAACTTGGTGGAGAAAAGAAATGTAGCCCAAGGCATAGTGGTAAAATTTCGGAGCGGATTGGTGGGATGAATCTGTATCAATAGTTGGATCCAGATTCCATTCGACCTTGGCAGTGTTCTGCGCTCTCCCGCGTGCTCTTCTAGTTCACTTCATTTTTTTTTACCAGTGTTTGTGCTGTCTTCCCTTGCAGCTGTCTCTTCCTGCTTCCCTGCAACTGTCCCGATCTTTTTGAATTCAAACGATGGAAGGTAAAAATAAATGCAAACCATTCTTCCTACCACTCAGAAGACGTCACTCTTTTCGGAGCACGGGCACAAAGATAATGGCGGAACATAATTCGAAAGGACACACTCCTACCTCTTCCCTTTTAAGACATCACGAACCTTGTCGATGATGAAGTTAATGTTCCCTTTTAAGACATCGCGAACCTTGTCGATGATGAAGTTAATGTGAAATGGAAGCAAACTGAATTAGAAACTGAATTGTTAAAACTTTGTTCTTCACCTTTGTCACTTTTAGGCCTATTCCCCATTTGTATATAATTATTAATACATACTTCGTGCTATATAATTCGTCCAATTCTGTAAACTTCATTATGACTGGTCGAAAACGTCTGTGCCATTTACCCGTTGATGATGGCGATTTTCGGTACTGGCAATGCTGTTTGAGGAGCAGTA
>CM031606.1:5026194-5037873 GCA_018398815.1 Conus ventricosus
AAGACTGCGGATAGGATCATGTCAAACTAGGGAATGGGATTCGGGCTTCAGGTTTCTGTCGTGTTTGCGCGGCTAGTTTGAGTAATTCGCACATTATGCAAACAGACAATGACATTAATAATGACAACATCAATGCAAGTAAGGGTCGTATAATGCTGAACCGGTGTTCATTAATTTTTGTGCTGTGTGTATTAGGAATAGTGTCTTTTATGTTGAAAGCGTAACATAATAACTCGGTGGAAAGAAAACACCTCCATGCACGCTCCCGTTCCTAAACAACTCACTTATTTCTCTTACTTCTTTTTCCGTATCAGGGCCCATGCACTTTACACAAATCCACAGGCTACAAGGAATCTTTTATAGAGCACTTGCGAATGGCCAGTCCACACATTGTAAAGTCTTCCCACTTTTCACAAGTCTGACAGTTCCATCTTTCCGATCAATGATTCTGTGTGTGTGTGTGTGTGTGTGTGTGTGTGTGTGTGTGTGTGTGTGTGTGTGTGTGTGTGTGTGTGTGTGTGTGTGTGTGTGTGTGTGTGTGTGTGTGTGTGTGTGTGTGTGTGTGTGTGTGTGTGTGTGTGCGTGCGTGTGTGAGACAGAGAGAGAGAGTGCGGTGTGTGTGTGTGTGTGTGTGTGTGTGTGTGTGTGTGTGTGTGTGTGTGTGTGTGTGTGTGTGTGTGTGTGTGTGTGTGTGTGTGTAGGGGGGGGGGGGGGCTGAAGGTTCTGCATTTTCTGTGCTTATGGCAGTCTCACGTACTGTGAACGTGATCTTCCATTCTCAGCTAGCGACCCTATTGTCTAGGTGCCAGACAAGATAAAGAGATCACTGGACAGCCAAGGGCCACAAAATGGTGACCCTGTCTTAGTCTGTATTAGTCCCGCCTGTATGTCTCCATGCCGCTGTGTCTCGTACAGTTTATATGTATGTAAAAGAAGCGATAACGTGTGCTTGGTTTCCCCCACTACTAAATTTGTTCAGCATGATATTGTTTGGTCAATCAGTGGGAGATTGCATCGCTTAGGAGATCCAAGAAAATGCTGTTCCGTACAGTTCTTAGCTGCTGACAATGCTTGGGTTATTGAACAGCAGAGCTGACCACCCGGACTGTTGGACATCTTTTGACCTCCCTTGCATCCTTGAACGGATCGTCAGGCAGAGGCTCAAAGATCTTCCTCTGCATCCTACACTGTTTAAATAATGAATTTAGTTTTTCAGCAGCTTATTTCCCTACTACACTTTCTGTTCGATTTACCCTACCTTCAGTGGCTGCTTTGGGGTGCTATTGTCTTTTATTTTTCAGAGCTTGGTGGTGAGAATTATAGTTTGTGGTATATCTCAATTTGATGAGAAGGGGATAGGAATTAAGCAGGTTGCTTCCTGAGAGAGTCTTATGCAAGAGACAAGAAATCCAGGCTATGTGATTGGATTTGCCATCAATATGAAAATAATCGTACATTTTAACAGACCATTAGTGGAGAAAAAACTTGTTTAAAATACATTTCCATAATGATCATTTTCTTTTACTTTCATCTGTTAAATGAAATGTGTGTGTGTGTGTGTGTGTGTGTGTGTGTGTGTGTGTGTGTGTGTGTGTGTGTGTGTGTGTGTGTGTGTGTGTGGTGTGTATACAAAGGCATTTCCCGGTACACTATCTATTTGTTATAAGCAGAGTCACTTGGTCCCCAGAGATAATGAGTTAAAAGGTTGTGGACAAGTATTCAGAAACATCAGAAGGAATACAAAGTTCCTCCACAGGTAGAAACCTTTTCGTTTACTCCCAGACGTTCATCTACTTCATCAGAGGCGTTGTTTACACAAGTCTTTTAACATCTATTCCAGTTATCATAGCGATTTCTTTTATTCAGAGGTACAGTAGAGGACTATATTTATGAAATAACCATGGGCATTTCTTCACACGCGTTAGGGATGTTATCGGATATGTTTTATTCAGGTATTTATTATACGGACACATTATTAGACCATTCATGGAAATTTCGTCACATAGAAGAGGACGATAGATACTCTGTGGATATATCAAAGACACTGTTCACACAAAGTCAAGGATATTTCAATCAAACGCCTCGCGGACACTGTTCAGACTCGTCACTGACATTAACATTTAGCCACATCAGGGAGATGAAAACACCGTTTAGGTAAATCATGGACATCTCTCTCGACCCCTCAGGAATGCTTCGAAGACAAGTCATGGACACTTGTTTAACTCTCCACAACAGGGACCCTCTTGGTAAAAACACCACTGGACCCGTCATGCAAAACAGCATAGACGTCTTGACGCTACAGCGTCATAACAACTACTACGCTTCGCAGTGTGTGCGTGCGTGCGTTCTTGTTCACACACACATGCGCGCGCGCTCGCTCCTACACATACAGCGCCACAAATTATTCTGAATACTTATATAGCGCCTATCCTCGGCCAGAGACCAAGCTCTAAGCGCTTTACAATCCACACTTGTTTACACAACGGGCTGCCTACCTGGGTAGTACCGACTGAAGAGCTGCCAGCTGGCGCTTCATTCAGTCGTTTCCCGTGTCATCCAGTCAATGTCGTCCAATATCGTTGACTCAATTTCCTTACTTCCTTCATTCTTTCCAATTCTTACGCAGGGTGCATGCTATGTGTAACGTGTCATCCATACCAACGGCCAAACTGGCCTTCCCTTCCGAATGTTGGTGATGGGATTTTACGTGTGTGCAAGATGTTATGCGTGCGTCCACACACGGAACCTCGGTTTATAGTCTTATTCGAAGGACTAACACTAACTAAATTAACACACACGAACTGTTATTTTTCAGTTCACATCCAGTTATGCCTACAGCTCCTCTCTCTCTCTCTCTCTCTCTCTCTCTCTCTCTCTCTCTCTCTCTCTCTCTCTCTCTCTCTCTCTCTCTCGTCATATAAATTACGCCTCAACAGTGTGGGACGGCAGTAGTGACGTCCACAAAAAAAGGCTGAATTCTCTCCATAGACGTGCAGCAAAGCTACTCCATCCAGCTGTATCTCTAACAACAGACGAAAAACTAAAAGCGCTGAACATACTTCCTCTGAATAGGCAATTGGAATTCAACAAGGCATCATTTATGTTTACAATCTTGACAGATACTATGCCATGTTATATCAATGCCCTTTTTACAAGATCGAACAGCTTTTCTGGCTCGACGAAATTCCTTCTTCCCTACCCACGCATTGATCTATACAAAACAAGCCTAGCTTACTCTGGACCATATGTCTGGAACTCACTTCCACCGAATCTACAAAACATGAATACTTTAAACCTTTCAAGGAACATTTGCATAAACATTTTATGTCTCAGTAGTTAAATTATTCGATTACAATGATTAGCGTCCATTCGCTAACTCTTCTGTGAACCATACTTTGAATAAATTGTCTCAACATAAAACCTACTCCGTTAAAATCGCTCATCCCCACTCCCACTCTGTCTACCATCCCTTTTCTCCTCCCCTACCTACCATTCTCTCTTCCCACCCTCCTCTGACCTCTCTCTCTCTGTAGGTTTTGTTTGTTTGTTTGATTGTAAGTTTCCTTTTGTTTTACCATCCCCCATCTCATTAGTGCTTTTATGAGCAGTTTGCTTATCATTGTAGAATTAGATTATCATGTTGGTATGTTGAATTATCTGTATGAATGATATGTGCTGAAATAATGTATGCATGACAAGGACAGATTGTAAGACTAGGCTTTGGCCTAAAATCTTCATCCTTGGGTATTAAAGATCAATCAATCAATCAATCAATCAATCAATCAATCAATCAATCAATCAATCAATCAATCTCTCTCTCTCTCTCTCTCTCTCTCTCTCTCTCTCTCTCTCTCTCTCTCTCTCTCTCTCTCTCTCTCCCCTACCTTTCCTTTCCTCTCCATTTTGCTCACTATTAATTCTTCCAGTTTCCCTCCAGCCCCCCCCCCCTCTCCCCCCTACACCCAGCCCCCCCCCCCCCCCCTACCCCAGCCTCCGTCGCTCTCATTTTGTTATTCGCTGCCCAGCTCTCAGGAGCATCAGAGAAAGTTCATGGAGCCACAAATATTATAGACAGCCATCTTTGTTCATGGAGCCACAAATATTATAGACAGCCATCTTTGTTCATGGAGCCACAAATATTATAGACAGCCATCTTTGTTCATGGAGCCACAAATATTATAGATAGCCATCTTTGTTCATGGAGCCACAAATATTATAGACAGCCATCTTTGTTCATGGAGCCACAAATATTATAGACAGCCATCTTTGTTCATGGAGCCACAAATATTATAGACAGCCATCTTTGTTCATGGAGCCACAAATATTATAGACAGCCATCTTTGTTCATGGAGCCACAAATATTATAGACAGCCATCTTTGTTCAAGGAGCCACAAATATTATAGACAGCCTTCTTTGTTCGAATGAAATTGACTTATATCAGCTCTCAGGAGCACCAGTGAAAGTTCATTGAGCCACAAATACTGCCGAACTAAAGTTAAGGGCCAGAAGAAGAATCATCTCTCATAACCCCAAAAATCAAAGCAACACCTTCAACTCTTGAAATGTATTAATACGGCATGTAACCTTTTGATTCATGTAAACAAAATCACCAACAAAGAAAATTTCATTCGCGCAGCAAACGTCGGAATTACCCCACCCCCTTTTGAAAAGTTGCAAGAAAGTTCTTTCAGTTTGGTCAAGTTCAGTAACGGGTGTGCCCACCCTGGGCTGCAAGGCATTCACCGATCCGTGAGCGCATTGAGTTCACATGGTTCTGGAGCATCTGTTGAGAGATTGCCATCCACTCCTGCTGCAGGAACCGGAAGAGCTGGTCGACATCAGCAGGTGGGGGGTGATTGTCCCTCACCCGGCGCCCAAGGATATCCCAGAGGTGTTCTATGGGCGCCAAGTCGGGTGATCGGGCTGGCCAGTTCATCCTCACAATCTGCTGACGCTGCAGAACATCTTGGACCACCCTAGCGCGATGAGGGGTCGCGTTATCGTCTTGGAGTATAGCGCCGGCACCCATAGCTTGCAGTGTAGGGAGGATCAGAGGCGTCACGATTTCATCCCTGTACCGTACGCCGGTAAGATTGCCTCTAATACGGTACAGTGGGGTCCTCCCGTGCAGATGAAAGCCAGCCCACACCATAACTGAACCGCCTCCGTACCTGTCATGTTCCTGGACACAGGCGTCGATGAAACGTTCACCTGGACGTCTCCAAGCGCGTATGCGGGCATCACAGGAAGACAGAGTAAACCGGGACTCGTCTGTAAAGAGTACCCTGCCCCACTGCTGTCTGTTCCAACGTCGATGGTTTTGGCAGAACGCCATCCTGGCCGGCGATGACGTGGTGTGAGGGGCACACGGACGACAGTTCTCCTTGAGTGCAGGCGCACCTCACGCAGACGACGGGTCACCATCATGCGACTTATGGTGACGTTGGTAGCGGCGCTGAGGTTGCCTATCAACGTCCTGCGGGTGATGGTTCGGTGACGTAGAGCCAAGACCTGGAGGTAGCGATCGTCTCTTCCATCTGTACATCTTGGCCGCCCAGACCGAGGTCGCTCATCAGTACTTCCGGTAGTCTGGAAGCGTTGGTGGAGCCGCTGAATAACAGAGTGGCTAACTCCTAGCCGTCTGGAAACTTCTCTGCCGGAAACGCCGTCCTGCAGCCATCCAGCGCCCGTCCTCGACCCACTGTTGTCAGTTTCGTTCTTGGAGGCATGCTTAATCAGAGCTCTGGTGCGCGCCCTAAATACCCATTCCTGTGCAACTTTCGTTGAGAAGTGTTCAGTATAGCCATGGTTTGCTCGTGCAAAATGCCAAAAACCTACTGCAATACTGCTTCTTAAGCTAAATTCGAGCAAAGTTTCAAGAAAAGTCTCGTGTTTTGACAACCTTTTCACTGCCCTAAAAACGGTGTTGCTGAACTGCAATTCTTGCAAAACATGGTCAGGCACGTGCAGCAGTGGGAAAGGCTTTGGGAAAACCCAAGTTGACCATTTTTTCGTCACGCGGTGTTGGCATGAAAAATACATACCGAAAGCTGCTGAAATCAGAGGCCGGCCCTTAACTTTAGTTCCGCAGTATATTATAGACAGTCATCTTTGTTCGAATTAAATTGACTTCTACAATCTACTTCCGCTGAAGTTGTCAAACAATTCTCATCGTTTCCGTAGCGAAACCTTTGAATGCAGAGACACTGTCTCTTGAACTTATGGCAACGATTTGCTTTTGGATCTGCACCGTACTATAATTGTTTATTGCTATTGAGATGTTTACATATTCACACACCCTTTTATTAGGGGCCAAGGGATATTATATAAATAGATGAACGGAATCTCTGTCTGTCTGTCTCATTGTCAATCAAATGCGCACGAGCGCGCGCACACACGTGTGTGTGTGTGTGTGTGTGTGTGTGTGTGTGTGTGTGTGTGTGTGTGTGTGTGTGTGTGTGTGTGTGTGTGTGTGTGTGTGTGTGTGAAGGTGCGCGCGCGCACGTGCATTCACGCGCGGTTGTTCGTGCTCAAGCATACGTGTGTTCCATTTTCCTTCTCCAGCGAAATGGAATCAACTGACAGGCCGGTCCATTCGTCTTTGTTTTCCGTTTGAAAGGAGCGCCTGCACTTTTTTTTTCTTTCACGATCCAGTGGCCATTAGTCTTCAAAGACCGTGACCCAGGAAAGCACAGAAGGGTCGATCTGTCCTGCTTCCGTTTCCATTAAAACACAAGTAAAATTAGGAAGAGAGCGGGGCTATAGGAGAGAGAGGAGAGAGAAGAGAGAGAGATAAGAAGAGAGAAGAGAGAGAGAGAGAGAGCAAAAGACAGAGAGACAAGAGAGAGAGAGACAGACAGACAGAGAGAGAGAGAGAGAGAGAGAGAGAGAGAAGAGAGAGAGAGAGAGAGAGAGAGAGAGACGACAGAGAGAGAGAAGAAGAGAGAGAGAGAGAGAGAAGAGAGAGAGACGAGGAGAGAGAGAGAGAGAGAGGAGAGAGAGAGAGAGAGAGAGAGAGAGAGAGAGAGAGAGAGAGAGAGAGAGAGAGAGAGAGGAGCGGGTAGCAGGAAGACAAGTTGAGAAACAAACAGAAACAGACAAACAGAAACAGACAAACAGAAACAGACAAACAGAAACAGACAAACAAAAACAGACAAACAAAAACAGACAAACAGAAACAGACAGGGAGAGAGGTCAGAGTTGTAACACATCCGTAACTGTTACGCCTCTGGCACGTAACAGCTGCGGGAAACAAACAAACAATGACACAAACAGACAGACAGGATAGACAACACGTAATATACACCAATTTTGATGTACGAATAGATCTTTGGAAAGAAAGCGCTTTCTGATGTAACGATGACAACTTCATAATTGTGTTCGGAATTTCATTGGCTAGGATAAAAAAAAATCTGAAGAATAATGGAAAACGTTTTGTTGTAAGCATTTCCTTTCTCAAAATAGTACTCGTCGGACATAAACAGAGAAAACGTAATTCAGCTTCAACTATTTTACAAGACAGACATCAGGCTTGGTCTCTACGTACACATGGTCTATTCTGTAAAGAAGAACACCTACATCTCTCACTCTTGGTCTCTACGTACACATGGTCTATTCTGTAAAGAAGAACACCTACATCTCTCACTCTTGGTCTCTACGTACACATGGTCTATTCTGTAAAGAAGAACACCTACATCTCTCACTCTTGGTCTCTACGTACAAATGGTCTATTCTGTAAAGAAGAACACCTACATCTCTCACTCTTGGTCTCTACGTACACATGGTCTATTCTGTAAAGAAGAACACCTACATCTCTCACTCTTGGTCTCTACGTACACATGGTCTATTCTGTAAAGAAGAACACCTACATCTCTCACTCTTGGTCTCTACGTACACATGGTCTATTCTGTAAAGAAGAACACCTACATCTCTCACTCTTGGTCTCTACGTACACATGGTCTATTCTGTAAAGAAGAACACCTACATCTCTCACTCTTGGTCTCTACGTACACATGGTCTATTCTGTAAAGAAGAACACCTACATCTCTCACTCTTGGTCTCTACGTACAAATGGTCTATTCTGTAAAGAAGAACACCTACATCTCTCACTCTTGGTCTCTACGATTCCTACGCCAATATGGCCGAAGACAACAACTCCTAGTTGACTTCTCTGATGTTTTTGAGCATCCTCTGGTCAACATGAAATATACAAGTAAGCGAAAGCTAGCTCCAGATAAGCCATGTTCCAGATATACTCGGCAGACTAAGAAAATGTCTGGTGCCGAACTCTCACCAAAAGACGCAACTTTTCATTGTGGTCAGCGAGAGGAGCCTGCCCTGACAACACCAGCAACGGCAGAAAATTTTGAAGAATGTTGCTCTGCACTAGGCTTTACCCCTAAGGTAGGTCTGGGTTCCGTGCCCTTAGTATTGCAAATGATTCAGGGACTATCGGAAAAAATAGTCTCACTAGAAAAAGCTGTGCGGGACCAAAACGGCATTATTGAAAGTCTAGTCAAGGCAAGTGTTTCCACAGCAACCAAAGAAATTCAAACTGATTCTGACTTTACCTTGCAAACGGTCACGCCATCATAATTATGCTGACATACTGAAAATAAGATCCGAAAGTAGCAAAGAGCAAAATAAATGCACAAAGAGCAAGAAGGTGGCGCAAAAGAGGCCAGGCCTTCCACAAAAAGGCCAGTCAGAAAAGAACAAAGAAAAAAGTGACGTCATCAAAGAACATGACGACAAAGAAGTAGACGTCAAACTCAGACCGAAGGGTAAGATTACGTCCGGAAAATTCGACGACGACGACACTCCCGTGTTCTTTTATTGGGAGATTCCATCATGTCCAAAGTTGACGGGAGACGCTTGGGACTGTCATATGGCCTGCGTGTCGCTAAAAGAAAAGCTTTTACTGTGGACGATTGCAACTCTGTGATTCAAGAGGTGGAGGATCCAGATCCTGATTGCGTTGTATTACACGTTGGGTTGAATGATCTGAAAGGGAAAGATCCCACTGCGTGTAGCACAGAAATAAGAAAATGTGTAGAGGACGTAAAGAATAAGTTCCCCAAATCCAGGGTGGTGATAAGTCAGGTTGCCCCTGTGAGGAACAAAACGTTAGACATCAAGAGGGAACTATTCAACGCCATGACGAAGTCGAAACTGGCTGGTGAGAAAGATATCAGCTACGTTGTTTACAACCATCTTCAGCCCTCGAACAAATCAATTTTGGCCCCAGACGGTATCCACCCCACTGCAAAAGGGGCCAGCGTCATTGCAAGGACTCTGGGTCGTCACCTCAATGCATTGTTTTGGGAAAAAACCAAAGAGGAGACGAGGTCACCCCCATCATCACCATGCTGGCTTCTACCTTCCACACTTCATACCTCCATGGCTGTTCTAGACTGCAACGACCTCAGCGATGACCTTCTTCCTGCAGGGCATCCGAGAGCACAACTACTTGGGCTCCTTCAACATCAATGGACCTTATTTTTGTATCCGTCACGGTGTTACCTGTTCAATTTTCTTTCTTTCAAAAGTCATAACAAATTGCTTTGAAAAGCATATACTTTTAAATAGCGTTTAATGAACTTAGCTAACAATTCTTTGAACATTTTACAATGGAACTGCAGATCAATAGTGAAAAACTTACTTCAATTAGAAAATCACATCTATTCTAATAACTATTGCATTCTGGCCTTACAATCCTTAAATGCTGAACCTTTTAAGTTACCCAAATTTCGTGGTTTTTATTATCCACCTTTATATGACTGCAGTGTGTCAACTAAACGTGTTCAAACTGCAATTTATGTCAGATCAGACTTGAATTACAGTCCTCTAAAGTTATTATTCAATCATTCAACTAATGTCATTGAAAACGTTTTTGTTACTTCCATATCGTTAAAGGTGAACAAAGATTTCAGTGTAAACATACTTTCTGTTTACTATCCAAATGGGCCAAATGCTGACAATACCGATTGGATAAAACATCTTCCTAATATAAATAAGAAATGGATAATTTTGGGTGATTTCAATGCGCATTCTCCATTCTAGGAACCTGATTGCTTTGTTATATCTTGCAATCGATTTGTAGAAAATATTGTTGATTCTAATTTAGTATTAATGAATGACGGCAGCATAACAAGAGTGCCTGATATATCAACGCATAGACCAACCTCCATCGATTTGACATTAATTTCTCCTGATTTGGCCATCAATGCTACTTGGACAACAGAAGATGATTCATTAGGGAGTGATCATTTCCCTATTGTTGTGAAAATAAATGAGCAAATAGTTGATGAAGAAGCAGAAGCTGAAGATAAAATACCAAAATTTTTATATAATAATGCAGACTGGAGTTTATATGAGTCAACCCTTCTATGTATAGATCACAGCATTATTGAACACGAAGATATTGAAGTGTTTTATAACAACTTTAGAAAAGCTATTATATCTGCAGCTGAGAAATCAATGCCAAAGTGCAAATCTTCTACAGATAAAAAATATCAAGGAAATAGTTGGTGGAATGAAGAGTGCGCAGAAGCCGTATCTAATAAAAAGAAAACATACAAAACATGGCTCAAAGATAGAACTGATGAAAACTTTATTGAAATGAAACGTGCAAAAAGCCACAGTACCAGGATTGTCGCAAAAGCAAAAAGTCTCTATTTCAATCATTTTTGTCATTCAGAAATATTTTCATCAAAGGACATGCACAGAGTGTGGAAAAGGGTAAAGGAATTAAAAAACAAGTATTATCTACCTTCATATCCTATTAAATTAGAAAAAAATAATATTCCAACATCATCAGAGAAAGCTGAAGCATTTGTACAAGCTTTTTCAAAAAATAACTCATCAACTAGACTACTTACAGATACCAAAAGTTACAGAGAACTAGAGGAGAAAAAGGATCCTTATTGTGATCCCACACCGGATCCAAACCATTACTTAAATGCATCTATAAAATTTGAAGAATTTAAAGAAGCACAAATTTCATTCTCCTCGAATAAGACAGCTGTTGGATTAGATGGAATTTCGTATCAATTGTTATGCCACTTAGCTTTGTGCTGGAAGCAATTACTTCACTCGTTTTACCAAAAATGTTGGTTAAATGGAACTCTTCCTACTTTCTGGAAGAGGATAGTGGTAATACCAGTTCCAAAACAAGGTAAACCTAGGTCTGCAATTGATAGTTATCGACCAATAGCATTAACATCTCAAGTTGGAAAAATACTAGAAAAAATAGTTGAAAAACGCATTTTACATTATTGTGAAAAGAATGACATAATTCCCAACAATCAAGCAGGTTTCAGAAAAGGTAGAAGTACAATCGATCACCTTGTAAAACTTGCAAGTCATGTTAAAAAACAATTTGCTCGTAGAAAAAAGTACTCTTGCTACTTTCTTTGACATTAGAAAAGCATACGATAGTGTCTGGCATTCTCGTTTACTTTATAAGTTGAAAAATATTGGGATTAATGGCGCAATGTATCAGTTCATAAAATCTTTCTTATCTGAGAGATCAGTTTGTACTAGGGTTGGTAAATGTTACTCTTCGTTTAAAGATATTGACATTGGCATCCCTAAGGCTCCATTATTGCACCTATTCTATTTACAATTCTCATTCACGATTGTCAAGACCGACCCCTGGAGGTCTGCCCTGACAGGAT
>CM031606.1:5037973-5050473 GCA_018398815.1 Conus ventricosus
CGGTCTAGGTGGGAGTGAAGGGAGTGACTGGGCTCACACGCTCCGCAAGAGACCACACAATAAAGATTACGATACAACACCCATTTATTCACACCAGCAAAATAAACATTCCAACACACGCACCATGCACGATCCAATAAAGCACTCCAACGCACACAACATGCACAATCACGATCAAGCACTCCAACGCACACAACATGCACAATCACGATCAAGCACTCCAACGCACACAACATGCAATCGCAATCAAGCACTCCCACACCCACAACATGCACGATTATAAATAAATATTTCACCATACGACGTACACAATCACAATTACAGCATTCCAGCACATATGACATGTACACAATTATAAAGAAATATTTCCAGTATTGACCCTTTCTCACACCACGGAGTGCGTCCACATCCCTGCCCTGTCAAGTCCGCAGGGAGCACCCTGTCGCACTAGGTGCTCCGAGCCGGGTTGGTTCTCGCAGGGAGTCGCCCAAAGCCGACACCTCGACTCCCAAGCGGGCAGTGAAAGAGCGTGTCCCGGGGGGGGGGGGGGGGGGGACGTAGCTGTTACTGGAGGTCCTGGACGGGGGTCCGGGCCGGCCAGTCGAGACGTCGGGCTCTTCTAGCAGTCCACGGTCCCGACCAGGGCGTGGCCTCGACCAGCGCGTGGCACCATCCCGTCCGTGGTCTCAGCCAGAACGTGGCCTCGACCAGCACGTGGCACCATCCAGTTCGTGCTCCAGGTGAAGCCCCGGGAGGGGGGAGGACGTAGTGGGAGGAGAGTCGGAGAGGAGGAAAAGAAGAAGGAAGGAGGAAGGAAGAAGGGTACAGCTACCCGTGGGTGACCCCGAAGAGGCGGGTCAAAGGACTCTCTCTACCCTCTGTCCAGTCGAGAGGACAGAGGCGAAGATGCGGAAACAGAAGAAATGATGTCCCTCTCCTACAGGCCGACTGCAGGAATTGAAAGTACTGACTGTACTCTCGATGATAAGGTAAAGAACCAGGACTGGAGCAGGCGCCCCAGAGACATCTTCCGCTCGAGTGAAGAGCTAACCTCCTCCGCAATGGCGGCAAATTGCATGGTGCGTCACAGAGTGTGCATTACTTCAACTAAAGGAACGACGCACGTGCGACAGGGTTAAATAGAAGGCGAAGAGGCCGATAGACTGAAGTTCGTGAGAAAGGTACCGGCCACCCGTGAACTTGCAGGATGATAGCACGGGTGGTGGAATTAGCGAGTGAGGAGAGAAAAAGAAATGCAAACGAAGTTGAGCTGAACTATACAAGGTGAGCACCACAAGCCACACTAAGGGACGGGTCACGCCGGACAGGCTACGACAATAAACAAATAAGTAATTCCGCACCCAAGGTGGGTCGAAGTCGTAGCTCGTGGGACAAAACTCGTGACAAACCCTTCTAAAAGCATCTGTTTTCTCGAGTACAGTGCTCTTTGTACCTATGTCGCATGTGCAACTTCACACACAATGGGACCGAAACCCACCTCTCTGTGTCGACAGAGTACGAAAATCCAATACAAACATTCGACGATAGATTCACACGAGGAATACATAATACTACATTTATCTAAAACTATGCAAAACTTCCAACCATGAACGTAACAATACGAACCATTGGTGATTCACTTCGTTAACCTCACTGAAGTGATCAACTGTCACTACACCTGATACAGAGACAAAAAGGGGCTATAACCCCTGTTGAGGGGAGGTTGTCCCACTGGAATGATTTTTCCAATATGCTAACTACGGAGCACGGCTAAGATAGTCAGCATCCGTTTTTACAGGAACCTTGATATGACGGAAAGTGAACGACATGACTGGCGTTTCCAACTGCCTAAACTCTGAGTCGACGATGGACTGGCCGGATCCGGTCCAGGCATATGGAGAGGATGATGCTCGCTCTCCAGACAAACTTCGGGGCCGGACTTCTTCTTGGGCAGCAGTGCGCGTCCAAATCTGCCTGAGAGATTCAGCACAGTTTGGCATCGATAGTCCAGCGGGACAGGTTCTGGGTATCGACTCGCAGATTCTACCAAATCGAAGTGTGCGGTGACCGCGATCGGATGGAGGATTAATGGGTCGCACCAGGTCGACACCAAACCTTGCGTGGAATGCCTCCCAACCAGTTGGCACGACCCTAGGGGGACACGCTTCAAGCGACCCTTAGGCGGGTTGTCCGCTGGCACGACATCGCAACTGCGGCAGTACTGCTAACCTGTGATGAGTTTATCCCTGGCCAAAGAAAGTCTTGTCTTACTCCGCTCGAGACGTTCGTTCGGTGCCCATATGACCTGCCATGGGGGAATCGTGGACCTGGCCGGAGAACAGACTCTCTCATGCTTTTGGGGAACAACAGCTGTTTGGCCACACGATCGTGCCTGAGTGGAAACCCTAAAGTGGCTCCCTTGTGGAGCTTGAAGCTCACTTGGCGTGTTGTCGGGCCGACTGAGCGGGACGATTCCACCAGCTTGTTCTAAGGCGTTGGTCATCAAGTCCCATGGCCTGAAGCGGACCATGGTAGCTGGATCGGCCTGGCCAGAACTCGTCAGAGATCGGCTGGAAGGACGGGGACGCAATTCTGTGCCTGCTTCCTAGCTTTGGCGCGTGTGGTGACTACACTCACGGACCTGTTACGGGGCAGATCCGTAGAAACGGACTGACTGCGTCCGTCTGGCGAAGGGTGATAGTATTCCTATTGATAGGGAATACAGAGGTCGCTCCCCGCGATGGCCCACACTCGCCGCAGAAGTAGCGGGGTGGAGATGAAAACGTAGTACTGAAGGAAGGGTGGAGGTAAAACCAGCCTCCCAACCGCACAAATCGTAACTGGCGCCGCGCCGGGTCTTAGGAGGAGAACTAAATCTTATCCACCAAAGAGTGTTGATGCTCCCGAATCCCTGTGGTGTCGTCAAAGGATGAACAACAAAGAAAGAAACACAGGGCACTTTACCACCAGAAGCTTGGATGGACCCAGTTAGCCGAGCGCGAGGATGCTTGGAAATGCACTAGCCCATGACTACCAGGGCTCTAGGGCATTCTTCTTATGTGGCCGGACGGACCACAAAGAATCAAAATCGAGGTGCTGTGGGTCCCGTTGTGAAACGCCTGCCTTGTTCACCCACTAGCTGTTGTTCGGCGCCTTATTGCTACTAAATCCTGGGGAGGGCTTCCTCTCCGTATCTGGCGATGCCCATATGGCCCTGCGAAGCTTCAGGCAAACACCTAGGCTGTGTGATATCGCAGCCGCGAAATCCTGAGGTGCTGGTCTCGCCTATCCGGAGCTAAACTTGGGGACACAGTGCTTGGTGAGCTGTTCATTGAGGATAAGATCCTCCAGCTCCAACTTGCTAACTGACGCCAGTACCCTTGCGTCTTGGCAGCCTATCACCAAACTGCCGACAGGTTCATTCATTTTATTCTCATGGACATAAACTTCCTCCTTAGGTTACTCGGGGTAAGGTGGAAACGCTTACGCAGAGCCAACTGCTGTTGCATAAGACGCGCTTATTTAGGGTGTGCAACACACTCCTTGCAGCACAAGATAATCAGAAAAAGGTGCATAGCCTTTTGCTCCTCAGACCAATTGGTATGAACATGCACCTTGTCCGGAAATGCTCTAAGAACATTTCAATGTCCCTCATAGGTCTGGAACTCTGGAAGCTTTAACTTTGGCCTCTAACTCTATCACCTGGCCTGGTGATTAAACCCTGTCTTACAGATGCGGGAGACCGCGGAAAAAGTTGTTCCATCTCCTCCCTACGCAGAGCCTCCATCCTGTCTAGTCTTCCCTACGGAGGGCTTCCTGCTTTCAGCCTCTTCCCTACGCGATCTCCTGTTGGCAGCTCTCCCTACGCTGAGCCTACTGTCTAGCAGCCTCCTCCCTACGAAGAATAGTTTATTATGCCGAATCTCCTGTCTGGTCAGTCTCCTCTCTTCAGAGAGCTCCACCTATCTAGCTCTTCCTCTCCGGGAGCCTAGCCCTCTTCCCCTACGGAGCATTGCCTCTTCCCTACGTTCTTCCCTAGCAGGGCTTCCTGGCTAGCAGCTCTCTTCACCTACGCTGCGCTCCAGAAACATTAGGACAGGAAGGTGATATCCTGAGCGGGGTTCACACTCCCGACACCGAGGAGGATGATCCGTCTGAACCCGTCCTGGGTCTCGCTTTTCCCACTTTCCATAAGAAAGACTCATCTGGGGCATTGCCCCTTACGAGGGGAAGCCTGGAGAGGAGAAGGTTTCGGTCTCTGTGACTCAACAGAAGCCCACAGTTGCTTCGCTATACTCTGACGCTTCCGAGCGGAAGTGCCAGTCGGGGTCTCGACAGGGAGACCCCCCAGCGAAGAGGTAGTAAAAGTACTCACTGGACTACCTGCTACAGCACTGGAATAGGTAGAAGTTACCGTAGTCGAAGTACTGGTACTAATAGTAGGGACTACAGTAACATTTTGAATACCCTTCTTCTTCGACGCACGCGTCGCCACACCACCAGCGCCGGACGTCGCCATGACAACAATATCCTACAGTTTTCCAAATACAGGGGAAAAACAATTCCACTAGAGAAAAAAAAAAAAAAATATTTTAGGGGCATGTGTATATGTGTGTATGTGTGTGTGTGCGTGTGTGCGGACAAGTTCCGGCTGCTCCCACTCTGGCAACACCGCGCTCTACAGCACGAGCAACAGTGCGGTGGGGCTCACCGAAAAAAAAACGAAACAAAAACTATGTCCGGCTGCCCCCACTCTGGCAACACCGCGCTCTACAGCACGAGCAACAGTGCGGTGGGGCTGGCCGGAAAAAAAACAAAACAAAAACCTAGCAGACGGGATCCGGAGAGAGGGAAAAAAAAAACACTAGCGTCCGATACACCCCCCTGTACTCAACAACCCGGTAGAGAAAAAAAAAAACAAGAATTGGCTAAATACAAAACAGGAATGGAAGACTGAGCGGCAACAGAAGGGCAAGACTTACGGCCGTACCTGCGTGAGGTACCCGGCGGAAGGAGGTCTGGACGCGGTCGACTCCCCTTGGTCTCACCTCGACTCCCGAGTCACGCCGGATGTTCCCTCAGGCCACCAAAAGACTCCCTTCACTCTAGTCACCCAGCCAACCACCCACGAACAAACACGACAAACTGACTAAACATATACAAAACAGACAAAACTAAACAGGTACTCTGCGAAACGAGAGAGAGACAGCCAGAGCCCTTCACATCCCGGACGAGCCCCCAAAATTGTCAAGACCGACCCCTGGAGGTCTGCCCTGACAGGATCGGTCTAGGTGGGAGTGAAGGGAGTGACTGGGCTCACACGCTCCGCAAGAGACCACACAATAAAGATTACGATACAACACCCCATTTATTCACACCAGCAAATAAACATTCCAACACACGCACCATGCACGATCACAATAAAGCACTCCAACGCACACAACATGCACAATCACGATCAAGCACTCCAACGCACACAACATGCACAATCACGATCAAGCACTCCAACGCACACAACATGCACAATCGCAATCAAGCACTCCCACACCCACAACATGCACGATTATAAATAAATATTTCACCATACGACGTACACAATCACAATTACAGCATTCCAGCACATATGACATGTACACAATTATAAAGAAATATTTCCAGTATTGACCCTTTCATCACACCACGGAGTGCGTCCACATCCCTGCCCCTGTCAAGTCCGCAGGGAGCACCCTGTCGCACTAGGTGCTCCGAGCCGGGTTGGTTCTCGCAGGGAGTCGCCCAAAGCCGACACCCTCGACTCCCAAGCGGGCAGTGAAGAGCGTGTCCCGGGGGGGGGGGGGGGGGGGGGGGGACGTAGCTGTTACTGGAGGTCCTGGACGGGGGTCCGGGCCGGCCAGTCGAGACGTCGGGCTCTTCTAGCAGTCCACGGTCCCGACCAGGGCGTGGCCTCGACCAGCGCGTGGCACCATCCCGTCCGTGGTCTCAGCCAGAACGTGGCCTCGACCAGCACGTGGCACCATCCAGTTCGTGCTCCAGGTGAAGCCCCCGGGAGGGGGGAGGACGTAGCTGGGAGGAGAGTCGGAGAGGAGGAAAAGAAGAAGGAAGGAGGAAGGAAGAAGGGTACAGCTACCCGTGGGTGACCCCGAAGAGGCGGGTCAAAGGACTCTCTCTACCCTCTGTCCAGTCGAGAGGACAGAGGCGAAGATGCGGAAACAGAAGAAATGATGTCCCTCTCCTACAGGCCGACTGCAGGAATTGAAAGTACTGACTGTACTCTCGATGATAAGGTAAAGAACCAGGACTGGAGCAGGCGCCCCCAGAGACATCTTCCGCTCGAGTGAAGAGCTAACCTCCCTCCGCAATGGCGGCCAACATGCCATGCTGCGTCACAGAGTGAGCATACTTCAAACTAAAAGGAACGAAGCACGTGCGACAGGTAAAAAGACAGGCGAGAGGCCGATAGACAGAAAGTTCGAGAGAAAGGTACCGGCCACCCGTGAACTTGCAGGATGAATAGCACGGGTGGTGGAATTAGAGAGAGAGAGAGAGAAAGCAAACCGAAGTTGAGCTGAACTATACCAAGGTGCAACCGCACCACAAGCCACACTAAGGGACGGGTACACGACGACAGCAACGACAATAAACAAATAAGTAATTCCGCCACCCAAGGTGGGTCGAACGTCGTAGGCCTCGTGACAAACTCGTGACAACGATCTTCCTAAAATACTGTCTAAAAGTATGCATGTAGTGCAATATGCCGATGATATTGCAATGTGGATGAATACAAACATAAAAAACAGACAAATAAGAGAACCATATTATATATACAAAAATTATATCAAATTGAAATTGACAAACTGAATAAATATATGAATGAAAATGGACTAGAACTATCAGGAGAAAAGACACAATTAATGTTATTCAACAATGGTAAAAATCCAAAAGTTTTGCCTCAACTTGTGCTAGAAAATAAAACTCTTCAATATTCCAATAATGTTAAATTTTTAGGTGTTCATTTCACTCCTAAATTAAACTGGAGATTCCATATTGAATATCTTATAAACAATGCCAGACAAAGGCTATCTTTACTAAAAATAATCAGTGCACAATCGTGGGGTCAAGATTCCCAAACTCTTGTACATCTTTCTATTAGTCTGGTTCGTTCAAAATTGACTTACGGACAGGAAGTATATTTTTCAGCTTCTCAAACATTACTTAAGCGGTTACAAAGTTTAGACAGTAAAGCTATTAAAATAGCCCTTGGTGTTCCAGTACATTCTAATACTTTTTAAAACATATAAAGAAGCTAATCTCTGTCACTTGATGATCAACGCAAACTAGCAACAGCCAAATATGTAACCAGAAGTCTTTCTATATCAAATTCAGTAACAAATGAAATCTTTCTTGATTCCAAATCGGATTTTCCTAAAAGGGCACAGAATATTTCTTACCTGCAGCCCATTCGAAATTATACTGATGATTTATTTTTAAAATGTGACATCGATATTGCATCCATTTCAAAACCTCCAACTATGCCCACAGTTCCTCAATGGGAGCATATCTCTCCAAATTTTGATATAGATTATACTACTCTAAAAAAAGAAGACAATATTAATTTGATATCAGTAGAAGCAAAAGAACATCTGAAAACACATATCCACATCATCTTAAAATCTACACGGATGGTTCAGTTTTAGAATCTTATACAGGAGCTGGATTTGTAAATTCCCGATTTAAAGCAAAGAAATCATTTTGTTTAGGAAAGAACTTTTCATTTTTCACTGCTGAACTATATGCAATCCTTATGGCCTTATCTTGGATATCTGATCTTGATGTGGCAATTTACAGCATTCTAATCTGTGTTGACTCTAAATCTGTTCTTTATAGCTTACGAAATTGGGATGCAAATGTAAGGAAAGACTTAATTTTTGATATAAAATTTATGATACATTCCGTTATGGCGAAAGGAACTTTTGTAGAGATTTGCTGGATCCCATCTCATTGTGGTATCTATGGAAATGAATAGCTGATAAAATTAGCAAAAGAGGGTGCTCTTAGAAAAAATCCAGAAAGTAGATTAAAACTGGATAAACATGAAATCATTTCTCTATTAGAAAATTGTATGAACAATGAAAAACTTCCTGCAAAAACGAAAGTGTTATTATGTCAAAGATCATTGTCCAGTATAATTTATAAGATGCGTTTAAACTCGTGGAAAACCAAATTTTCTAAGGATGTAGATTGCGCTTGTGGCTCCCATTATCTATTCAACATATTCTTTTTGAATGTCCAATTCTAACATCTTTATATAATATCCAAAGGATAGTATTGGTTCCTTAGGGGCTTTACAAGAAATTCTTTACAGCCCCAAAATGATTGATATAGCAAAGGCTATATCGAGTTCTGTTATCATTCATTTATTGTAATTGATTTATCAGTTTTAAAATTATTGTTGGTCGTCATAGGCAAACTTTCATGCATTTTGTGTCCGTGCGCGCGTGCGCGCGCACGCACACACACACACACACACCACACACACACACACACACAACACACACACACACACACACACACACACACACACACACACACAGACACACACACACACACACACACACAACACATACGCTCACACACACACGGGCGCGCGCATGCATGCGTGCATGCACGCACTCGCAAACACACACACACACACACACACACACACACACACACACACACACACACACACACACACACACACACACACACACACACACACACACACACACACACACACACTCATATAAGCACTTACACACATACACCTTTTTATTTTATTTTTTATTTATTTATTTTTTTTAGTCTAATATCACCATTGTTGTGAAGAGACTCTAATTAAATCAATCTTGGTCTCTACGTACACATGGTCTATTCTGTAAAGAAGAACACCTACATCTCTCACTCTTGGTCTCTACGTACACATGGTCTATTCTGTAAAGAAGAACACCTACATCTTTCACTCTTGGTCTCTACGTACACATGGTCTATTCTGTAAAGAAGAACACCTACATCTCTCACTAGATCGGTTCGCACACCGCACTGTTTCTGTGGAACCATCTGACCGAGTGAATAGGAGAACCATCTGATTGAGTAAATAGGAGAACCTCTGATTGAGTAAATAGGAGAACCATCTGATTGAGTAAATAGGAGAACCGTCTGACTGAGTAAAGAGGAGAACCATCTGACTGAGTAAAGAGGAGAACCATCTGACTGAGTAAATAGGAGAACCATCTGACTGAGTAAATAGGAGAACCATCTGACAGTAAAGAGGAGAACCATCTGACTGAGTGAATAGGAAAACCATCTGACTGAGTGAATAGGAGAACCATCTGACTGAGTAAATAGGAGAACCGTCTGACTGAGTAAATAGGAGAACCATCTGACTGAGTAAATAGGAAAACCATCTGACTGAGTAAATAGGAGAACCATCTGACTGAGTGAATAGGAGAACCATCTGACTGAGTAAATAGGAGAACCATCTGACTGAGTAAATAGGAAAACCGTCTGACTGAGTGAATAGGAGAACCATCTGACTGAGTGAGTAGGAGAACCGCTGACTGAGTAAATAGGAGAACCATCTGACTGAGTAATAGGAGAACCGTCTACTGAGTAAATATGAGAACCATCTGACTGAGTGAATAGGAGAACCGTCTGACTGAGTAAATAGGAGAACCATCTGACTGAGCAAATAGGAGAACCGTCTGACTGAGTAAATAGGAGAACCATCTGACTGAGTAAATAGGAGAACCATCTGACTGAGTGAATAGGAGAACCATCTGACTGAGAATAGGAGAACCATCTGACTGAGTGAATAGGAGAACCATCTGACTGAGTAAATAGAAAAACCATCTGACTGAGTAAATAGGAGAACCATCTGACTGAGTGAATAGGAGAACCATCTGACTGAGTGAATAGGAGAAAGCATGAGAAGCCAGTGTCCTGCGACTGCGTTGCCTAACACAATCCACCGCCTTTGTTTCAATTCTGAAAGAAAAAAAACTTACGTTCCCCACACTTTATGCTTCCCATGCAATGCCTAATCTGTATTTACGTAAAACGTTTGGAACGCGACTGGCCCATTTAACTTGGTCCTGGTTGGCAAGATATTTGTTTGTTATAGCTTTTGGGGATACGTTTACAAATATTAGATGCGCTGACGATTTTAATTTTACTCCCAGAGAGCATTTCACTTGGGAGAAATTATTCTTCCTTTGAGCCCTTGGTCAGATAGTAATGTCCAGATTTTTCTGATCGATTCGCTAGGATAGGCAGTATTTGACAATTGAACATCTTCTTCACGCGAGAGATATCCCAGCCTAACATGTCGAACTGCCAAATGTGTTCGTTGCCCTTTTTCGTACAGTAATTACAAGCATGAGCCCTAATGATAATGATAACCTAATACATCTCACCAGATGATCATTTTACAGCAAAACCCGAGGCTTTCTTGTGTCGGAAAATGGGATCGGGTTAACTGTGTCGCCGCCACTTTGTCACAAAACGCAAAAGTCGAACAGCATACAGCTCATCGCAAAAATTCTCGACGGCTCTGTGCTGAATTATTGAATTTACGGAAATACCAAGATAAACTTTGTTCAAAGACAGCGGAGATTGCTGTATTGTATGAATCCACCTTTGAGCATTTACTGCAAGTGAAACAGTAAAAGAGTCGATCGTTCAGAAGCCAATCTGATGCATTCCCATTTCCAATAATAGCATAAATTTAACAAAAACTACAGGCGAAACCGAGTCACAACCGTTTACTTGTCCACAAACAAAAAATAAATAATCACTCAAGAAGCAGGCAGAGAAGAGGAAAAGAAGAAGAAGAAGAAGAAGAAGAAGAAGAAGAAGAAGAAGAAGAAGAAGAGGAAGAAGAAGAAGAAGATGGTGATGATGATGATGATGATGGTGAAGTTGATGATGATGATGATGATGATGATGATGATGATGATGATGATGATGATGATGATGATGATGATGATGATGATGAAACACCCGAAGGCGCCAGTGAACCCAGGGCAGTATTGCCCTAAACTGCCGAACCAGCCATTCCATCGCCAGATCTCAAGGTCACCTACATTCTTGAAACTTTGAATAGTCCTTAGTTTCAGGAAGCTTCGCATAGAAAAGCTGGAAATATGAGCCCGAAGATATCACACACACCCACACACACCCACACACACACGCGCGCGCGCGCGCGCGCACGTACGCACGCACGCACGCACGCACGCACGCACGCACGCACGCACACACACACACACACACACACACACACACACACACACACACACACACACACACACACACACCAGAGGGGGGGGGGGGGGAGGTACGCGTATAATCGAAAATCTGAAAACGTTGCAGTGTTAGAGAATGCATAAACTTTTTTTTAATGATTTCTATGTAAATGGAAACCAATTTCAAACACCTTAACGTCTGTGTTTATTAGTAAACGGCCCGCACGAGCATGCCACGTTGGCTGTTTTCGATTATGATTGAACGTGGCAAACTTCAGCAGTTAAACTGCTGATTCGAAGTTGACCCGTGACTGTGGCTATCATGATAAAGACATAAAAGAGCCCCAGGGGAATGCTCGCCTATTGTATAAACATTTTGATTGCGGTCGGCATGCCTTTCCAAGGTCAAACAATTAAATCTTTACATTCATAAGATTATGATCGAAAGTCTAGTACAAAGGCAGATTTGTTCACGTAACAGCTTTTTAGTGAATCTTAAATAAATGTTAGCGAACCTCCAAGAGAAACGTGGACAAACGAGTCACTAGACAAAACACGACGCGTTTCGACCTCTTAGGTCTTCTTCAGGCAAGACTCGTTTGTCCACGTGTCTCTTGGCGGTTCGCTAACATTTATTTGAGATTTGTTTAGATTTCCGCCTGCAGTCGTCTCACTTTGCAACTAGCTTTTTAGTGGTTTGTTTGTTCTTGCTAAGTGATCATTTTTCTGAAGAAGACAGGTGCTCAAGATTTGTTAAGGGCATCGCACTTTTCTTGTTATACAAGTTCACAAAAAGTATTTTTTTTAAATAATAACAATCACTGTCCTAATTCAAACCATTTAGACCAACAAATCTATTAGAAAATCAAAACATCAATACCAGTAAAAAGCAAGAAAAATGATTGAACACATTCAACTGACAAGTGAAGCCTCTGTAAGCCATGACTTGAAACATGTAAGCCATGACTTGAAACATTTTTATCATAATTGAACACATTCAACTGACAAGTGAAGCCTCTGTAAGCCATGACTTGAAACATGTAAGCCATGACTTGAAACATGTAAGCCATGACTTGAAAATTGTAAGCCATGACTTGAAACATTTGTTACCAGTTCAGTCATCAACGGTTGAAAACAAAGATGGTGCGCAGACCGCGCTTTGTGTCAAATTCATTTCACATCGAGCAACCGTGATGTCAGTCAAAGTACATCCCACACTTT
>CM031606.1:5075473-5086975 GCA_018398815.1 Conus ventricosus
TGGGCTGTATATAGGGAAACAGAATGAATGGTATGGGGAAACGTCATGATGGTCTGTATATAGGGAGTGGGAATGAATGGTATGGGGAAACGCCATGATGGGCTGTATATAGGGAGTGGGAATGAATGGTATGGGGAAACACCATGATGGGCTGTATATAGGGAGTGGTAATGAATGGTATGGGGAAACGCATGGTGGGCTGTAAATAGGGAGTGGTAATGAATGGTATGGGGAAACGCATGGTGGGCTGTAAATAGGGAAACGGAACGAATGGTATGGGGAAACGCATGGTGGGCTGTAAATAGGGAAACGGAATGAATGGTATGGGGAAACGCATGGTGGGCTGTATATAGGGAGTGGGAATGAATGGTATGGGGAAACGCATGGTGGGCTGTATATAGGGAAACGGAATGAATGGTATGGGGAAACGCCATAGGAGGACATGGAACACAAAACAGAGAAACTATGTAGGTCAATGATAACTAATTGACTGACCTACTAAGTAAAGAAAGAGAAACCATGTAGGTCAATGGATAAGTAATTGACTGACCTGCTGAGTCAGGACAGATAAACTTTATAGGTCAATGAATAAGTAATTGACTGGCCTACTGAGTCAAGACAGAGAAACTATGTAGGTCAATGATAACTAATTGACTGACCTACTAAGTAAAGAAAGAGAAACCATGTAGGTCAATGGATAAGAAATTGACTGACCTACTGAGTCAGGACAGATAAGCTATATAGGTCAATGAATAAGTAATTGACTGGCCTACTGAGTCAAGACAGAGAAACTATGTAGGTCAATGGATAACTAATTTACTAACCGACGAGTAAAGAGTCGTTTTGTTTTCATGATAAAGATGAGACTGTGATTATAACTCTGTCCTCCTCGGTCTTCCGGCTGTAACAGACCTCTAAACCCAGGATGTGGGTACTACAAAGGCTACATGTTTCCTTTCATGTGGATAAGTCTCCGGAGTTTATCATTTTTCAATAAGTTAAGATTTTGTGAATGTTTCCTCTCTTCTTACATCTAAGCAGATCTTTGTTCCTTTCTTTTGACAATGAATTCAAGTAAGACCTAGGTTATCGCAACAGATTTCTCTTGTCTGCAAAGGATTGACAAGAACATAGAAGTTTTAAAAGTCAAAATAAAATTAAAGGAAAGCGGATTTAGGACCAGAGGAAACGCAAACACATGACACCATTATTCAAGAGACACAGAGAGAGACAGAGAGAGAGAGAGAGACAGAGAGAGAGAGAGAGAGAGAGAGAGAGAGAGAGAGAGAGAGAGTGAGAGAGAGAGAGAGACAGACAGACAGAGAGACAGAGAGAGACAGAGACAGAGACAGACACAGAGAGAGAGAGGTTGTTTTAACGATGGAAGACTTTGCAATGATAGCCTAAGGAGAGCAGACCTAGTTAAGGCTGAAGGGCCATCTGTATCGATTGGGCAAAAACTGTGACATACAGCTCTCTCTCTCTCTCTCTCTCTCTCTCTCTCTCTCTCTCTCTCTCTCTCTCTCTCTCTCTTGATGCCCTGTATAAACAGCATCCACCAGGAACCTCTTAAGTCTAACGACTCTTTACGTCGCAGGCGGGGACAGATATTCAGAAGCGAAGCAAATTAAATGAAAATGAAAAAAAGGAGGGAGGGCGTGCGTGTGTGTCTGCTATTTCAGTACACAACGATGGGCGACTGCGTACACTCTCTGTGGCGTTGATAGGATTATTTCTGTGCTCAATAAAATTGATGATGATGATGATGATGATGATGATGATGATGATGAGGATGAGGATGATGATGATGAGGATAATGATGATGGTAGCAAAAATGATAATCATCATAATCATGATCATAATATATCATCATCATCATCATCATCATCATCATCATCATCATCATCATCATCATCATCATCATCATCACCACCACCATCATCATCATCATCATCATGTTCTGTGTGTCCGTGCTCTCGTTCAGAAGGGAGGCAGCCGTTTCCAAGGGATTGATTCCGCTGGCAGGCACTCGAAGCATTAGTCAGCTTGGCTTGTCTATCAGAGAAAAACTCCGCCAAAAACATGGGTGTGAAGCGGCACGCCTGTAATAATGCAGACAGTCGATATCCTGATCGTTATCCCGGCGTACGTTTCAAATGAAATGTTCGACTCCCCGGATCTATGCGCTTGACCTATAAACTAAGAAAAGGTCACTCTATTTGCAATGGAAAAAAACCGGGCATTATCTTCCTCATATTTTCTATTGGTCGAACATTTTGAAACAACAGCAGCAGTTGCCGACCACATCCTTTTCCATGTGCTCTGTTGCAGCGCCGCAGTGAGCTATGGCTTGTGATGAAATACAATCCAAGTTAGAAAGCGTGTAATATGGACACTCCGTGACTTCAACATGTCGTTCTTATGGTATCAGTGTCACGTTAGATAAGTCACTCCATCCCAATGTGATTGGAACCTGACCTCATGACATGACGTGACTGTGGATATTCAATGTGATTGGACCCTGACCTCAGTACATAACGTGACTGTGGATATTCAGTGTGATTGGACCTGACCTCATTACACGACGTGACTGTGGATATTCAATGTGACTGGAACTGACTCATTACTGACGTGACTGTGGATATTCAATGTGATTGGAACCTGACCTCATGACATGACGTGACTGTGGATATTCAATGTGATTGGAACCTGACCTCATTACTGACGTGACTGTGGATATTCAATGTGATTGGACCCTGACTCAGTACATAACGTGACTGTGGATATTCAATGTGACTGGAACCTGACCTCATTACACGACGTGACTGTGGATATTCAATGTGACTGGAACCTGACCTCATTACTGACGTGACTGTGGATATTCAATGTGATTGGAACCTGACCTCATGACATGACGTGACTGTGGATATTCAATGTGATTGGAACCTCACCTCATTACTGACGTGACTGTGGATATTCAATGTGATTGGAACCTGACCTCATGACATGACGTGACTGTGGATATTCAATGTGATTGGACCCTGACCTCAGTACATAACGTGACTGTGGATATTCAGTGTGATTGGACCCTGACCTCATTACTGACGTGACTGTGGATATTCAATGTGATTGGAACCTGACCTCATGACATGACGTGACTGTGGATATTCAATGTGATTGGAACCTGACCTCATGACATGACGTGACTGTGGATATTCAATGTGATTGGACCCTGACCTCCCCTCACCCATCTACACCCTCTTCCTCTATTTTTTGCTGGCTCTGTCTTCCTCGCTCCCTCTCCATCACCTTTCTCTCCCCCCCGCCCCTCCTTCCTACTCCCCGTCATTTTACTGGCCTGACAAAGCCACAGATATACAAAAGCCCTACTCCCCGTCATTTTACTGGCCTGACAAAGCCACAGTTATACAAAAGCCAATGGACAAAGCCCGGATTTTTTTTTCTTACAAGATGCATCACACGAGACAGAAGCCACGTCATTCGGGGTGAGGGAATGGGGATGGGGGAGAGGGGCGGGCGGCTTCGGGGAGGGGGAGGGGGAGAAAAGAAGGTGGGTGGGGAGGAGGGGGGGGGGTAGCAAGGGGAGAGAAGAGAGGCGCGGAGGGGAGGGGAGTCTCTGTAGATTCTCTGCTGTATAAAACAAAGAACATGAAGAATTTGATAACACTACAGATGATAGTGTTCGATATTTTTTTTTTCATTTTTAACAACCCCGAGCTAATAACATACCACCTTTTCGGGGATATTAATAATAATAATGAATACTTATATAGCGCCTATTCTCGGCTAGAGGCCAAGCTCTACGCGCTTTACAATGAACACTCGTTTACACAACGGGCTGCCCACCTGGATAGTGCCGACTGAAGAGCTGCCAGCTGGCGCTTCATTCAGTCGTTTCCGTGTCATCCAGTCAGTATCGTTCAATTTCGATCACTCATTTTCCTTTCTCCCTTCATTCTTTCCATTTATCACGCAGGGTGCATGCTATGTGTAACGTGTCATCCATACCAACGGCCAAACTGGCCTACTCTTCCGAAAGTTGGTGATGGGATTTTACGTGTGTGCAAGATGTTATGCATGCGTTCACACACGGAACCTCGGTTTATTAGTCTCATTCGAAGGACTGTATGGGAAATGGAGTCAGAACCAATGTTAACTCCGAGGGGAAATCCCCTGTACCGAAACGCCCCGGCGGAGGTTCGAACCGCAACCCCAGGATCACCAAGATTGCGAGTCAGGCGCTCTACCAACTGAGCTATTCCGGCTCCCTTATACAGACGTGAAACCGTCACATCTTGCCGAAACGATCACATTCTGCAAAAGCAACAAAGAGATGGGCGATGCATTATGTAAGACGTAGAACTAAACTATTGACAATCTTTAAGAACAAGAAAGAGATGGGCAATGCATTGTGTATGACATAGAACTAAACTATTGACAATCTTTAAAAACAACAAAGAGATGGCAAAATGCATCATGTATGACATAGAACTAAATTATTGACAATCTTTAAAAACAGCAGAGATGGGCAATGTATCATGTATGACAGAACTAACCTATTGACAATCTTTAAAAACAGCAAAGAGATGGGCAATGTATCATGTATGACATGGAGGCTAAACTATTGACAATATTTAAAACCAACATGCATGCATGGAAGCTCTAATATTTTAACAATGTTTAAGCGGACAAGACGAGGTCGAGCTTAGAGAGCCAGCTTGAAGTTTGTCAATAATTTATATCAGAAAGAAATAAGTGGTGCATGTTCTTTTTTTTTTCTCTATTTTTAATAGAAAACGAGTTTCAGACTTCTCGGCGTATGACTTTCCATAAAACGACGTAAAGAAATAAATCTCGAGTTGAATGACTTGGTGAAGAAAGAAGTTATGAAGGAAATGAACAAATGAGGGATCCAGACAAATCCTTGACATGATCCGATCCGTCACAGGGAAGTGAACAGACTGACATACAGATCCCGTCATCGGCAGAACAGAGGCATCGTCTCTCTCTCTCTCTCTCTCTCTCTCTCTCTCTCTCTCTCTCTCTCTCTCTCTCTCTCTCTCTCTCTCTCTCTCTCTCTCTCTCTCTGTGTGTGTGTGTGTGCGTATCTCTCTCTCTCTCTCTCTCTCTCTCTCTCTCTCTCTCTCTCTCTCTCTCTCTCTCTCTCTCTCTCTCTCTCTCTCTCTCTGTGTGTGTGTGTATGTGTGTGCGTCTCTCTCTCTCTCTCTCTCCTCTCTCTCTCTCTCTCTCTCTCTCTCTCTCTCTCTTCTCTCTCTCTCTCCTCTCTCTCTCTCTCTCTCTCTCTTGTTTGTTCGTTCATTTACATTATTTGTTCGTTTTGTTCGTTCATTTACATTACATTAACACTCACTTATTTCTGCTTTTGTTTGTGCTCAGAACATCGATTGTGTTTATTGTGTTCCGATCTACCAGCTTGTGAAGATGATTGTCATTTTAGGCTGACATTACAAACTTCGAAGTGAGTTAGGCGGCTCGTGCAGGTGCTCTCGTTTTGTGGACTGAGAAGAAACTTTGGGCCAGCCTCCTGACATTGGGACCAGGACTACTTTCTCACCGCCAAAAACTGTTCGTGAATCACAATTTTTTTTTCTTTTCTTTTGGCTTTCTTGTTGTTGTTGTTGTTTGTTTGTTTCATTGTTTGTTTTTTGTTTTTGTCTTTTTTGTGTGCTTTGTTTGCCTTTTTTTCATCTACACTCTTTAAAACCTGCTCTAAAGTGGATTGTGCCTCATAGCACTCATCGCATCCTTTTTGTTTGCACCGCTGTAAACATTTTTTGTTTTTTTTGGTGTTGTGTGTGTGTGTTATCGTCATTCATTGCTTTAAGCCTGATACTTTGTTTTCTTTCTTTGTATTTGTTCGACATCGTGCTTCAACCATTGCTCTTTTTGTTGTTTGTTGTTTTACTGACTAATTGAATTTTCTAAAGATACATTCTGTTATCTGTTTTAGGCATAATAGTTAACCTTTAAATTCTTTGTGTGCGCTTGTCATTATTGTGCGTTATCCACAAACGTTACTTTTCTCACCTGTATTCTATTGTTGTTGTTGTTGTTGCTGTTGTTGTTGTTTTTATCCTATAATTCTCTGTGTCGTTTTTGTGAAAACTATCTTCCTCGTCGATTTGTGCTCTGTTCCCTTACTACCCATGCCTTCTCATAATCCCACTGTCCCAGGACTTCAAGTTGGACATCTCAATGTCTATCATTTATTTAATAAGGTCCATGAAATCTCATCACTCTTAAAACAGTCACCCCATCCAGTACAAGTATTTGGCATAAGTGAAACAAGGTTAGACTCTCGCATAACAGATAACCTTATTAGCATTCTTGAATACAACATAGAACGACGCGACAGTGATCAACCCCAACATACTGGCCTTGCCGTATACATTCATCAATCAATTGCCAACATTACCCGACGCAGAACTGATCTTGAAACTAATACTGTCGAATGTATCTGGATTGAAATTAAAAAACTCCAAATCACCGCCATTAATAATCGGACATTTATATAGACACCCATCTTCCACATACGAATGGTTATGACAACTTTTGTACAAATGATGGATTGGATCTGTCACAACATTCAAATATACTACTGTTAGGGGACTTCAATATTGATATGTTAAAACAACAACCAGCTTGGACAAGTACACTATCACTTCATGCACTCCATCAGTTAGTACAAACCCCAACGAGAATAACTAAAACAACTGCGACACTTATTGGTCATGTATACACTAACAACAAATCCGCAATACTAGATGTTTCAGTGGTACATTCTGGTATTAGTGATCACTGTCCAGTCTTCTGCACGTGGTCCTTAAGGCTCCAAAACCACACCCAAAGGTCACACGACCATCCAATACCGCTCTTTCAAACATTTTAATGAAGCAGCATACCTCTATGACTTAAACATTTCCCCATTTCACTTAACTTATAATTACTCAGACGTTGATGATGCACTGTCCTTCTGGTACCAAACATTCCTCACCATCATAAATAAACACGCGCCGTTACATCAAAAAAGAGTTAGGCATCCGCAGATGAACCCGTGGTTAACTCCAGAATTGCTGCAAGAAATGGTACTACGTGACCAACTCAAGGCAGCAAATTTTGTTTGACGATACAAAGAGCAGAGAAACTTTGTTTCAAACGAAGTTGAAAAAGCCAAACGAGACTACTTCAGTCAAATGATAACGGATGCAAAATCCACAGCGCCAATGTGGAGGGCAATAAACACTATTGTACGCAACAAGCGTACAAATTCACAAATTTCAAGCACCAACATCACCCGGACAAATTTAATACCCACTTTCTGTCATTATCAGATACCCTTACTCAAGCTTCACAGACTATAAGAGCACCAAATGAATATACATGCCCGACTTCCCTAATATCATTTTGCAAACAAAAAACTTGGATCCAGTAACTCAATTAAAATTCCCCTTCTTGCTGTACGTGAAGTAGGTATGCACATAGCGCAATTAAAGATAAAAAATCCATGGGTCCTGATAACATACCCACATTTCTTCTCAAACTCGCTCTACCTTACATTGTTGAGTCTCTTACATACATATATAATCTAGCCATTGAAACTATGTTTTCCCTCACGCGTTCAAAAACGCCAAAGTAATCCCCCTTCCAAAATCAAATGATTTGTCGGATCCAAATAATTTCAGACCTATATCCTTACTATCGATTCTATCCAAACCCTTGAAAGACACATACACACACACGTATCTCAGTTCATGGAGAAAATCAAACTATTTCACCCACTCCAATCTGGATTCCGATCTAATCATTCCTGCCACACAGCATTATCACGAATGTGTGACTCGTGGCTTTCAAATATGAACCAATCACAAATGACAGGGGTTGTCTTTCTTGACTTCAAAAGGCGTTAGATCTTGTTGATCATTCCATTCTTCTAAGAAACTATCTGTCTACTTGAAACCATACCCCGACAATCTCATTATTCCAATCATACTTGAACGATAGGACTCAGTATGTGGCGTTTAATGGCAAAACCTCCACTTCAGACTTTGCCAGACATGGAGTCCCACAGGGGTCTGTACTAGGCCCCCTACTATTCTGCATCTTCATCAATGATTTACCATTGTCCGTATCAGATGAAAAGGTCACGACAGATTTATTTGCTGATGACTCGTCGCTCCAAACGAATGGTAGTGATCTACAGACAATAGAAACTTCTCTCCAGGAAAGTCTAAACGACGTGTCAGACTGGTGTCATTCAAACTCAATGGTCATACACCCAGCCAAAACCAAATCTATGATTATAGCTACCCGCCAAAACACCCAGTTGACTCCTCTTTGCCTAAAACTTCAGTTGAATGGCATTCTATCGAGCAGGTAGACGTGCATCGTGTTTTTAGGGTTAACGATAGATAAAGAATTGAAATGGCAATCTCATCTAAATAACATATGCAAGGTAGTCTCAAAACGAATTGAAATGGCAATCTCATCTAAATAACATATGCAAGGTAGTCTCAAAACACCTTTTCCTGTTATCTCAATTAAGCGCTACGTCAACAGTAATGTGCTTAAACTTTTCTTCAATGCACACATAATGTCACGTATAAATTACGCCTCAACAGTGTGGGACGGCAGTAGTGAAGTCCACAAAAAAAGGCTAAATTCTCTCCATAGACGTGCAGCAAAGCTACTCCATCAGCTGTATCTCTAACAACAGACGAAAAAACTAAAAGCGCTGAACATACTTCCTCTGAATAGGCAATTGGAATTCAACAAGGCATCATTTATGTTTACAATCTTGACAGATACTATGCCATGTTATATCAATGCCCTTTTTACAAGATCGAAAAGCTTTTTCTGGCTCGACGAAATTCCTTCTTCCTACCCACGCATTGATCTATACAAAACAAGCCTAGCTTACTCTGGACCATATGTCTGGAACTCACTTCCACCGAATCTACAAAACATGAATACTTTAAAACCTTTCAAGGAACATTTGCATAAACATTTAATGTCTCAGTAGTTTAAATTATTCGATTACAATGATTAGCGTCCATTCGCTTTAGTCTTCTGTGAACCATACTTTGAATAAATCGTCTCAACATAAAACCTACTCCGTTAAAATCGCTCATCCCCACTCCCACTCTGTCTACCATCCCTTTTTCCTCCCCCTACCTACCATTCTCTCTTTCCCACCTCCTCTGACCTCTCTCTCTCTGTAGTGTTTGTTTGTTTGTTTGCTTGTAAGTTTCCTTTTGTTTTACCATCCCCCATCTCATTAGTGCTTTTATGAGCAGTTTGCTTATCATTGTAGAATTAGATTATCATGTTGGTATGTTGAATTGTCTGTATGAATGATATGTGCTGAAATAATGTATGCATGACAAGGAAGATTGTAAGACTAGGCTTTGGCCTAAAATCTTCATCCTTGGGTATTAAAGATCAATCAATCAATCAATCAATCAATAAATCAATCAATCAATCTCTCTCCCCTCTCTCTCTCTCTCTCTCTCTGTGCGTATCTCTCTCTCTCTGTATGTCTCTCTCTCTCTCTCTCTCTCTCTCTCTCTCTCTCTCTCTCTCTCTCTCTCTCTCTCTCTCTCTCTCTCTCTCTCTCTGTGCGTATCTCTCTCCCTCCCCCTACCCCCGTGTGTATGCATCTCTCTCTCTCTCTCTCTCTCTCTCTTCTCTCTCTCTCTCTCTCTCTCTCCTCTCTCTCTCTGTGCGTATCTCTCTCTCTGTATGTCTCTCTCTCTCTCTCTCTCTCTCTCTCTCTCTCTCTCTCTCTCTCTCTCTCTTCCCCCCCACCTACCCCCGTGTGTATGCATCTCTCTCTCTTTCTCTCTCTCTCTCTCTCTCTCTCTCTCTCTTCTCTCTTCTCTCTCTCTCCCTACCCCGTGTGTATGCATCTCTCTCTCTCTCTCTCTACTCTCTCTCTCTCTCTCTCTCTCTCTCTCTCTCTTCTCTCTCTCTCTTCTCCGTGCGTATGCAGCTCTCTCACTCTCTCTCTCTCTCTCTCTCTCTCTCTCTCTCTCTCTCTCTCTCTCTCTCTCTCTCTCTCTCTCTCTCTTTCATCCTTCCCCACCCCTGTCCTTTGTCTTTAATCAATGTCGCTGCTTTTGTATTTTTGTTTTCCTATCTTCTAAGGAGATCAAGCAGGTAGGGTTACACACAGGTCAGTTATCTTTTGTTCTGCTATTTTTTTTTCTCCGGTACCCGCGACAGTTCTTTAGATTTTTTTTTTTTGGTTTGTTTTCCCGATTTAGTTTCCTTCCTTCTCTTTTGCCTTTCCTTTCTTTCCTTGTTTTTGTTTTTTGTTTTTGTTTTTTGTTTTTTTTGTTTTTGTTGTTTTTGTTTTTGTTGTTTTGTAATGCTTTTTTTAAATTTAATTTTGTTTTATCTTTTACGTGCTTTTTTCTCATTCTTTCGTTCTTTTTACACATCTCCATTGTATTTAATTTCTATATCCCCCCCCCTCTCTTTTCTCTCTCTCTCTCTCTCTCTCTCTCTCTCTCTCTCTCTCTCTCTCTCTCTCTCTCTCTCCTTTTCCTTTTGTTGTTTCAGGTATATTTGTCCAGGGAAGGGTCATCTCCTGCCGATGTTATGTTCCTCGCTCCCTGTGATCAAAGAGGGAGCACTGTCTATGTTCCTCGCTCCCTGTGATCAAAGAGGGAGCACTGTCTATGTTCCTCGCTCCCTGAGATCAAAGCACTGTCTATGTTCCTCGCTCCCTGTGATCAAAGAGGGAGCGCTGTCTATGTTCCTCTCTCCCTGTGATCAAAGAGGGAGCGCTGTCTATGTTCCTCTCTCCCTGTGATCAAAGAGGGAGCGTTGTCTATGTTCCTCTCTCCCTGTGATCAAAGAGGGAGCGCTGTCTATGTTCCTCGCTCCCTGTGATCAAAGAGGGAGTGCTGTCTATGTTCCTCTCTCCCTGTGATCAAAGAGGGAGCGCTGTCTATGTTCCTCGCTCCCTGTGATCAAAGAGGGAGCGCTGTCTATGTTCCTCTCTCCCTGTGATCAAAGAGGGAGCACTGTCTATGTTCCTCGCTCCCTGTGATCAAAGAGGGAGTGCTGTCTATGTTCCTCTCTCCCAGTGATCAAAGAGGGAGCGCTGTCTATGTTCCTCGCTCCCTGTGATCAAAGAGGGAGCGCTGTCTATGTTCCTCGCTCCCTGTGATCAAAGAGGGAGTGCTGTCTATGTTCCTCTCTCCCTGTGATCAAAGAGGGAGTGCTGTCTATGTTCCTCTCTCCCTGTGATCAAAGAGGGAGTGCTGTCTATGTTCCTCTCTCCCTGTGATCAAAGAGGGAGCGCTGTCTATGTTCCTCGCTCCCTGTGATCAAAGCGCTGTCTATGTTCCTCTCTCCCTGTGATTAAAGAGGGAGTGCTGTCTATGTTCTGTCAGGGTCACTGACATTGCTACTTGAGCCTGTACATGTATGTACTATGTTACAGATAGATCTAGG
>CM031606.1:5087075-5101372 GCA_018398815.1 Conus ventricosus
CCCCCCATCTTTTTTTTCTTTTTTTTTTCCTTTTTTTTTTTTTTTCACAATGGCTATCTCACAGCGAGTGGAGCCTGTTTTTTTCAAGCATAAAGACTTACCTTTTGTTGATAAGAGAATGAACTCAAGTGAAGATAGTTTTTCTGATCTAGACGTTTGTCTGGCTGCTGAAAGAGTGTGCGGCAAGGAAACAGTGTATGGTGCTCAGTGCATCAAAGGTCTGGAGGATCTACCCCTTGACTCGAGCGGCCAGGACTCAACTTTTGATTGAGGGGATTGTTATAATGGATGTACTGTGTCTCTTTTTGACAAGAATCCATTTATTTTGAGAGGGAGCGATGGTGTTGAAGTTCCCGTTAAAAAACTGTTTATTTCAGATCTTCAGTCTCAGTATCGAACGACGATATAGAGAGTGCCCTTGTCAGACTGGGATGTGTTCTCAGATCTTCTCTCCTAATGGAGAAAATCAGGGACAGGGACGGAAAGCTAACCCTTTTTTGTTACAGGTCGACGCTTTGTCTTCATAAACCTTCCATTAGTACCCACTGGACAGGTTTGTAAAGGTGGGTAGTTTCACGCTCGCCTCTACCACAAGGAGCAGCCCAAGGTGTCCCGGAGCCCTGTGTGCTCTAACTCCCTCCCAGTCAGGACACCACCGACACCAGTGTCAAAATCTGGTAACTTGCAGGGTCTGCCTGCAGAGTGGCCACAAGCGTGGTGATCCGGCCTGTGGAACTTTCCCTGACCCCCAGGTGAGTGAACTTATCTCTGATTCAGGGGCACGTGCTCAGATTGAGCATACAGAAAAGGTAAGGCTCACGGATGAGAACCAGCAGTCAGGAGATGAACAGGTAGGGCCAATTTGTTTGAGGATGGGGAAGATGTTTTTGAAGACTCTCTAACAGATGTGGTTCCCGAAACTCAGACTGATAAAATTGACAAGGGCAAAGATTCATCTACACCTTCGCCGCGGAAAAATATCCGGCAATACGGTACGCGTGGGAAGGACCAGCGTTCACGCAGCACCGTTGGCAAGCGACAGAGGTCAGGTGACGAGGATTCACCTAGCCAGCGGCGTGATGGGCCAAAGGCTAAAATGCTCACCTGTTCGCGGCCTCACCTGACCGCTCCCTGTCGAGTGGGCAAAGTAAAGGTGGGGGAGGTGGTGGGTGAATCTTCACCGAGTGTGACGGTTTGACCTGACGAAGACGGCCTATGTGCGTTACACGGACTATGTTTACGGGATTGCGTTTGGATTTGAAAACGGCTTGGATTACGGACTTTCCTTATGGCTTGTGATTCTGGATTGGCTGCTTTTTCATTAAATTCACGGGGTTTGCGCTCGTGTTGGAAAAGAAAATCAATATTTAAACACTTGAAAGAGAAAAAATATAATGTAATTTGCTTGCAAGAAACACATATCACTGATGATGTTTATGGGCAATGGAAAAAAGAATGGGGCAAAGGTGAACTATTATATAATAGTTATACTTCACACAGTTGTGGTCAAGTTGTTTTATTTCGGCACAATGTGGTTGATAATTACAAGATAGTATACAATTCAAGACGGATTTTGGCCATTGAAATAGAAATACAGCATAAAAAAGTGGTCATTGTGAATGTATATGCTCCAAATAATGATTATGAAAAGAATACTTTCTTTGATGAACTGGGGGATGTTATCTCTAATGTTCAGTCAGAGCACTTGTTAATTGGGGGGGATTTCAACTGCGTATTAGATAACGATTTAGATATCACCTCTGGAGAAAAACATGCAGAGGGCACAGTAAAGAAATTTTAATGATTTAATAAAAACCCATGACCTGTATGATACCTGGAGACTGTTTTTATCCAGATGAAAAGGAATTTACATGGCATAAAACTTCTCCTTTTATTGCACGTAGATTGGGATTATTTCATATCAAATGATAATTTGTTTGACAAAACAATAGACTGTAATATTCATTCTATCCCTTTCACAGATCACAGAGGTTGCTCCATCAAATTGAAATTCTCAAGCTTTGAGAGGGGACCTGGGCTGTGGAAGTTTATAACTCATTGTTGAATGACTTAAACTATGTCACACAGATGAATAGTTTGATAGATGATTATGTTTCTCGTATGGATGAAAACATCGATTTTCAAATGGAATGGGAAATCCTAAAAATGAAGATTAAGAGTTTTACAATAATCTATGCTAAAGGGAAGAGCATCAACAGAAGAAATAAGCTAGTAGAAATACAAGGTAAGTTAAATGACATAGATATTAAGATTGCAAAAAACCCTAATGATATTCGTTCTCAAAATCAGCGACAGCACTTAATGCAAGAATTAGAATTATTGGAAAAATTATAAAGCACGTGCAGCACAGGTAGATCTAGAATGAAATGGATTGAAGAGGGAGAAAAGAATACAAAATATTTTCTAAACTTGGAAAAATCAAGAGCAAATTCAAAGATAATAGAAGAACTTCGTGATGAAAATGGTACATCAGTTACACAACAGTCAGAAATAATGAAAATGCAGCGAGACTATTATTCGAAGTTGTACAAGAAAAAGGTAAGAGCAGGAAACATGGAACAAATGGTAGATAGCTTTATATCTGATACTTCAGTGCCACAGCTTTCTGACTCTCAGAAGGATAGTTGTGAAGGCAACTTAACAGAGAATGAATTGCTGACAGCTCTTAAAGCCCTCAAAAATGGTTCTTCACCAGGAAGTGATGGGCTTACAACAGAATTTTTGAAAGTATTTTGGTGTCATATAAAAAGTTTGTTAACATCATCACTTAACTCTGCATTTGAAAAAGGGACACTTTCTCCTTCTCAGAGAAAAGCAGTCATTACGTTATTTCACAAAGGCAAAGATCTACCTAGAAATGTTTTAAAAAACTGGAGACCAATTTCGTTAACGAATAGTGATTATAAGCTTTTGTCTAAATGTTTGGCAAATCGTTTATGTCAAGTAATTAGAAATTTTTGTAAGTGAAGATCAGGTTGGGTATATAAAGGGACGTCGGAGTAGCGACGCTATTGAGACTAATTGATGATATTATTGATCATCTAAATGTAGAAAATATTCCTGGTTTGCTTTTAAGTATTGATTATACACAAGCTTTTGATAGTATATCAAAAGACTTCATGTTAACAGCTCTCAAAAAGTATGGGTTTGGGGAGAATTCATTAGATGGTTTCAAGTATTAATCGCTGATACTCGTAGTTGTGTTTTGTATAGTGGCTGGACATCAGAGTATTTTGCGGTTGAAACAGGAATCCGACAAGGATGTCCTTTTTCTCCCTTAGTATTTGTGTTGGCTATAGAATTGCTAGCAATAAAGATAAAAGACTGTAGAAACATTAGAGGAATTGATTTAGGGGTTCAAGAGATACGCTTCTTAATGTAAGCAAAATTGCGCTTTATGCAGATGATGTTACTTTATTTTTGACAGATCAGCATGACATGATGCAGGCATTAGATATACTCAATGATTTTTCTTTATTTTCTGGTTTGGTTATAAATAGAAATAAATCAGCAGCTATGTGGCTAGGTAGTAGAAAACATAGTGCAGACAGCTTTTTATGGCTTTACGTGGAAAAATAAACTAAAGATTCTGGGTATTTTATTATGAGAATGATAAATCGGGATCTTTAGTTGAGGATAATTGGTTGCAAAGAATAGAAACTATTCAGAGAAATATTCACTCCTGGGAAAAAAGAGATCTTAGTGTAATGGGTAAAATACATATTATTAAAACATTTCTTATTTCACAAATGGTCTATGTTATGCAAACATTTGTGATTCCGGACAAGATCTTATCAGATATAAATCGCATGCTTTTTAGATTTCTCTGGCGTAAAAAACATTGTAATCGAAAGGCATTTGAAAAAGTTAAAAGAAGCATAATGTGCAGTGAATATGAAAAAGGAGGATTGAAAATGATAAATTTAAGACAGATGCAATCTGCTTTTCTCCTGTCATGGGTTGTAAAAATTTGTAAGGCCCCAAACAATGAAGATGGACTATAATTCCGAGAAAAATATTTCTACCCTTTGGTGAGAATGTCATGTGTTTTTATGCAAATACTAAAAGCGCACTTTTCAAAGGTTTAGACAAGATACATTCACACTTTTTGGGAAAAATTTCTCTGAAAACATGGCTAGATCTTTAAAAAACATAAAGATGTCTCACCCTTTCCCTCTTTACTTTGGAATAACAATACATAAAATATCGAGGAAATGTCCTTTCTTCCCTGACTGGATAAAGGGCAAAATACTAAATGTTAGTGACATGTATGGTCCAAATGGGATGCTTTCATACCAGGACGTGGTTAACAAGACAGGAGCCTCCCCTGCAAGGATCTTAGAGTATAATGTAGTGTCAGCGGCCATACATACTTTTAATACTAGGGTTAGTGAACAAGATAGATATGATATAGATTTTTCAGAACCACCTCTTTTTTGTAACAAAAAGCATATATCTTGCAAGGATTTCCGTGCAACTTTGTGTTTCCTAAGTTATACAGAACCATGTGCAGCCCGTTTTTGGTCTAATAAATATGGACTGGAGTTAAATGAAAATGTATGGAAGATACCCCGCTTGTGCACAAAGAAACCAGACTGAGAGTTTTACAATGAAAATTTTACAAAATATGTACCCGACTAACATAATGCTATGCAAATGAAAGTCAGGGATAATCGAAACTGTTCATATTGCAACGATGAAATTGATTACATTGAACATTTCTTTTTCCACTGTCATAAGGTTAATTCGTTTTGGAAATTTGTCAGTCAATACATATTAGCTGTATACAACACAAGAATTGTGTTTTCTGAAGAAACTGTGCTATTTGGAATTCTTAGACAAGAAAATATTGACAAACATATACTACTGAAAATAAACCATGTTGTGATTATTGCAAAGATGTGTATAAGTATTTATAAAAAAACGGAATCTAAGCTGCCAATTTCAGTCATATTCGAAATCAGATGCGTCTGAGGAAAATATAAAGAGATCTCATACATGCATTCACTCTTACAAAACGCACGCACGCACGCACACACACGTGCACACGCACGCTCGTGCACACACACGCGCACACACACGCACGCACACACAAGCACACGCGCGCGCGCGCACAGAGAGGGGGGGGAGGAAGGGGGAGATGGGGAGAGAGAGAGAGAGAGAGAGAGAGAAGAGAGAGAGAGGAGAGAGAGAGAGAGAGAGAGAGAGGAGAGAGAGAGAGATACACATAGTTACAAATACATACACGTGTTTGTGCATTTTGAGTGTGTGCGGGTGTGTGTGTGTGTGTGTAAAACAAAATGAAAAACTAAAAATAATTAAGTCCTCTGTTTCGTTTATGTTAGTTCCGTTTCCGTATAATGTAAACATTATCAGAGTGAGTGTGCCAGTACACCACACATAAGTACATTAACAAACCCAGACACTTTGTATCAATTGCCAAAACACTAAAATCAGCAAAAATATGTCCATTTGTAAGAGAACATACAGACTATGCATGGGTGTGTAAGAGATTGGTTGTGAAAGAAAAGAAGAAGAAGGAAAAAAAAGAGAGAAAAAAAAACAAACAAAAAATGTAGTAGTGGAAAATTGGTTTTTTTTTCTCCGTTTTTTGTTTTTTTTGGCAGATGAAGAGGACAGTGTGAAGCACCAAAAAATGAAGAGGTGGATTTTTGGCCTTAGGGAAAAAAAAAAAAAAAAAAAAGAACAAAAAAATCACCAACCTTAGGTGCTCCATTGATCCGAGAACTGATGCCACAAAAAAAAAAAAAAAAAAAAAAAAAAATGAGGTACGACCAGCCACCACAACGCCCTTTATCAATGAGGTACGACCAGCCCACCACACGCCCTTTATCAATGAGGTACAACCAGCCCACCCCACACGCCCTTTATCAATGAGGTACAACCAGCCCACCACACGCCCTTTATCAATGAGGTGCGACCAGCCCACCACACGCCCTTTATAAAGGAGCTACAACGAGCCCACCACATGCAGAAGTTTCACCCTCCTTCACCTCTTCTCACTTCTCTTCCACGCCGTGCCCAAAATTACTCGCCCAAAGGCGGAGACCCCGACAGTTGTCCAACGAGGCAGACAGCCTGTCTATAGTTCGCACAAGGAGACACAATATTGGCTGGACATCATCTGAAAAGACCCCATGTTCAACCTGTAACCCTTGAAAACAATGTGTGCGTGCGCGAGTGTGTGTGTGTGTGTGTGTGTGGTGTGTGTGTGTGTGTGTGTGTGTGTGTGTGTGTGGTGTGTGTTGTGTGTGTGAGTGTGTGCGCGTGCGTGTGTGTGTGTGTGTGTGTGTGTGTGTGTGGTGTGTGTGTGTGTGTGTGTGTGTGTGTGGTGTGTGTGTGGCTATGTGATTCGCTGAAGTATGTAACCTTTCTTGCCAGTGGTAGGAGAATCTGGTTCATTGACTGATATGTCTATTGGATGATTGACTGACTGGCTGCCTCAGTGCTAAGTGATTGACTGATATGTCCATTGGATGATTAACTGACTGGCTGTCTGAATGTTTGCTGATTGACTGATATAACCATAGGATGATTAACTGACTGGCTGTCTCCGTGCCCAATGTTTGTTGATTGACTGATATGTCCATTGGATGATTAACTGACAGGCTGTCTCAATGTTTGCTGATTGACTGATATGCCCATTAGATGATTAACTTGCTGGGTGTCTCCGTGCCCAATGTTTGTTGATTGACTGATATGTCCATTGGATGATTGACTCACTGGCTGTCTCAGTGTTTGCTGATTGACTGATATGTCCATTGGCTGTCTCAATGCTCGGTGATTGACTGATATGTCCACTGGATGATTAACTGACTGGCTGCCTCAATGCTCGGTGTTTGCTGATTGACTGATATGTCCACTGGATGATTAACTGACTGGCTGCCTCAATGCTCACTGTTTGCTGATTGACTGATATGTCCACTGGATGATTAACTGACTGGCTGTCTCAACGATCAGTGATTGACTGATATGTCCATTGGATGATTAACTGACTGGCTGCTCAATGCTCACTGTTTGCTGATTGACTGATATGTCCACTGGATGATTAACTGACTGGCTGCCTCAATGCTCGGTGTTTGCTGATTGACTGATATGTCCACAGGATAATTAGCTGACTGGCTGCCTCAATGCTCGGTGTTTGCTGATTGACTGATATGTCCACTGGATAATTAACTGACTGGCTGCCTCAATGCTCGGTGTTTGCTGATTGACTGATATTCCACTGGATAATTAACTGATGGCTGCCTCAATGCTCGGTGTTTGCTCCCCTGCTCCATTGACTGTGGGTTTCATAGTGAAGTTAACCATTGTCCATTGGGGGGCAGCATGAATGCAATGTTTTTTTGTTGTCATAATCTATTGACTGTGGGTTTCATTGTAAAGTTAGCGATTGTCCATTGTGGGTCACCATGAATGCCAATGTTTTTGTTGTCATAAAAATGTACTAGAAAGAGAGGTGGAGGATGGAGGAGAATGAAGAAAAAAATAATAAAAGAAAAGAAACAAAACAAGAACTGAAGAAAGGGAAAGGTGACAGAAACCATTTCAGACTGAAGAAAGGGAAAGGTGACAGAAACCATTTCAGAAATGGTTTCCTTCCCGTGTAGTCCAGTCACCTTCATCATTTCCGCTGTGAACAGGATAGTGATTTTCCTTCACCATTTCCGCTGTGAACAGGGTGAATGACTTTCCTTTACCATTTCTGCTGTGAACAGGATGAATGATTTTCCATCATCATTTCCGCTGTGAACAGGATGAATGATTTTCCTTCATCATTTCCGCTGTGAACAGGATGAATGATTTTCCTTCATCATTATCGCTGTGAACAGGATGAATGATTTTCCTTCATCATTATCGCTGTGAACAGGATGAATGATTTTTCTTCATCATTATCGCTGTGAACAGGATGAATGATTTTTCTTCATCATTATCGCTTTGAACAGGATGAATGATTTTTCTTCATCATTATCGCTTTGAACAGGATGAATGATTTTTCTTCATCATTATCGCTTTGAACAGGATGAATGATTTTTCTTCATCATTATCGCTTTGAACAGGATAAATGATTTTTCTTCATCATTATCGCTTTGAACAGGATGAATGATTTTTCTTCATCATTATCGCTGTGAACAGGATGAATGATTTTTCTTCATCATTATCGCTGTGAACAGGATGAATGATTTTTCTTCATCATTATCGCTTTGAACAGGATGAATGATTTTTCTTCATCATTATCGCTTTGAACAGGATAAATGATATGCCAGAGCGAGAGGGAAACAGACAAAAGTACAGACATTTATATGTCAGTGGCTTGAAATGAGAGATAATTATGTACTTATTATACATCTATTGATGTCATTTTATCGTTGTCTTTTGTTTTAAGCTGAGCATGATAAAAAGAAGCCGCTTGTGTTGACACAAAGGAAAGGCGCATGAATAGACGGAAACAGTAAGGCTGCCTTAATGGCGGGATAAAAACGTAACGGTAATACACACAAAACTCCACTCCCTTTGTTGTGTAGATGGGATTAATCCTTGCCTGTCTATACAGGGAGTGTCCGCAGGAGCAGATGGGAAGAGGAGAAGGGGGGGAGGGGGAGGGGCGGGGGGAGGGAGCGGTGGTAGTTTTTGGACAGGAGGTTAAGACACAGGACATGAAAGGAATGTGTGTGTGTGTGTGTGTGTGTGTGTGTGTGTGTGTGTGTGTGTGTGTGTGTGTGTGTGTGTGTGTGTGTGTGTGTGTTGCTGTTGTTGTTGTTGTTGTTGTTGTTGTTGTTGTTATCTAATTAGAAAATGGAGTCTTTTTTCATTCACCATGCATTTTCGTCAAGTCTTTGCTTCACAGAAATCCAAGCACATTCAAAATAATTTAGACATAGACTCAGATGAAGACCTTCTACAAAGTTGTTTTTTTAATCAACAGTTTACGGGTACATTTATAAAAATCGAGTTTTCAAACTATGAAAAAATACATGAAATAGAAAATTATGAAACAAAATGAAATATCAAGTGCAAATAGTCAACATAGATCGTTCTAGTTTTATGTACATGAAGTGTTTCTTGCAAAAATAGCATCCATTGTAAAAATTGTATAAACACAGCTTGTTGTGTGCGCACACACGTGTTTGTGTGTGTGTGTGTGTGTGTGTGTGTGTGTGTGTGTGTGTGTGTGTGTGTGTGTGTGTGTGTGTGTGTGCGTGCGTGCGTGCGTGCGTGCGTGCGTGCGTGCGTGCGTGCGTGCGTGCGTGCGTGCGTGCGTGCGTGCGTGCGTGCGTGCGTGCGTGCGTGCGTGCGTGCGTGCGTGTGAGAGAGAGAGAGAGAGAGAGAGAGAGAGAGAGAGAGAGAGAGAGAGAGAGAGAGAGAGAGAGAGAGAGAGAGAGAGAGAGAGAGAGAGAGAGAGAGTTGTTTAGGCTCGTATGCTTTTAAGGTTATGCAATATCTACATTTTCATACAGCCATTTTAATACAGGTTATATATTTCAACAGACGGAGTTATGTCGATTCTATACGACATGTTAGACAGCGACATATATATTCTGAGCCAGCTGGCTAACTATTGTTTTTTTATTATGACTCATACTGTTAGAATGTGTGCGAACTTTCTGGTGTAAGTACGATTCAATTTGTCACAATATTTTGAATTTGCATGATGAAGATGACTGCATATGTTTCGAAAAAGCAATCTTTCTTTCTTTCTTTGATTTTTTTCGTTTTAGTCTCTCTTCTTTTCTTCACCTTCTTCCCATCGGCATCTACTGTCTTTTCTTTCTTTCATTCTATGGCACTTTTCATTCTTTTTCTTATCTATAAAAAAACCCAACAACTGTTGCAGGACTTTTCTGATTTTTCCCTCAAAAATTCATAGTCGAGGTCGACTATCAACTGGAAAAATAACCCATCAGTTCCAAAAGATCAGCTCGTGACTAATTAAAACAATCCTCAAAATTACGCCGCCCACTTCGCTCCCTCTACATCCACCCCAGCGGCCACCCTACCCAGTCTGTCCACCCCGTCTGCTCTATCCACCCCCACCCCTGCAGCCACCCTACCTGGTCCGTCCACCCCGTCCGCTCTATCCACCTCCACCCCTGCAGCCACCCTACCCGGTCTGTCCACCCCGTCCGCTCTATCCACCTCCACCCCTGCAGCCACCCTACCTGGTCCGTCCACCCCGTCCGCTCTCTCTACCTCCACCCAGCGGCCACCCTACCTGGTCCGTCTACCCATCTACTCCCTCTACATCCACCCAGCGGCCACCCTACCTGGTCCGTCTACCCCATCTACTCCCTCTACATCCACCCCAGCGGCCACCCCTACCTGGTCCGTCTACCCCGTCTGCTCCCTCTACCTCCACCCCAGCGGCCACCCTACCCGGTCCGTCTACCCCGTCTGCTCCTCTACATCCACCCCAGCGGCCACCCCTACCTGGTCCGTCTACCCCGTCTGCTCCCTCTACATCCACCCCAGCGGCCACCCCTACCGGTCCGTCTACCCCGTCTGCTCCCTCTACCTCCACCCCAGCGGCCACCCCTACCTGGTCCGTCTGCTCCCTCTACATCCACCCCAGTGGCCACCCCTACCCGGTCCGTCTACCCCGTCTGCTGACACGGCAAGTACGGAACACAATGCTGTCACCAACTGGCACGCGACGACTCCACCCCCTCCCTTCTACACCCCCCACCCACCTCTTTGCCCTCCCATCCTGTCCCCCTCCACCCCTTTGTACCTCCTCCCCAAGCATTCTCTCTCCCACCCCCTTTCCTTCTGTCTTTCACATGCAACTAGTTGAAAAAAAAAGCAGGACTGGGAACTGAGAGAGAGAGAGAGAGAGAGAGAGAGAGAGAGAGAGAGAGAGAGAGAGAGAGAGAGAGAGAGAGAGAGAGGAGAGAGAGAGAGAGAGAGGATAACGATAACGATAACGATAACGATATTTTATTCAAGAAAAGGCCAAAGCCCCATTTGAAGGGGAAATATGCAAAACTAAATGCGAACTTTTCACGCACTTTAGTGTACATAAACAGTATAAAACATATGCCTAATATTTACATCAGTTACAATAGCATCATGCTATATCATATTATAGTGCTCCGCCGTTTAAACGACTTATACAGATACATAGAAAAATTATTCATAGTAGCTACATTTCTCGACGACAAAAGTAAGATTAAACTAAATAATGATGGTCTGCTATAATACTTGGCAGGAATATATTTTGCTCTCAAATCATTTAGTGCTGGGCAACACAACGCAAAGTGGACTTCATCCTCTACACCGGATCCACACATAGGGCACAGCAAAGACCTTTTATCTTTTTTATACCTCTGACTATGCACTGTTATGTCAGAGACACCTAATCTAAACTTTGTTAAAGCACATTTTATAAATCTATTCATATCTATTCCAATGTATGGTTCTGCTGAATAGTTCATTTTAAATTGTCTGTACATAGAGAATCTGTCACTACTTTGGATATGACAATCCCAATCTTGCCACCTACAGTCTATCAAGCGTTGCTTAAAACAGGCCAAAAAACTTGGGACGCAACCCACACCTTGATTTAGCCATACAAATGAAAAACCATGGACGGAGAGAGAGAGAAGAGAGAGAGAGAGAGAGAGTCTGTTTGGCAATTATGGCGACGATGGAGGCAAGCGCGCGGAACGTCCTCGTGACCTTACCAGCTGGGTTACCTTGGAAACGAGAACAGATATGGGTAGGACTTTTTTTTGTTTTGTTTGTTCGTCTGTTTTGTTTCGTTTTAAGCTGATATATTCAGTTAGTTCTTGTTTCATGCACTCAGTGCCAAATTTGGGCCTGCCGAACAACCTGTGAACCCCGCAGCGCGTATTAAGTCAGAGAATAGTCACACCCAAACCCTTAGGCTCTGGCAGTTAACGTTTCTTTGCAGGCCCAGTTAATAGCAACTCAACATTAAGAGTGTTCTCCTCTCCCTTCCCCACCCTCCCCTCCCCCCTCTCCCTGTCCCCATTACTCTTTGTCACATCCCAGGTCTTAGATAGTATGGTATTTAGGTTTAAAGTCGACATTCACCTAGGGTCACGTGGCAGACGGGACTACCCGTTCCAGGAGAGTGGTGACAGGACCACCCAACGTGGAGACTGACAGCCCAACGTGGAGACTGACAGCCCAACGTGGAGACTGACAGCCCAACGGGGAGACTGACAGCCCAACGGGGAGACTGACAGCCCCACGTGGAGACTGACAGGAGACTGACAGCCCAACGTGAGACTGACAGCCCAACGTGGAGGACTGACAGCCCAACGTGGGAGACTGACAGCCCAACGTGAGACTGACAGCCCAACGTGGAGACTGACAGCCCCACGTGGAGACTGACAGCCCAACGTGGAGACTGACAGCCCAACATGGAGACTGACAGGAGACTGACAGCCCAACATGGAGACTGACAGGAGACTGACAGCCCAACATGGAGACTGACAGCCCAACGGGGAGACTGACAGCCCCACGTGGAGACTGACAGCCCAACGTGGAGACTGACAGCCCAACGTGGAGACTGACAGCCCAACGTGGAGACTGACAGCCCAACGTGGAGACTGACAGCCCAACGTGAGATTGACAGCCCCACGTGGAGACTGACAGCCCAACGTGGAGACTGACAGCCCAACGTGGAGACTGACAGCCCAACGTGAGACTGACAGGAGACTGACAGCCCAACGTGAGACTGACAGCCCAACGTGGAGACTGACAGCCCAACGTGGAGACTGACAGCCCAACGTGGAGACTGACAGCCCAACGTGAGACTGACAGGAGACTGACAGCCCAACGTGAGACTGACAGCCCAACGTGGAGACTGACAGCCCAACGTGGAGACTGACAGCCCAACGTGAGACTGACAGCCCCACGTGGAGACTGACAGCCCAACGTGGAGACTGACAGCCCAACGTGAGACTGACAGGAGACTGACAGCCCAACGTGGAGACTGACAGCCCAACGTGAGACTGACAGCCCCACGTGGAGACTGACAGCCTAACGTGGAGACTGACAGCCCAACGTGGAGACTGACAGCCCAACGTGAGACTGACAGGAGACTGACAGCCCAGCGTGAGACTGATAGCCCAACGTGGAGACTGACAGCCCAACGTGGAGACTGACAGCCCCACGTGGAGACTGACAGCCCAACGTGGAGACTGACAGCCCAACGTGGAGACTGATAGCCCAACGTGGAGACTGACAGCCCAACGTGAGACTGACAGCCCAACGTGGAGACTGACAGCCCAACGTGGAGACTGACAGCCCAACGTGGAGACTGACAGCCCAACGTGAGACTGACAGCCCCACGTGGAGACTGACAGCCCAACGTGGAGACTGACAGCCCAACGTGGAGACTGACAGCCTCACGTGGAGACTGACAGCCCAACGTGGAGACTGACAGCCCAACGTGGAGACTGACAGCCCAACATGAGACTGACAGCCCAACGTGGAGACTAACAACCCAACGGGGAGACTGACAGCCCAACGTGGAGACTGACAGCCCAACGTGGAGACTGACAGCCCCACGTGGAGACTGACAGCCCAACGTGGAGACTGACAGCCTCACGTGGAGACTGACAGCCCAACGTGGAGACTGACAGTCCAACGGGGAGACTGACAGCCCAACGTGGAGACTGACAGCCCAACGTGGAGACTGACAGCCCAACGTGAGACTGACAGCCCAACGTGGAGACTGACAGCCCAACGTGGAGACTGACAGCCCCAATGGCTTTTTCTTTGACGATTGGACGCCTCCAGGAATCAAGCTGGCAACATCTGACAGGACATTTGGTGCTCTACCCTGATCCACTGGGCATCTGAAACACCATCTCTTTATCTCTTTTTTAACCTTCCTGCTGTCCTATCCAGCTGTCACTCACTCACACACACACACACACACACACACACACAACACACACACACACACACACACACACACCACACACACACACCGCTTCCAGCCCCCTTTCCCTCCTCCACTCCTCCCACCTCCTTTTCCCATCCCCCAATCCGCCTTTCTAGCCTCCTCCCTCACTTCCCCCCTCTCCCCATCCCCCAATCCGCCTTTCTAGCCTCCTCCCTCACTTCCCCCCTCTCCCCATCCCCCAATCCGCCTTTCTAGCCTCCTCCCTCACTTCCCCCCTCTCCCCATCCCCCAATCCGCCTTTCTAGCCTCCTCCCTCACCCCCCCCTCTCCCCATCCCCTTACCCCGCCACCTTCACCTCACCCCGACCTGTGTGGT
>CM031606.1:5101472-5113972 GCA_018398815.1 Conus ventricosus
GATCCGGCTGTCCCAGCTGTCGTCGTTTTCAGTCTCCCTTTTAGCCCTTCAGCTCTCTGTTGTAGACTTCATGAGCTTAATGAACTAGTTTGGTTCTCACCCCCACCCTACTCCACCCAACCTTTCCCCTCCCTCTTTCCCCCGGCATCTGAAATCTTAGCGTTTAACCGTTGGCAATATCTTCGCTCGTTTTATGCCCCGTTCGCGAGCCAAGATGATTATCACTGAAATCTTCGCGTTTAACCCTTGGCAATATCCTCGCTCATTTCTGCCCCGTTCGCGAGCCAAGATGATAATCACTGATTCCACAATTCCTGACTGCCTGTCCCCACCACTGCCAGCAGAGAGTTGTCAGGAGAAGAACGCAACTGCCTATAAGGAACATAGAGATGAAGGAGCTAAGCCATTCAAAGATTTAAAGCAGAGTAAGGACAGTTTGTAGTCGATTCGTGTTTCGACCGGCAGCCAGTGAAGAGAAAGAAGTAAGGGAGTGACATGAGAAGATCTGGGTTGTCTGAGAATCAAACGAGCAGCACTGTTTTGTACTTTCTGGAGACGACTGAGAAGATTCTAGGGACAGCCAGCTAGAAGAGAATGACAGTAATCAAGTCTTGATAGAATGAAGGCAAAAACAAAGGGTTTTGTGGCATCAACAGAAAGAAGATGTCGCACAGAACCAATGCGGCGAAGCTCAAAGTAACAGACACGACAGACTGTGGAAACATGTTGCTGGAAGGAAAGTGCTGAGTCAAGGGTAACACCTAAATTCTGTGGAGATGAAGATGTCTGAATAAGGCAATTTTCCAGTTTGATAGAGTTTGGAATACAGTCAGATGAAAGAAGTCTTTTGGGTGCAAAGAAGATCATTTCATGTTTTCATTGTTGAGCTGAAGTTTGTTAACTGTCATCCACGATATTATGTCCAGAAGAAAAAGAAACACCCGAAGGTGCTGGGGAGGACCCAGAGAAGCACTGTCTTCACCTGCCTTTAGAGCAGCCCTGTACCACCCTTGGAGGCCTGCGCTGTGTTGACGATGGGTACAGGCACGCACTGGACACTCCATTAAGATATCAAGGGACATAACTGCTCCTGAACAGAGGTAAATTAGACTACAGGATGCAGCTCATAACAGCCTTAAAGTAGCATCCCCATGGGTGTACCAGCCCGTATTTGATGACTGCAGAGCCCACCGGCGAAAAACACCACCCTCCAGCTGCCGAGCACACCCCACAGACCCAACCACCCCTGCCCACGGACAGATGAAGACAGTGCCACTCCAGACACAGCCAAGCTTTCGCCATACGGTCTTATGTGCCCTCAAGAGAGAATCCAAGTTGTAGTCTTTCCCACTGTCAACAGGACTTTCCCTGTGGTCAGTGGGTCTTTCCTCACCGTCACTGGACCTTTCTCCAGGGTCAGCCTAGTTAAGGCAAAGAAGAAAAAGAAACACCCGAAGGTGCTGGGGAGGACCCAGAGAAGCACGACTGTATGCGTTGGACTGCAGAAGGCAGCAAAGAGATATCGCTGGATACGTAAATTTGATTTTCGTCTGAAAAGCAGTGGTGAGACGCGTTGATGGGCAACAATGTCGGAGATAGGATGGATGTAGAGTACGGAAAGGAGGGGGCTCAAGACGGATCCCTGGGGAACTCCGTACTGGAGAATAGCTGGTTGAGAGGAGAAACCATTAACAGAGACAGGCTGAGTTCGATCAGATAGATAAGACTGAAACCATGACCGTGCTTTAGCAGAAATACCGAAAGTGTCGTGCAGACGAGACAAAAGAATTGAGTGATCAATGGTGTCAAAAGCAGCAGATAAGTCAAGAAGAGATAGTAGAGATACTTGATTATCATCGAGGGCCAATAAGAGATCGTTCACAATTTTCAGGAGAGCAGTTTCTGTACTGTGGCCAGAGCGGTTTCTGTACTGTGGCCAGAGCGGTAAGCAGACTGTGAAGGGTAGAGGAGGTTGTTGCAGTGTAGACGATTGTGAAGCTGAAGGACAATCTTTTCAAGGACCTTAGAAAGAAAGGGTAAATTAGAAACAGGCCTGTAGTTTTTAAGATTATCAGCATCAGGGGGGGGGGGGGGGGGGGGGGGGGGGGGGGGGGGGGGGGGGTTCTTTAGTAAAGGTCAAACGACTGCAATTTTGAATACAGAAGGAAAACGGGCTGAGCTTAGGATAAAAGAGACAGAGCAGAAAGGGGAAAAAAGAAAAAACAGCCCAGTCTCTGTTTCAGCATCTTTCTGTTTATATGTGACTTTCCTCTGATGCAGACAATTGAAAAGTAGTCTATGAAGGCTACAGGTCGGAAATTGAAAACCTTTTCTAATGTTGTATCACTCGTTTTGTATTTTCTATGGCAACACCATAAACAAAATCGTCCTCTGATTGACAGACATATTTGTTCTAAAGTAAGCCACTTTATTGATCGATTTGACTCTAAGACAGAAAACTGATTAATGAAGGGGGAACCCAAGAACACGTGGTAAGAAATAAACAGAACTTTAGTATGTATTGGTTTTAAATGCCGTCTAGTTCAACAGAGATTAAAAAAAACAACAACAAAAACATTATACGTATCCAGGAAGCCGTCCCACCCCCTACCCCCCCATCCTGCTTCCTGTCTCCCATTCAAAATTTCATCCAGAAAATCCAACCGTAGCCACCTTCCTTAATCATCTTCTGACAGCAACAGCTGGAGTTCACATCAGTTCAAGAGTCACCATCAGGAAGAATGAGAGGGTATGAGGCAGATGTAGTGTTGAGTGAAAGACATGTGGCTTTATTTCCCTCACCTCTCACAGGAGTGACAGACATGGGGCTTTATTCCGCTCACCTCTCACAGGAGTGAAAGACATGTGGCTTTATTCCGCCACCTCTCCAGGAGTGACAGACATGTGGTTTATTTCCCTCACCTCTCACAGGAGTGACAGACATGTGGCTATATTTCCTCACCTCTCACAGGAGTGAAAGACATGTGGCTTTATTCCGCTCACCTCTCACAGGAGTGACAGCCCATGTGGCTTATTTCCCCACCTCTCACGGGAGTGACAGACATGTGGCTATATTTCCCTCACCTCTCACAGGAGTGACAGACATGTGGCTTTATTCCCCTCACCTCTCACAGGCACATGCTTAACCAGCTGACCTGGTCTTTCTTCAACTCCTCCCTTCTCTTCTGTCCCGACTCCACCATCCCCCTTATCCCTCTTCCTTCTCGCCCACCCCCGTCATCCCCCCCCCCCCAAAACACCGGCATGTTCAACCTCCGTTCCACATCTCCCCTAACCCCCTTCTTTCTCTTTTTTTTTTGTCCCATACTCCTGGTTTTCCCATAATCCCCAACTCCCCGCACCCCCCTTTCAGCCTCTCCTGCCGGTCCCATATTTCCTGTCGTTAGTTCCACAGCAGTTATAAGCCATCATAACCCCCCCCCCCCCCCCCCGCCCAGTCCTCCCCACCGGGGCTTTCTTTGAATTTCACAAACAGTCATAAGTCACAAACCCCCCCCCCCCCCACCCCCACCCCCCCCCCCCCCCAGTCCCACACACCGGGTCTTTTTTGAAGAATCAGCAGCAGCTGTCGGGACGCGCCTGCTGATGGGCGCGTGGTCAGCTTCCCCCAAAAAACCCTTCATTGGAACTGAAGAGGTTCTACTGTTTCTACCCACGCACCCGCCATTGCCAAAGCCCCAGACTTTTTCTCCCAAACTTTTTCCCCTTAATCTTTGCTCTTTTTGGGCTGTTTTTATTTTTATTTTTAGCTTATTCCTTTAAAGCTTCATCATGATTTTCCTCTCCTTCCCATCACCCCCCCTCCCTCAAATAAAAAAAAGAAAGAAAGAAAAATAAATCTGTAGCTAAGGCCGTCAATTAAGCAGATATAACCATTCATTCCAAAAAGATCACTAACATTTAAAGCAATTATCTAAACTAGACTCCCCTCTTCCTCCCCTCTCCTCCCCATCTCTCCCCTCTCTCTCTCTCTCCCCCCCATCTCTCTCTCTCTCTCTTCCCCCTTTCTCTCTCTCTCTCTCTCTCTCTCTCCCTCCCCCCTCTCTCTCTCTCTCTCTCTCTCTCTTCTCTCTCTCCTCCCCCCCTCCCTCCCTCTCTCTCTCTCTCTCTCCTCTCTCTCTCTCTCTCCCCTCCCTCCCCTCTCTCTCTCTCTCTCTCCTCCTCCTCCTCTCTCTCTCTCTCGCTCTCTCCCCTCTCTCCCTCTCTCCCCTTTTCCCCTCTCTCTCTTCTCCCCCCTCTCTCTCCCCCTCTCCTCTCCTCTCCCTCCCTCTCCTTCTCTCTCTCTTCTCTCGCTCTCTCTCTCTCTCCTCTCCTCCCTCCCTCCCTCCCCCTCTCTCTCTCTCTCTCTCTCTGCACCTGACCACCCCTACCTCCACTCTTCCCACCATTCCATCCACCCCCTGTTTCTGCCTGTCGACCTAGCACCTAGGGAACGATGCTGTCACCAACTGGCACGCGACGATTGCCCCTATCCCTCCCCCCTCCCTCCCTCCCTCCCTCACGCCCCCATAGCCCGTCCCCCTCCTTACCTGCTGCTAAACAAAAGAATCGTCAGGAACGTCAGGGAAAGATGAGATGCGGGTGAGGTTTGAATGATCTCCTTCCGTCCTCCCCGTTCCCCCTCCATGCCCCGACCTTCTCCCCCCCCCCCCCCTCTACCCTTCCAATTCCACCCGCCTTCGAACCCAGTTTGCCGTGGTGGCAGGGGCCACAGTCATGGCGGTACTGGAAGCAAGCATGCGGAACGTCCCTATGACCTTTACAATTAGGTTACCTCGGAAACGGGAAACACAGCTCTGAGGGGTTGGTTGTACTTCGTTTGTATGTTGGTTTGGGTTGTTTGTTTGTTTTCTGAGATGCGTGCTGTCTGCACCAGTTGTTTCACACACCGTGCCATAGAGTTTGTTTTCTACTCACTGTGAAGTCTGGATTCGCTGGGCGACCAGACATGCGTCGTGGAGTAAGGCTGATAGAGAGGTCGCTGGGGATATCGGGAATGTGGAATAAGGCTGACAGAGAGGTCGCTGGGGATATCAGGAATGTGGAGTAAGGCTGATAGAGAGGTCGCTGGGGATATCGGGAATGTGGAGTAAGGCTGATAAGAGGTCGCTGGGGATATCAGGAATGTGGAGTAAGGCTGATAAAGAGGTCGCTGGGGATATCGGGAATGTGGAATAAGGCTGATAAAGAGGTCGCTGGGGATATCGGGAATGTGGAATAAGGCTGATAAAGAGGTCGCTGGGGATATCGGGAATGTGGAGTAAGGCTGAGAAAGAGGTCACTGGGGATATCGGGAATATGGAGTAAGGCTGATAGAGAGGTCGCTGGGGATATCGGGAATGTGGAGTAAGGCTGATAGAGAGGTCGCTGGGGATATCGGGAATGTGGAATAAGGCTGATAAAGAGGTCGCTGGGGATATCGGGAATGTGCAGTAAGGCTGATAAAGAGGTCGCTGGGGATATCGGGAATGTGGAGTAAGGCTGATAAAGAGGTCGCTGGGGATATCGGGAATGTGGAATAAGGCTGATAAAGAGGTCGCTGGGGATATCGGGAATGTGGAGTAAGGCTGATAGAGAGGTCGCTGGGGATATCGGGAATGTGGAATAAGGCTGATAAAGAGGTCGCTGGGGATATCGGGAATGTGGAGTAAGGCTGATAGAGAGGTCGCTGGGGATATCGGGAATGTGGAGTAAGGCTGAGAAAGAGGTCGCTGGGGATATCGGGAATGTGGAGTAAGGCTGATAGAGAGGTCGCTGGGGATATCGGGAATGTGGAGTAAGGCTGATAGAGAGGTCGCTGGGGATATCGGGAATGTGAAATAAGGCTGATAAAGAGGTCGCTGGGGATATCGGGAATGTGGAGTAAGGCTGATAGAGAGGTCGCTGGGGATATCGGAAATGTGGAATAAGGCTGATAAAGAGGTCGCTGGGGATATTGGGAATGTGGAGTAAGGCTGATAGAGAGTTCGCTGGGGATATCGGGAATGTGGAATAAGGCTGATAAAGAGGTCGCTGGGGATATCGGGAATGTGGAGTAAGGCTGATAGAGAGGTCGCTGGGGATATCAGGAATGTGGGATAAGGCTGCTAGAGAGGTCGGTGGGGATATCGGGAATGTGGAATAAGGCTGATAGAGAGGTCGCTGGGGATATCAGGAATGTGGGATAAGGCTGCTAGAGAGGTCGCTGGGGATATCAGGAATGTGGAGTAAGGCTGCTAGAGAGGTCGCTGGGGATATCAGGAATGTGGAGTAAGGCTGATAGAGAGGTCGCTGGGGATATCAGGGAAAGTGGAGTAAGGCTGATAGAGAGGTCGCTGGGGATATCAGGAATGTGGAGTAAGGCTGATAGAGAGGTCGCTGGGGATATCAGGAATGTGGAGTAAGGCTGATAGAGAGGTCGCTGGGGATATCAGGAATGTGGAGTAAGGCTGCTAGAGAGGTCGCTGGGGATATCAGGAATGCAGGCAACAATGTAGCTGCCATCCATTGTTGTATAGTCTGTATGGCGGCCTTTGCAGTCTACGCTTTGCTGTACCCAGTCGTCTGGTGTATGGTAGCTGCTTCTTTTACCGTTAACTGCCATTCTATACACATAGGTCCAAACACATAGAGTGGAACCTTAGGACAATGGAACATGACGACTCAAGGAAGACGGATAATGGGATGGAGGAGAGGGGAGCCGAGTGAGGGGATGGTTGGAGAGGGGGGGGGGGGGGCGTTGGAGAGAGAGAGAGAGAGGAGGGGGGGGGGGGGGGCGGCACGCAGGATGGGAAGAGGAGGGGGAGGCTTGGTGTATGACTGGGATGGAGAGGCGCATGGAAGTCATTGAACTGAGGATTTCATCTCGGCAAGCGAACAGAGGGGATAGGCGGTGATGGTGGGGGTGGGGGTGGGGGAGGGGGTTAGGTTATAAATGATGGAATACAAGAGAGTTTGCCGACTGTTAAACGGTGACATTTCAGATGCGGGAAGGGTGGGTGGGTGTGGTAGGATAGAGGCGGATGGGACGGGGGGTGGGGGGGGGGGGGGTGAGGGGGGTGGGGGGGGTGCTGAAATGGTAGAACTAATTAGGTCGACGACAGAGCGTCTAACAGCGGAGGACAAGAGATAAAGATTGACAATGAGGCCGACGACAGACCGTCTAACACTGGAGGACGAGAGGTGAAGATTAACAATGAGGTCGACGACAGACCGTCTAACAGCGGAGGACAAGAGGTGGAGATTGACAATGAGGTCGACGACAGACCGTCTAACACTGGAGGACGAGAGGTGGAGATTGACAATGAGGTCGACGACAGACGTCTAACACTGGAGGACAAGGGATGAAGACTAACAATAGCTTGGGTAGCGACAGAGTGGCTGGAGGAGAGAGGAGAGCGGATGGTTGGGATGATGGGGGGGGGGGGAGACAAAAAGAATCAGGCATGAAACGAGAAATGGAGGATGGAGAGGCAAGAAGGGAAGAGGGTTAGAGTGGAAACGAGGACACTTCAGATGGACATAGACGTTAGACGCGATCATTCAATTAAACAAACGAACAACAACAACAACAACAACAACAAAATCAATTCACGTGAGCATTTTACAGTAGTGCTTGCATTCAATGGAAAGAATTGGTCCCAACCCACTCTCTACTTTCCCTTCTGAAAATGTATTCAGCGCGAAGAACATGCACTCCAAACTCCGCAGGGGCTGCAAAGGTAGGCACGACGGTCACCTAAAGATAGGCTAGCCATGATCTCCGCCCTGTCCCACTGGACAAGCCATTGGGTGGTTGTCCTTATCCATGGTCTTCACAGCTCACTGGTCAGCTCACCTAAAGATAGGCTAGCCATGATCTCCGCCCTGTCCCACTGATCTCCGCTCTGTCCCACTGGACAAGCCATGGGGTGGTTGTCCTCGTCCATGCTCTTCACAGCTCACCGGTCAGCCTTTGTTCAACACAGTCTTGCCGAAAAGAACATTTTGCAGCAACAAAGGCCAATAATCAAACCTGTTGCAGCAACAAAGGCCAATAATTAAACCTACTGCAGCAACAAAGGCCAATAATTAAACCTGTTGCAGCAACAAAGGCCAATAATCAAACTACTCTTGCAACAAAGGCCAATAATCAGATCTACTGCAGCAACAAAGACCAATAATCAGATCTACTGCAGCAACAAAGACCAATAATCAGATCTACTGCAGCAACAAAGACCAATAATCAGATCTACTGCAGCAACAAAGACCAATAATCAGATCTACTGCAGCAGCAAAAACCAATAATCAAATCTCTTGCAGCAACAAAGGCCACCAATGAAACTTATGGCAGCAACAAAGGCAAAAGATTAAAATCTACCGCAGCAACAAAGGCCAATAATCAAACCTACTGCAGCAAGAAAAGCCAATAATCACATCTCTTGCTAGCAAGAAAGACCGACGATCCAATCTATTGCAGAAACAAAGGCCAATAATGAAATCTCTTGCAGCAGTAAAGGCCTATAATTAAAATTACGCAAGAAAAATGTTAAACGACAAGAACAACAGCAAGGACAACAAAGTAGGCAAGGAAGTCACCGAGATGATGGTTTCTGTGGCTGAAGGCGATCTACTTCAGCACAGACGACTCTCTTTTCCCCTCCCTTGTCCCCACCCCCTCCTCGCATCACCCTCCACCTTCCTTCCCCAACCACGCCCTTGAGTAATGAGTGTTTCAAGAGCAACAACTGAGCTTGACATCAGATCAGGAGTTGCCAGTTCAAAACTCTTCACTACCTGACAAAGGAAAACATGTGGGTATTGGGGGTGAAGCAGTGTGTGTGTGTGTGTGTGTGTGTGTGTGTGTGTGTGTGTGTGTGTGTGTGTGTGTGTGTGTGTGTGTGTGTGTGTGTTAGGAAGAGACCTGTGGATAGTTTACCCCTAACCCCACACTCAGTTCCTCCAGCACTCGTCCGACCCACTGACGCCGTCTGTCTATTCAAACACCACCCTCTCCATCACAATGGTACCCCTTCATCTGTTTTACTCCCCCATCTCCGGCCTCCTTCATTCAATCCTGCCCCTCCATTATCCTCCCCCGCCTTCACCCCATACCCTCTCTTTCTTTCCCACCCCCAACCTTCCACCCGGCACGCTGGTCGTGGCACGCGAGCGGCGTGGGAGGCGTTGGTGCCGGGTACATATGTACATCAATGGCGTGGTGTTCATCAGCTGCTGGTGGTGACACAAAAGCTGTGAGGAAAACGGGGACCGGGCGTTCCAATCCCGTAAACGGTTTAAAAGCTCTCTCTCTCTCTCTCTCTCTCTCTCTCTTCTCTCTCTCTCTCTCTCTCTCTCTCCTCTCTCTCTCTCTCTCTCTCTCTCTCTCTCTCTCTCTCTCTCTCTCTCTCTCCATGCGTGCGAGCGTGTGTGTATTTGTGTGTTCAAAAATATGTACGTACTTTGTCATATTCACTTCACTGTCTGATTTCATACATGCCAGTCTTGTACGTTGTAGTACATAATTTACATATGTTCCCCCAGCCCACCTCCCTCCCTACCCCCACTCTCTCCTTCCTCTTCATTATTGTTATTCTCATTTTTATTTTTATTTTATTTTATTATTATTCTTATTTCTTTTTTGTTTATTATTATTCGTATTTTTTTTGTTTTGTTTTCATTTCTCTTCTATTTTCATTTGATGTTCCTCTATGATTACATGACCGCTTTGCTTGCTTCTTTGCTTTCTGACATTAATTGATTTCACTGCATGTTGTAGTCCCTACTCAGGGCGAGGACTGGATGTAAAAAAAGCACGTCAGTGCTTATCTATTATCCTCGTAAATAAATAATTTTGTCTTGTCTTCTCTTGTCTTGTCTTCTCTCTCTCTCTCTCTCTCTCTCTCTCTCTCTCTCTCTCTCTCTCTCTCTCTCTCTCTCTATCTCTCTGTCTCTCTCTCTCTCTCTCTCTCTCTCTCTCTCTCTCTCTCTCTCTCTCTCTCTCTCTCATCCCTTAATAATTCTCTCTCTCTCTCTCAACCCCTAAATAATTCTCTCTCTCTCTCTCTCTCTCTCTCTCTCTCTCTCTCTCTCTCTCTCTCTCTCCTAAACAGTTCAGACTCTCTCTCTCACCGGGTGTGTGTGTGTGTGTGTGTGTGTGTGTGTGTGTGTGTGTGTGTGTGTGTGTGTGTGTGTGTGTGTGTGTGTGTGTGTGTGTGTGTGTGTGTGTGTTGATTGTGTGAAGGAGAGGGGACGGGGGAGGGGGTTAAATGAGTGGCAGGATTGAGAGAAGGAAGGTTGATGAAAGTTGAATTCTTTTTTCTTACAATGATTGAGGATCATTTACGTGTTCTAAATATTTAGACGTGTTACATTACTGTTATTTTTTTAAATTCGCGACACTTCACATGGGGTTTTGGACATCATTATCGAAATGCTGTCTCTCTCTCTCTCTCTCTCTCTCTCTCTCTCTCTCTCTCTCTCTCTCTCTCTCTCTCTCTCTCTCTCTCTCGCAAGGAAAGACACGGGACTGTGGCTTAGTATCTTTTTTTCCAAGAGAAGGGCTGTCATTTTCATTCTGAAACAGTGTACTACAATGCTCCCTACCCCCTTCCCCTCCGTCCTCCTCCCCTTTACCCTTCCTCATATGTAATCTGCGTTTTCAGCGTACTTGTTCACTTGTTCAGTTATTCATGTTCTTGTGGCCTACACAGTTTCCGTTTAAACATTCTAAGATCAGAAAAAGCAAAACTGGAATGAGCAACAATCCATTTGTCTGACGAACAGAAACGAATTAGTTGCCACGGGTTATAGTGATGTCATCTGAATTAATTGAGGCTGCCACAGTTTTTAAATCAAGGCGTGTGAGATTTAATTAGCGTGTCACGTGTCACTAGCGTCAGGAGCACGTGACCATGCTGATCATCGTGACGCAATACAGCACCTTTTTGCCAGACTTCTATGACCACTTAATGATTGACGTGGATTGTTCTAATGATTATTAAATCATGGTGACGTTTTGCTGACATCAGGAACCCAATGACCACTTAGCATCAACAGCCGTATCGTCTGCCACCCTTACCTTGAGACAAGGCCAGGGGAGACAATTGATTAGTGCGTGCGTGCGTGTTGTGCGTGCGTGTGTGCGTGCGTGTGTGCGTGCATACGTGTGTGCGTGCGCGCGCGCGCGCGCGCGCGTGTGTGTGTGTGTGTGTGTGTGTGTGTGTGTGTGTGTGTGTGTGTGTGTGTGTGTGTGTGTGATGAAGAATGACAATAGCTTGGGTAGCGACAGAATGGCTGGAAGAGAGAGGAGAGCGGATGGTCGGGGGGGGGGGGGGGGGGGGGGGGTATATATACGGTAATGTACGGTAATATCCTATCGAGTGTACTTCCAACATAGTTTAACTTTACAGGCCTTACAGAACAGTGTACTTCCAGCATAGTTTAACTTTACAGGCCTTACAGAACAGTTTACTTCCAACATAGTTTAACTTTACAGGCTCACAGAACAGTGTACTTCCAACATAGTTTAACTTTACAGGCCTTACAGTTCTAACAGTGTACTTCCAGCATAGTTTAACTTTACAGGCCTTACAGAACAGTGTACTTCCAGCATAGTTTAACTTTACAGGCCTTACAGAACAGTGTACTTCCAGCATAGTTTAACTTTACAGGCCTTACAGAACAGTGTACTTCCAGCATAGTTTAACTTTACAGGCCTTACAGAACAATGTACTTCCAGCATAGTTTAACTTTACAGGCCTTACAGAACAGTGTACTTCCAGCATAGTTTAACTTTACAGGCCTTACAGAACAGTGTACTTCCAGCATAGTTTAACTTTACAGGCCTTACAGAACAGTGTACTTCCAGCATAGTTTAACTTTACAGGCTCACAGAACAGTGTACCTATCGTATTGAGAACTGTTACAGACCAGTGTACCTATCGTATTGAGAACTGTTACAGACCAGTGTACTATCCTATCGAGAACTGTTACAGAACAGTGTACCTATCATACTGAGAACTGTTCGTGTTGCTTGTTTCCATTTCAGACGGTATTTTCTTCTTTTTTTTTCGGTTTCTGAGGTTTCCGGAATGTGAACTTTTCCGCGAAAGTTTGACAGTCGGGCGCTATGTGAACGGCTGTGCAATAATGATGACATATATTACAATAGTGATAACATAATTATATTTTTAAAAAAAAACAGACCGGAAAGTTTCTTTTCTTGCTTTCTTTCTTGCATTTTTCCTTCTTAAGTTCATCCCTTTTTTGTGCTCCCTATGCCCATTGTATTTTGTTTTACGTTTATCAATGTCCAGAATATCTTGATACCGGACGTAAAACAACATCTGTTATACACAGGGTATGAAGTGATGTCTGTGTACGATTATCAATATCCAGTATATCTTGATACCGGATGAGAAACAACATCTGTTACACGGAGTATGAGGTGATGTCTGTTTACATGTGTGATCGCATACATGTTACACCGGCGTTATTTCTGTCTTTTTTTCACATTTTAC
>CM031606.1:5116472-5117783 GCA_018398815.1 Conus ventricosus
AATATCACGATCATTCTTCATCTTCGCAGCATCATAACCATCGTTGTTTGGGTTGTCGTTGTCTGTGTTGTGGTTGATTAAAGTTGGCTCGCTTCGTTCGCTTAAATTAAATTAAATTAAAGAAAAGAAAACCCTAACGAAAAACAAACAAACAAAAAAAAAAAACCAAAAAAAAACCTGACGACAGCAACACAACTGAACAAATGCTTCAGATTTTGGCGAGAAGTTCGTTCCAGAGTATACAGAATATCAGGGAATACATTTAGAGTTACATCGGGTTGATCGAGAAACCAGACTGCAGCGTTATACTGAAAACCCAATTAAACACTGAAAACTAAACAGAAGATTCACACTAAGTCTGATTTTGATTGATGCTGAAAACCCAAATAAACACTGAAAACCAAACAGAAGATTCAAACTAACTCTGATTTTGATTGATGCTGAAAACCCAAATAAACACTGAAAACCAAACAGAAGTTTCACACTAACCTGATTTTAATCTATGATGTCGATTGTTTGTCCCGTCTGAAGGACACATTTCTTGTCGAAATAATACTTGTCTATTTGATAATTTGCATTAAATGATAAGCGTTCAACACATTGAATACGAAAGGTTCACAGTGACGCTAATTTAAATTGTTGATGTCGGTTTGTTCATAAACGTCTGAAGAAGACATTTTCATCGAGCTTTGTTTAGTCTGGGTTGTTTGTTTTTGTGTGTGTGTGCTATTTTGAACTAGAATAAGGGCAATTTTGAAATAGAATAAGGGCTACTTTGAAGGTCATTTTTAGGCTTTCGGAGTGTATTTTGGCTGTCTAGAATCACAAGGAACATTCTTTTAACGGTGTTTGGCCAGTCGTCTGCGCACTTGACTGCGCACTGTGTATTATTTCATGATGTATGAGTGTATATGAAAAGGGTGGAAAGAGAAGGACGGAAGGCAACGTAGAGTGTGACGGAGAGCGGTGGGAGGATGGGGGAGGGGAGGAAAGAAAGCATGGTACTATAGGAATGGTTGCACGTGGCTTGGGAAGGTGTGGAATGCATGCGTTAGTTCGTGCTTACTAACAAATCAAAAAGAAACATGTAAAAACTCCAGAAACATACCCCCCTTCCCCTCCCTAAGTTTCGAGGAAAACTTGAAAATTTAAAACAAACAAAAAAAAATTCGTTACGAAGAATTTACGATCTTACGAAGAAACGCCAGTCGCAAATAAGCAACAACAGCCGCAAAGGGAGGCCACTCCGCAACAAATGCACATTTTCAAAGAGGCACAGTGAGTTCCCTTCGGCACAAATGATGCCAGGAG
>CM031606.1:5122538-5139346 GCA_018398815.1 Conus ventricosus
GGAGGCGACTCATGTTTGAACTTCTGCATGTGCGGACTGATCATGTTTCATGTCAGCGTATCGTGCGTGGTTCGCATTAGAGTCAATATTTCCTCTGTATGTGCTAGAGTGAGCCGGCGAACATTTCCGCTCACGTCGCATGCGTGTGTGTGCGTCAGTGGATATCTGTGTGACAGCACAGCTTGGGAGAGGGTAGGGAGGTATCTTGAACTTTTTAGTGTGTTGTCCGTGGAAGTGGGGAAATTGGGTCATGCATCATCCTCACTGTGAGTTGCCCAATCATAGTTAACCTTACATTGAATTATCCAATCACAGCCAAGTTGACTGTAGAGCAGGCTGGGCGTTAGGCGAACTGTCGCTCAGTGTTATTTTGCAGCTGTTTCAGAGTGGAAGTCTCTGACGTTGTGTGTGTTTCTATGTTGAAAGTCCTGGTGAACCCTTTTTAGGAACCTTGTGTTCAGGGTTGGGGCTTGAGGATTAGCGGAGCTGCCTTGAGTCGGGAGGGAGTTCTGTGTTCTGTGTAATTGATTCTTCTCGCTTTTGGGAAGTACAGTGAAGGACGTCGTTCTGAAAATTTGTAAGACGTGGTTGCTGTGTTTGTATTAAAATGAAACCGGTTTTCCCCCGCCCTTTAAAAGACTTGGTTTCTTTTTGTTTTAAAATGAAAGGGGTTGTTCCTGGCCCTGGGGGGGGTAAAGACTTGGTTGCTGCTTTTTGTGTTAAACGAAACCGGTGTTCCTGGAAAAAAGGGAAAAACGGATTAAAGCCACCCGCTCTCCCCCGGTTTAACGGTTTTCGAGGGCCGACCGAACCCGGGTTTTTCCCCCCGTTCTCTGCAAGTAAACTTAAAACAAAAATTTAAAAAATAATAATCCATCACCATTTGTTTTAATAACCAAAAAAAAGCCCCTACAAACAAACATCGGTAGGGTTTTTTTCAAAATTTTACTAACTTTTCAGTTTCATTTTTTGTTTAAATCCAGTTTTCCTAATCTTTTTCGCGATACGTCATTTTTAACTCTTTTTTGCGCAGCGGTCATCAAACTGGGGCTTGGCTGAGAAAACTGGGGCGAAAACCCCTAATAGGGGCTTGGGGTTTGTGGCAGGCGTCCCCATGTCCGCGGTCTGGGGGGCCCCCTATGATTTTAATTAGATGACGCCTAAGGGTTTGGGCTGGCGTCACCTCCGGGTTAAACCCCGAAACATTTTTTTTACTGATGTCAGGCCACTCCCCAATCACACCCCCAAACACCCCACACACACACACACCACAACACCCCACACATCACACGAACTCATATGCATGTAAAAAATAGCCACAGGGCACCACCACACACCACACACACACAACCACTCGCGCGGCGCACAACAAACACCCCAAACACACACACCCCACAACACAAAACCACGCCCGCGCGCGCGCCAAAATCGCCAACACCAACCACACGCAGCGCAACAACACACCACCCACATGCAAAACCCCAACACACACACACAACACACACACCACACACACACATTTATTAGTTCTCTGCATTCTTCCATAAAACATTTGACAAAGGTTTCTTTTGCTGTACGTCATCTATAAAAAATAGTGTGCGTTTTAAGTTACCCCGCGTCATTGTGACAAACTGTGAGGCCAAAAAATCAATACTCCCACCCCTCCTCCCCTCTTCTCCCCCCCCTCTTCACCCATCCCCCCGCCCACCTGCCCCTTAAAACCATTTTAATTTCCCCCTTTTCTAAAAACCTGCTCTCCCACGTAAAACCTACGCGTGATAGGCCCGTTGTCACAGGGGCAATCAGCGAGGGGGTTATTTTTAAAGCGAGCTTACGGGGTCCATGACTTTTGGTTTAAACCCCACACTTTTCTTTCAAACGGGGACGACACGACGTGTTTTTGTGGGTGTGTTATTCAAAAATTTGGATAAAACCGGTTTAAAAAGAAAATTGTGTACTTAAAGGTTTTTTTGGTCAAGAAATGAGGCATATTGTTACAAAGATACACCCTTTTTAATACTGTTTGGCATCGATGAATGGTTCCTTATCTAAAAAATGGGCGATTGTTGAAAGTCGGCCGAAGCAAAACAATCCACACGCGTTGATTGTTGGGGCTGGCTTGGAAGCTAAAGCCTTTTTTAAAAAAATGGGTTTTTCCTTAAGCAGAGGTAAACACGGCTGATTCGTTGCTAAAAAATTTTTTTTTAAAAATTTTTGTGTTCCCCCAAGTAAATATGTTCCCAGTTTGTTCAGACTTGATTTTTTTTAAAATTAAGTTCAGTTTTAAAAGTAGCAAGCTGTCTGTTTTAAGTGTGTTTTCTTTTCTAATTTTAAACCAGTTCTTGCTTCAAGGGGCCCCCTTATAAAACCCGTGGCGATTTTCAAAAATTTTTTTGAAACAAAAAAGATAGGGTTTTGGAGCCTTGTAATCTCCAGTTGGGGAGGGTAGTGTGTCCCGCAATTTTTTTTAAATGTTTTTTTAAAATGGGTGCTACTTTGGGTTAAACCCGCCTTTTTAAAAGCTTGGTACCTTAAATGCTGTAACCTGCCAAAGCCAGTTGCAACCGGGTTTGAGAAAAAGAGGGACAGCACAAACTGGGGCCCAAAACCCCCCTATTTTTGCCCTTTTGGCGCCTGAGTCACACAGCACCTGCAAAGCTCAGCGGAAAGTAGGCCAAAAAGACCCAAAAACTTGACCCTTCCCCTGCAAGCGCCCCTGCAAAGCTTAGCGGCAAATGGGGCCAAACGCCCCTACTGTGATCATTTGGGCCCTAGTTGATTGGTTGCGGCGGGACACAGCCTGTTTATTTCCAAAGCAAAAAGTCCCCCTATATTTCCATTTTGTTTGTTTTGGTGTTTGTGTGTTTTTGTCCTACCCAAACGTAAAACCCCCCACCCAGCCCCCCACCCCCCCATGCCCCCCCCCCCACCCCACCCCCCCCCCACGCATCCCAAGTCATTTTAAGTTTTTTACTCAAGATGTCCCCCCCCCCGTTTCCCCAAATTGTCCTCAAGTCCCCTAAAGCACCTCAAGTCACCCCAAGTCATTTAAGTTCTTACTCAAGTTGTCCTCAAGTCATCCTCAAGTCATCCCAAGTTTCCACAATTTCTTACCAATTTTCCCTCAAGTTATTCTCAATTACTTTAAGTTCTTTTTAAAAGTTGCCCCCAAAGTCACCCTAAAGTTTTTAACCAATTTAAACCTAAGATCAAAAAAAGTCTTCTCTAAGTAAACCAAGTTTTTTTCAGTTATCTTATAATTATCAAAAAAAAAATACAATCTATTTTTTTTATTTAAATGTAGGTGTTAATTAGAAACCACACGCCTCAAAAAAACGCGTCTCGTTAAGGGTCTTGTCAGCGTTTTGGCGTGTAATTTGGTCAGCATAGATCAAAAGAAGTTCTTACACCCTAAGCACCCGCATTGTTTACAATTCTGGTCTTGGAAATGTTTTTTTTGCCCATGTTTTTTTTATTGACCCCACTTTTTATAAACGCCTGTTTTTTTTATTAAAAAAAATTTAAATTTTTAAGTTCTTAAAAATATTTTTCCCATCTGAAATGGATAAAAATGATTTTTTGTTATTGCGGGCGGGGCGTGCTGTGTTTTTTGTATTTAGGGGTTCTTTTTTTTTTTGATTGCTTTGTTTCTGTTGCCTTGTGTATATTTTAAAACCCGTAAAAAACCGCCCCCACAGCAGAAAGGGGCGCCAAAAAGGGCAACGTTTTAAGTTCAATATACCATAAAACTTTGGTGTGTGGGCCTTGAATACATGGAGTTTTATAGGGGCTTTGATCAACTTGTTCTGGCTTGGCGGTTTTTATGTTTCTTATGATTATATTCTGAAAACATTAATTTTTTTTTCGTTCCACTCTGCTAATTTTTTTCCTGCTTTAACACGCCCGGTTTGAGGACTTTTCAATGGCCCAAACCGATTCAGTGTTTTCTGCTATTTCGGGGTTGGTTATTTCTCCACCTGATTCAGTGTTTTTGATTCTGCTGTTTTTCCGGTCTCATTTTAAAGGGGAAATAAAATTAATGATTAAAAGTTTTAATCCCTTTAATGGCGAAAAAATTTTTCCCAAATCTATTTTAAAAATCACATCCAAAGGGACTTAAGGGGACTTTTTTAAAACTGGACTTGCTTTTTTAATCAACTTTTGACTTTTCGAATCAAGGGGAGAAAATTATGACATTTTTGGTGTAAAAACTGAACCGTTTCCCCCCTTTTTCCCTTCCGCCCCCCCCCCCCCCCCCCCCCCCCCCCCCCAAAATCACCCAACCCCGGGAACTTTTTTTTTTTTAAAACATGTGCCAAAAAATAAAACCCTTTTTCCTTTTTGGGGCATATAGTTTGGTCATAACTTTCATTTTTAAGTTAAGGGTTTAGGCTGCCTTGTAGCTGTAGTAATCATCATTTTTGTTTTTTATTAATTAAAATTATTTTATTTTCTAAAAAGGGCACGAAAAAACTGTTGAAAACCTTTGTATACCTTTTGGTTATTGGAGGTTAGTGAGGAAAATCATTGCTTGGAAAAACCCTGTTAGAATTAAGCCGAGATTTTGGCAAACTAGACTTGAGGTTCAAAAGCAAATTGCTATCTTTGCAGCTTCGTTTGTACAAAAGTTTTTTCAGTTAAGAAAGGGAAAATTTCCGGACAATTTAAATATGTAAGAAAAAAAACATTTATAAAAATGGCTCACTCGTAATGAGATGGCGGCGTGTGGTTAATGCGCCGCTTTTAGGGGAAGTAATTACGCTTTTAGAAAAACGCGAGATGAAGGCAGAGAAAAAGACTAAAAAAGCTGTGGAAACTAGCTGCCACAAGATCATTGAAAAGCAGAAAATTTGAGCAGTTAGATTTATTAATAACACACTGAAAAAAAGGGGGCTGCAGCTTACACATTTAAAGATGTTGACCGGGCAATAAAAAAAATTATCTGTAAGGGGGAAACCCAATCGAGACTTTACCCCCACAAAATTTAGCGATTTTTCTCCATCAAAAACAAAAGATGCAAGAAATGGGTTTATTGTTTTGGTATGCCTTTGGGTATTTTTTTGGCAAAAATTTTGGGCTGAATAAAAAGAAAAAATTTTTTTATTCCCCAAAGGAATTGGAAGGGCTCCAGCAATTAAAAAGCTAAGCCAAGCGGCAGGAGTCAGTAAACAAACGCAAAGGGAGGGTTATCTAAACAACGATCTGGAAAATTTTTTACCAGGCCTAGACAATTACGGGGCCACATTTTGGGAAAACAACCCCAAACACCCCCTAAAGGCCTTCTTATTTACCCTCTGTTTCGATTAGACGAAAAAGTTTTAAAGTAGCATTAAGTCATTGAGTACTTAAAGATCAAAGATGCAAACCTTTAACAAAAAATTTTGGTTTGCTTTTGCTGTTGCTATACAACTAATATATCAACGGGCCCGAAACTTACCCTCCTGATTCAAGTCGATGATGGAAAAAAATTTTAAACCCCAAGTGAATCTTTTATGTTTAAAACATAGATTTCCCTTTAAAAAGAGGCTTTCGGAGTTCCCCAGATCACGGTTTATTTAAAAAAATTTAAAAAAACATTAGGAAAGCTTTTCCCCCTAATATCCAAGAGCTGTTTGACAATTTGAACACAATGGGTTTTTAAAATACGCCCTATTTTTGGCGAATAAATAATGAAAAATTTTAAAAGGTTTAAAAAAAACCAGTACAACAATCAAAAGAAAAACAATAAGGTTCTGAAGACTCCTAAAACCAGCAAACTATTACCGTTTGGTTGAAAAAAGGGACCTTTTTTTCCCGGGGGGAAGGGAAGGGGAAACTCGAATCGGGGAAAAATGATCGGTTTGGAGTTTTATCCATATGAAATAAAAGAATTGTAAAAATGAACCCGCCCGTGATTTTTAGAGAAACTGACCAAAAAAAACACCAGCCCCTCAAGATTTTTGGGAAAGGAAGAACTGCGGGGAAACCCACCAACACAGTTCCGTTTTAAATTTTAATTTACGAAATATATTTGATTTAAAAAGGGGAAAGCTCAGAAGGAAGTGCAAAAACGAAAAAAGAAGGGTGGGGAAGAGCCCTTTGAAAATGATACGGGAATTTTTCATGCTTTTGTATGCTATTAAGGAAACATTTTGGGGGGATTAATAAATTTCATGCTAAATCATCCAACACCCCCCAAAAAAAACCCCCCAAAATGGGAAAAAAAATCTTAAAAATAAAAAAAAAAATTCAAACGCATAAAGCAAACATGAAAAAAATTTAAAAAGAATTGATGAAGCATGTTTGTCTTTAATAAAGTTGATGAAAAATATAAACCCCCTGTTTATGCGTCCTCCAATGCCCGATTTTCTATGAAAATGGGTTTAACAAAACCGTTTTGTGTTTTTCTATCTAACGACTTCTTTGTTACAATTTGTGTTGATCTCTGTAAAATTAGTCGTAGTTTTACGTTGTCATGATAAATCTTATTGCCAAACAATGCTTTTTTGTGTTGTCATGTTTTTTTGGAAGAAAAATGCGATATTCCCTTTGCTTTTTTAAATGTTTTTCCGGCTCGAAATATTTACTTTTTGACCTTAACATAAACTTTAATCCCCCTCCGGAAAATTTTCATCCTTCATTTTTCCAAAACCTTCTTGTTAGAAATTTGAATGTAAAGGCGGTTTTTAGGGAAATCAGTGAAACCCCCCGCAGCCCTTTAGCCACTTCGTTCCGTCTTTAAATGCTTCAGTAGGGATATCTAAAAAAATATCTGTTCTGTTAAAGTATTGGGATCGGGTAAAAGGGTTTAAAGTAGTCAAAAAGAAATTCTAACTTAAAAAGCTTGAAAATTCTAAACGGTAACCCGAAAAAAAAGGGTTTGCCCCAATTTGACTTTCTTTTTTTCATCATTATCAAAAGGTGTCATGAAATTTTCTGAAGCCCTGAAAATTAGGTTTTTGAAGTCGCTTAATTGCTTCTTCTCTTGGTGACAAATTGCATTTTACGCTTGTGGGATTTATAGTCTTTCCCAAAACAGTGTTTTCTAGCTTGAAAAAGTTTTTTTCTGAAGCATCTGGGGTTTTTGGGTTCGAGTCATTTTCTTCATGGTTGGTTTCATAACTGTTCTTGATCAAAGAATTATGCGATGAACTGCTGTAACTTAAAACCCATGTCTTAATAAAATTTAAAATCTGAAATGCGACAAATTTTTTTTGCCGCAAGTTTGGGCCCCACAATTTTTGGTGTTTGTTTTTGCCAATTTTTAGACTTTCTCGCTATGGATTCTTTATAGGTTGGAGTTTGAGGTATTCTAAGTAAACTTCTGAAGAAACCACGCTGTAAAAGGGTGAAAATTTTCCCCCACTTAATGCCTTTTTTGAATGTTTTTCGGTCGAGCTTGTGTGCTTTTTAAAAAGTTGCGTAAGGGAAAGGGTTTCGTTTTTCCCAACCCTACAGATTTTTGCACAAAATACATGAGATAGTTAGCCCTTTTACTCGGATCATATGCCCAAGATTTTTTGTTTGCTTTACGTAATGATGCAGCCATAAAAATTCCCCCACGCAATCCATTTAATCAGAATCTTTGGTAGGTAACATAATTTCATTGTACTCCGTAACTTTAAAAAAGCGTCCCAATCCCCCGGGGCGCAAAAATGTAATGCGCAGGTCGGCTAAAAATGTTTCTGGGTCTTTCTAAAATTTTCAAAAATACCCAAAAACAAAATGTATCTGCCATAAAGTGGGAAAGCATATTTTTCCCATTTTTTTACACTCTAACTTTTCCCAGCATTTTGGCTGCTGGTAATCAAATATGATGTCCTTTCCTCAAGATAAAAAAAGAAGGCCCCTTTTAGGGGGAAAGTGTTCTTTAAAACCTTTCCCAACTGTTCATGTTCATAAGGGTAAAACCCTTTCTAACAATGTTTGGGAAAAATATTTCGTTTTTGGGCAGGTCTTTTGGAAATAGCCAGTGTCTTTAAAGAACCATCTGTGTTGCATAGAGTATAAAAAGACATTTTTTTTAAAATGAACCATTACTTTTCTGTGACGTGCAAAGCATGACACCCTGAAAGCATTTGTCCCCTGCTTTCATTATAAAGAGGTCGTAACCTCGCAAGTTATGAAAGAAACGGCAGCTCCATTCTTTTGGGTTTAAACTTTTGTTGAAGATTGCGTTGTTGTGCGCTGCTCCTCGAACTTTCGCTAATGTGTATGGGCTCTTTCGTCGGGTTGGTTTTCCTGGTTTAAAAGCAAATCCCAAAATGTTTTGGGTAAATTTTACGTTTTTTGGTTTCAGGGTCATTTGATTTCGTAAATAGATTATTAGAACAGGGGTTACGCACTTTCTGATGCGTTCTAAGAAGTTTCTGGCCATTGGCCTCTATATAATTTTTGGCTTTTAAAGAACGCCACCGACCTGACAATAAAAAAGGCAAATGAAAAATTGGGGATTTCTACTAGGTGTTTTAGGAAGTCTCGTGGGGTTGGTCCTTATAAGGAAAATGAGTGATTCGAAGTCTGCTAAACAAATATGGAAATTTTGCATCCTTTTTAGTTTTAAAAAAACTTTACTGCCTTCTGGGGGCGTTAAATTATTTTCCCTATTTCAGTCAATGGGCCAATACAATTTTTTATGTTCGTCGGGCTTTTTAAAGTGGAATTCTTTTTAAACATTTTCTGCAGAATTCTTTTTTTTTTTTTTGCTTTGAAATATGCGTAATTTAAATTTCTCATTGTTGTATCAATGTGAATGTGGGAGCCCCCCTGGCGAAAACATAGAATAAGCGACAGATTTTTTTCTGGCTCGCCAATCGTTGGATTTCTTGGACACTTTAATCGGGTGTAGATTTGTTTCTTCAAACCCATGTGAGACATTAACAGTTTTGGTTTGTTTTTTTCTTCAAAAAGTCAATTTTGGGCTATACCCAAAAGGAAAAGGCACCCCAATAAATTTTAAAATCATTTTGTAAAGGGGGGGTAGTTAGACCCTCTCTGCGTTTTTTCGGGGGTGATGCAGCCTGCGGAACACACCCATAAAACATTTGTTCTGAATTCCTTATGTTTAGACCCCTTTTTGCGATAAAGCTGGGGGGAGCAGAAGAAAACCTTGCCTACAACGGTGCATACTTGCCTGTTTTTAATTTATCTCAAAAATTCGCCCTTGACCCAACCCGAGCTTCTTTTTGGGGGGGTTCTTCAGCGGGGACATCAAAATGTGTAAGCTTCGTCTGCCCAACCCGGGGGTTAGTCGTTATGAGAAAAATAGTTGTTGTTTAGTTGGACCCGACTTCTAGATTTTTTTTTTTCATTTTTTTTATAGTCGATTTAAAAAGCAACATTACTTTAACTGGCGGGTTATTTTTATTTACTTGGACTTTAGAAATGCTGTACAACGCTTTTCCCGCCTTTTGGATCTGATTTTAAACAATATCATTTAAAGTCTTGACAAACGCTCTTTCTCGAGCATTCCTTCAAACAATTCGTTGGTCCTTCAAAATTCTTAGCCCTGTTGAGTTTCTTTTTTAAATCAAAAAATTTTTTTTAAAATTAAAAAAAAAAAATTAATCAAATCAAATTTAACGGTTTTTTGGTGGACTCTAAATAAAATTAAACACCTTTGATGTTTTTACTGTGGGGTTTTGAACAGAGTTTAAAGTCTCATTTACTTTTTTTTAAACATTTTTTTTTATCTGTCGGGGGGCTGGCTGTTGAAAAAAGTTGTCCTCGCCTTTTTTTGAAGATCAAAATTTTGCTTTTTTAGTCTCAAAAAACGGTGTAAACGTTTTTAAAATTTTTCATCCGTGATGTTTGAGTCCTAGGGTTTATTTATTGTCGTTTTTAACGAGCTAAGTTTAGCTGTTTTTGTTTAAAAAAAGCTGTGTGCTTTTGGGTTTAGTTTTTTTTTTTGTACGCACTTACGCTAATGAACAAGGCCCAAAAGCTAAAGCAAAATCGAGGTAAAACTGCGGGGCCCAACACCTTTGTAAAGGGGCCTACATTGTCCCTCCATAGGGCTTTTAGTTGATTTCCAGTATTAACTATTAACGCATTCAGGCACAAAACCCTTTGTTTGGGTTTTGCTGTTTTTGAAAGGTCTTGCTCAAATTTTTGTTGATTTGTGTAAGTTGGTTTAATGAAGGTTTTTTTTGTTAGGGGTTTTACTATCCCTTCTTTTTCGACTCTGGCGCTGTAGGCCTTTGGGTAAACCTGAAAAGACTGCTTTTTAAAAATGAAAAAATAATTTTGTAATGTTATCTTTTAAACTGTTTTCTTGAATTTTCAGCTGCGCATCATATTAAAAACAAATGTACATAAGCGGTTTTTTCGGGTTCTTTTTCTTTACAATTGAATGTTTTTTACGTCCTCACGTTTCCCGCTTTCCCTGCAACGGGTTTTCCTCTGTTACCTTGGTCAATCCCAAAACCCTTTTCGTTGTTAAATAATCATCAAGCCTAACATGTGAAAATGTAAAAATTTAGAAAAGGCAATGTTTGGTTTCTACACCCCCCGCCCCAAAAGTTTTTTTTTTTCATCAAAAAAGCTGATAAAATTTTAAACCCGCTAGCGTAGATTTGGTTTTGGTACCCCCAATGAACATTGTACTTTTGTTATTTTTGGGTAAAAAACTTTTCACTTCCCCTTTTGAAAGGGGTTTTTCATTTCGCCAGAATAAAATACTTTTAAGCGATCTTGCTGCGCACTAAACTAAAATTTAATAGCGTCTGCCCTGCTTTTAGGATATTTTTTGTATATGAATCATCTTTTGAAATATTGCTAATTTTTACTGTATTGATCTGGATCAGCCCCGTAAATCAGGGTTGCTAACAACGTCAAACCTTTAAAGAGATGTCAAAAATGCTGTACTTTGCTTCGGGTTGTTTATTTGATAACGGTTTTTTATTCTTAAAATTATTTTATATGACAATCGTCTTTTAATGTCCTTGAAAGTATGGCGCATGCGCTTTTAACAATCAAAATCTAAGGGGAAAGGAAAAAACGATTTCCATCGCAAAAATTTTCGTGATATTTTTGCCCTCTTTAAACTGCGGCGCCCCATTTTTGGTTTTGTGCTTTTCATTTTTGATTCCCTTTAAAGCAAGTAGCCCCTTTTATTCCCCGGGGTTTGCCATAGATCCCGAAAAGGTTAAAAATATGTCGCAGTTAAAGAAAATATTTCTTCCCCCAAATTTTATAAAATTTTTTAACGATTGCCCGCCCCAGTTCTGTACAACTGTCCGTTTTGGTCTGTTTTTAAACGGTTATTTTGAAAATAACGCGCAGAGCTGGCACAATCACTTACCGTCCCAGGTCTGGAAAATTTTGACAGAAGAATTTGATCCGCATCAAAAGTAAAGGATTATTTGGAAAATTAAAATTTCCCCTTTTTTCCCTTCACGCCCAAAAGGGGGGTTTCAGTCTTTTATGGGGGTCAAAAATGAGCCATAGCTTTTTGAATTTTTTTATAAAAAAAAAAAAAAAATTAATTATTAAAGAAACAGGCAGGGATTGAAAATGAAGATTATGTGATTTTGATTGGGACGAATGAGTAAATGACTCCTTTGGTACAAATCGCTGGGCTCTCTTTCGGCGTTTATTAACAGAAAATAAGGTCAATCATTTTACCAAAGTTTAGGGCCCAAAAACCTCCCAAAATTTAGCCTAAAGATTTTGAAATTTAAGATACCTTTGTTTTTGGGGGAGGACCAAGGACAACTTGTCGTTACATCTAAAAATCATCAAAGTTTTAAAAAAAAGGACAATTAAAACAAAGGCCGTGGAGCGATCAAAAGCCTTGGCATTTCTAAACCAAAATTAAATGGATGCAGTTGAAACTTCAAAACACACACAAGAAACCCCCAAAGAAACCCCCGCAAAACTTTGGGAAATTAAAAATTAAACAAGGCAGACGAATTAATAAATGCAATAAAGCAAAAACCCCTTTTTTTGAAGAAACACATTTTAAAAACATACACGCTCACCCCCTACCCTGCGAGAAATAGCAGCCCCTTTATATGCTTTTAAAACCTTAAAGGCGAAATTTAAAAAACAAATTTTGCAAAAATGGGTGAAAATAATAGCATATAAAAAGAGAAAAAAAAAACTCGTGAGGGTGATGCGCCAACTTAGGGGTTTATATTTTAAAAAAAGAAAACCCCCAAAGACTAAAAGATCTTGAACAAGAAAGATCAGCAAGACTAGAAGCGTTGTTAAACCCAGAAAATTTCGAACTAAAATGGCAAATAAGAAAATATCCAAGAATTTTTATAAAACACAAAGCTAGCGAAAGAATAAGAACACTGTTTTGAGAGCAAGGAGTACTTAGCAACTTTTAACGGCCTTAGGATTTTTCAATAGTTCACGGTGTTGGTATTACGGCGGGGGGTGGTCAAATTTCCGTGCCCCACCACCCCGCCCCCCTCGCCGCCTGATAAATCTGGGTTAAAAAAAAAGCTTTTCATTTGCGGATTTATTTAAAAAATTAGCCCCTTAAACTAAAGATCTTTAACGGGTTATTAGGGGGTGGGTTTTTAGCTGGCTTTTTTTTTTTGCAAGCAAAAGGTTTGGTTTTGGCCCAGCCTTTTGGGCATTAGTTCTCTTATTTTGGGTTAATATTTATTAAAAAAAAAGCCCAGTAATCCTGGCCCTTAATCCAAGAACAACGCTGTCTTTTCAATTATGGTCATCGCGAACAGGTCCCCGTCTTTAGGGGTTTGGGCTTTGGGCCACGGGGATTGGATGATTTTTCTTGGGGGGTCATCTTGTTTTTTTTCTGTTGCAATATGGCAAATTTATTTCGTTTTTTTTTCCGACTTTTGTTTATTGCCTGCCACAAGGATTTATTGTTTTAGTTTTTTTTGTTCCTATCTGGAGTTGAGGTCAAAAATAGCATGTAAACCAGTGCCAACGCAAAATCAACTTTTTTATCTTGCGTATTGTAAAAAATTTTGGTACTTTTAATACTTAAGCAAATCAACTGTAGAATTTAAAGGCGTCCTCTAAATTTTCCAAGTCTTTTTTGTCGTCAAAACCAGTGAAGGATCTGTTATGTTTGATTTGTTTTGCGGAGCCTAGCAAAAAAACCAAAAGTTAAAAATAGACAGAGTCGTTTATTGTTTATTTCTGTTTGTAGGCCTTAAAATGTTAAGAAATGTTGTCCATGTGTTTTATGCTCTTGCTTATGGACCCAAAGGGGAACATGGCCCGAAAAGAAAGATGTTTAAAAGGGGGATTCCTCATAGTTTACTTTTGTGCACGCCCCAATTTTTTTTAAAAAGGGGGGGCCTAAGCCTGATTGCGGTCCAACTTTTGTTTTTAAAAAAACTGTCTTAACATTAAAAATTGAATTCGTTTTAAAATCCTTTCAAAAGCCTTCATGTTATTCTGTTGCTTAAAGGATTAAACGGTTTGTCATTTGGTTTTGGGGCTTGCAGTTCAGTCAAAATACGTCTGAAATGTTTAAAAAAAATGAAATTGTACATGACCTCACCAAAGGATCAGGATTTATTTTTAAAGACACATACGACATCCACACCCATTGATGCACAAAAACCCGCAAAGTTTTAAAGGTTCTGATAAAACTGCATCGGAGGGGCTAACCCACTTTCGCGATGTATCTTTTTTAATGGGGGGTTAAGATATTGTTTATGGAGTCTACCTTTACTTTAAAGGGTCAGACTGAGTCCGAAAAGTAAGGTATCAGTGGGGTTTATTTTTAGTTTTTGGGGGCGGCCCCCAAAGAATATTTTGCGCCGTAATTTTAAAGCATCATTTTTAATTTGTTTTAAAAAATGTTTGGGGAAAAATAACAACCCAAGGGCCGTCCTTCGTTTTTAGAACATTATTGATAACAAATTGCGGAAGCAGAACGGTCGCACTTCATGAAAAATTTTACAAAAAACGTTTGGTTTAATATAAGTAAAACCAGGGAGAAAAATAAGGTTTTAAAAGTTTACAAACGGGGCCAAAAATTTCCATTTAAAAAACCTGATGGTTATTACGGTTTTTTTTTACTAAAAAAGCAATAGTAAAATTTGACATTTCTCTCAAACTTAACAATGCGAATCTGAAAAAAATGTTAACATTTAAGCCTGAAAAGAAGGGGGTTATATTTTGTAAAGGCTAGCTAAAATGTTTGGCTTTTCAGTGCAATTAAGATTTAGAGTTTCACCAACCAAAACTATTTTTAGGGGGAAAAATCCGCTCGATCTTTCTTACTTCATTCTCTTGTTATTTGGTTGGGTGACACTGAGAAAATTTTATGATGGAAGGCCCCAACAGTTTTGAGAGCTCTTCCATGGGAAAAGCTCAATTCGATTTTGAAATTTAAAAATTCCCTAATTTACATTTTAAAAAATTGTTTGGGGGGGCGGATCATTTAATATAAAAAAAAAAAGACAAGCGGGGAAAATTGTAAAATGTGATAACCTGCACTTGTTTTGGAAATAAAAAAATAAAACGTACAAAAAAAAGCGCGTGGGCCCCAAGAATCCCGGGGTTCTTTTCGCCCGTGAGGTTAAACTTTGAAATTAAAAGACCTTGCAGAGTTGCGGATTTGAACAAATGGTGAAAGGGGGCTTTGTATTTGGTTTTTTAGTACATAAAGATGGCGATTATAAACGCAAAAAGGTTGGCCCAAAAAAAAACCTAAATAGAGCAACTGCGCAAACTAGAAGAAATAATTTGGCCAGTATGAATATAAAATAGTTGAAAACCTGACCTCAATGGCATTTAGAACCCTATTTAAATGGGGGAAAAAAAATTTTAATTTATAAGCCCATTACATTTTTTAGCCCTCAAAAACGTTTCGAAAGATTTAACTCAGGGCCTTTACTTTTAATCTTAGCCAGATGGACAATGCGAAAAGAAATTTAAATAACGCCATAGGGAAAAACAGTAATCCCCCCAGAAAGAACGGTTTTTTAAAAAAGTTCTACAAAATTTAAAATTCTTCCAAACAGAAAATTAGGAGCCGTTCACAATGAAAATTTTTAAATTTCTGTCTTTAAAGATGTGGAGAGGGGCGGGGGGGTGGGCGTTAGTAAGACCTTAAAAAGGAATTATATTAGTGGCAAAACTTTGACGTTTAAAAAACCCTTTCAGTTTTAACGTCGTTCTTCACAAAGGTGGGATATTAAGACATAAACAAGTAACAAATCAAGTTGATTTTAAAAAGAAAAAAATCTTACAGAACTGAATTGGATTTAAACTTTAAAATTTAGGGCCCATAGGGTTTTTTTATACGAAAAAGTTTTTCGAAGTATGTAAAAATAATAACTGGATTGATTAAAATTTGTTTTAAACTATGGAGCATTAAACTTTTTGACAAAAACCCCCTCAGTTATTAATTTGTGGACAAAAATGTTGTGGAAAAAAAAAATTTTATCCCCGACCTGTTCAAACATTTATGTTTTAATTTTGATCAATTTTGGTTTTTTGTCCCACTTAAATGGAACAAAAATTATGATAGAAGGTTTATATGGGCTGTTTATAAAAAAATTTTTTTGTTAATCCTGCAAAAACTGATGAGTGTCTAGAACACTTTTAAGAATTTTTTAGGGGAACGCGGCGAAAATTTTTTAAGATGTGTTCAGCAGAAGGACATAGTTAAAAAGAGAAAACACTTTGTCGAAACTACTTTCAGCGGAAAACGGCTGGGGTAAGTGAGTGGATTTTTTTCAAAATAAACTCAGTTTTAAAAGACTTTAAAACAGTTAAAAACTGTAGTTTTATTTTTACATGAAAAAAAAGAGTTTCATTTTTAATGTTTGCGTGAAAATGATGTTATTGAAAAGACCAGGAAAAACACAGGATTAAACAAAACTAAAAATCTGAAAAAATTTTGTAATTTATATTAAAAGGATAATCCAAAAACCGTTGTTTGTTTGTAGGGGCGTTATTTTTTGGGGATTAAAAAAGAATGTGTGAGGTTTTTTTTTTATTTGTTGTTTTAAGTCTTTTTTGGGGAGAGAAGGGGAAACCGGATTCAAGGTCGGCCCCTCGAAACCGGTTTTGACCGGTGAGAGGGGGGATTTAATCCGGGTTTTTTCCCCCTTCTCTTTCCCGAGACCCCGGTGGGGTGAAGACTTGGTTTTTCTGTGTTTGTATTGGGGAACTGTTAAAACCTTGTTTTCCCCCCGGCACACACACACAACACACACACACACACACACACCACCACCCACACCACACACACACACACACACACACACCACACACACACACACTACACACCACACACACACACACACACACACACACACACACACACACACACACACACACACACACACGCACGCACCACACACACACACACACACACACACACACCACACACACACACACACACACACACCACACACGACAAAATTTGACATGACTTTACCGGCCTCCGTGGTAGAATGGTTAAGAGTCGTGCACTCCCGGCCACAAGTTGATGAGTTGGTTGTTCTTCAGAGCCGTTCAGAGCCATTCCTTTGCACAATGTGTCTGCCCGGCCGGCTCCTGCCCAGAGTGGATTGTTCATCAGAGCCGTTCCTTTGTACAATGTGTCTGCCCGGCCGGCTCCTGCCCAGAGTGGATTGTTCATCAGAGCCGTTCAGAGCCATTCCTTTGTACAATGTGTCTGCCCGGCCGGCTTCTGCCCAGAGTGGATTGTTCATCAGAGCCATTCCTTTGTACAATGTGTCTGCCCGGCCGGCTCCTGCCTAGAGTTGACCTTCCTAAGGGCTGAAGTGGGAAGACTAGCACCACACAGTCGCATTTCATCCACTTAATGGATGCCTTTTAGAGAGTATTGCTAAAAGTACCTGACCGACACTGCAGCTGTC
>CM031606.1:5140346-5154608 GCA_018398815.1 Conus ventricosus
GAGGGGGGAAAGGATGACGGGGGGGGGGGGGGGGGGGGGCACTATTTTGAGTTTCAGTTTTGAAATTCAAAGCGAAGAGAGTGGACATTTTGTGAGTGGTTTCGCCAGGAATCAATACGGGAGAATTCTTGGTCCTGTAAGTGTTGCCAGCCTCTGGGGCTTTTATTCCTTTGGGAACTTTTAATTGAAATGGCCAATTGTTAGCCTTTAAAGTTATCCCAGCGATTGTACTGTGTACATGTTTCTGTTCTCCACATAAAAAAACGTTAGTATCCTATCACCGTTATACGCACGAGCTTTGGGTGTGTTTCCAAATTCTTCTTTTAAAGTCTGCAAAATTAATCATATGTGATCATTGACTTTCTTAACGTTTTAATCAAGCGTTCCTACTTGATCACGTCAGTGATTTGTCTATTCACATTGTTTGCGTTTGTTCTGTTGCATTGGAGGGTAAAGGATTTTAAACAGTGAACAAATTACACAGGTCTCTCTCTGCTTAGAGCACGAGCAAAGGTGGAATTGTTGGAATTAGCAGAAAGGAAAATACAAAGACGGTGTATAGTTATACGTAATCGTGACGAGTTTGTATTAGGGTATTTATTCCACCATGCCAGCTTCGGCACGTGCTCGCCGATTTGCTTTAGCCTTAGACGTGCACTCACGTTGACCTTCGGTCATGTAGATACTAGGCCCGCTATGTGTATGTACATAGCACGCTCTTTATGGAAGTCTAGTCTGTAAAAAACCATTTCAAAATTTTTTTTATCGTCTTACGTCGTATATGCGCTGATAGGCTTGTAACCTCATTACAAAAGAGGTTTCTCAAAAATGTCCAGTTTGTGAGTGTCACATTGTAATCCAGGAAGATATTTTTTAAAATATATTTTCGTTGTAATTTCAAAACGGTATTCAAAGAGGATTCGTTTTCTTCTAATACATAGAGTATGTTCAATATCTAAACTAGCAGTAGATGTTAATTTGGTGTGTCCTTCCCTTTTTTCCCTAAAGCAATAATAGGTACTTTTTTTTAACATGGGCGTTACAAAACATGTATGCGTGCATATGTAAGGGGAATAACTCCTTACAGACAGTTGAATGGCCTGCAGCGTATTTTGTCTTGGCTATTCCGGTCTGAAACCCAAGTTAAAAGTTATGACAAAGACTTCCGACAAGGGGACTCAAACACAAAACCCATACAATAAATGTTTCTACAAGATTCGTCTGAACACTTTTTTTTTTACCAGTTTATCTTTATTGAGGCTATTGAGTCTAAAAAGCACGAGAGAGAGAGAGAGAGAGAGAGAGAAGAGAGAAAAGAGAGAGAGAGAGAGAGAGAGAGAGAGAGACAGAGAGAGAGAGAGAGGACAGAGACAGAGAGGAGAGAGAGAGAGAGAGACAAAGTTTGTGTGTGTGTGGGGGTGGGGGGGGGGGGGGGCGGGCGCGGCGCTCGCACGCATGCGTGCATGTTTTGATGCATGCGTTAGTGCTTGTGTTGTGTGTGTGTGTGGTGTGTGTGGTGTGCCGTAAATAGTTGTCAAGAAAACAAGAAAAAGCAACACCACCTCAAACAGGAATAAGAGCTACAGCAGTTCACCTCCAGTCCATTGTGGCCTTCCTTTCGGGTAAGACTTTCCACGTTGACAGCAGGTCAGGGGACAAAATCTTGTCCAGACCTAGAGGGAAGGAGCAGAAACCGGATGCCATGTCAAAAAAAACCATTTCATTGGATTCACTCCAAAGAGTTTCTGTTTGCTTCATGAACATACTCATCCACAGATGTTAAAGACTTGGCAGATCACTTTGGGGGAATATCAGCACGTCTCCGGGACTGCCGGGGGAACCTTCTGATGTGATAAAAATCCCGGTCACCCATCAACCCACAATATCAACGATAATTCCTATTAAACATGAGGACGTTTTGATTTTGCTGTATGGGAACAAAAAAAAAAAAACAAAACAAAACAAAAAAGCTGAACAAAATTTGGGAAAGCTTTAACTTTCTTTTTTCGGTTGTTCTTCTTTTTATGTAGCCCTTCACGACAATGTTACGTCCTTGATATTGAAATAAAGTGTATTTTTAACTGACAGATGAAAGAATTGGATTAATTTTGATTTTGGTTAAACTTCGTGGTATTTTCACATTTCTTTAAATTCAAAAATGTCAAGTACGGGGGTCCCGACGGTCCGAACCACAGGGAGGGTGGAGTCAGGCACCCATACCACACTCCACAAAGCACAAGGACCCGGCATACACTCAAAGACAATATTTTGCACATTAAAACACACATCACACTGCACACCAAGTGGGGTGGGAACACTGGTAGAAGAGAGAGGACGAGAGAATCACGGAGAAAGGAGGAAAGAAGAGCGAGATACAGAGAGATTAACTACTAGATAGGGGTCAAAATAAAATAATAAAGGAAAACAATTTTAAAGTCCACCCGTCCCGGGATGCCCCAAATACACCTCTATTTTCCCTTAAAAGAAAAAGAAATAGGGGACAATCTAAATATGGTCACATCACAGGGCCTGAATTTTAAGGAAAGGAAGAAAAAAAAAAAAAAATTAAAGAAAAAAAAAAAAAAAAAAACGCAGAAGGAGACAGAGGGGCCTGGACCACTACCACTCCACTCAGACACTTCCGACCAGTACACTCTTTCTTGTGTCAACCAAGTCCAAGTCCCAATGATGTCTGAGGGAAAGGTGGGGACTTCCAGCCGTCAAGTGGGAGGTCACAGCACCCCTCCTGCCGTCGCCTCAGCAGCCCCTCCCCAGCACCGCGGCCAAGGAGGAGGTAGGCCCGGGAGTTCAAAGGAATCATCCAGACCGCGAACCACCAGAGAAACCACCAAACAAGAAAAACAAACAAGCCCTAAGCTGGGTCAGTACCATGCTGGGAATACGATTCCAGTTTGGTCAGTGTCAGAGGGTAGTGTCAGTTGGTCGAGACCAAAGAAAAAAAGAGTGTACGAGGGAGATAAGAGGGAGGAAAGCAGCAGATAGAAGAAATGAAAAGCAGAAAAATGAGGTCCGTCAATAAGAAAAAGAGTAGGCGTCCATCGAAAATAAAATACTGAAGTAAGGAAAAGAGGGCTTGTATTGGTCAAGTCATGTCACACATGATACGGCCCAAATCTCAATTAATTAAATTTTTAATGCAAACCTGTTAAATTTTGCCACGAGTCAACCTTCCTTAACATTTATCCATTGATTTCAATCCAAACTAACATAGGTAGTAGGAACATTTTAAAAAGAATTAAAATTTGAATCGACGGGTGATTGAGAAACCACTGGCAGACTTCCCTTTAAATAAAAAAAAACCAAAATATTTAACTATCACCCGTAGGCATTTTGCTATTTTAAATATAAAAATAGATTATGCTATAATGAACACTCACCCGCAAACATGCACACAAATATTTATGCATTAAACGAAGAACGAAAACATGGGGAGGAGAAAACGATGACTGGAAGAGGGGTGGACGAGTGTCCCACACCCACCCCCGTTAAATTTTGCCCTCAACCAAACACACCGGGGTTTTCACCTCACGAGTCAAAATTTATCCCCAAAACAAAATAGACTTAGGCTCTTAGCCTCCACCAAAAAGAAAATAGTATGGAAAATTACGAAAGTACGACGGCCATAAAATTTCATTGAAAACTTATTCTTTTGCTTTTATGCGTGAGCCATACTCGACCGGCAATTACTCGCACTCACGGATTTTTAGCAGGACAACTAAAAAAAACCAAGCAAAAGAAGCAGACGAAAACCAGCCAAAACACGCAAAACTTTTAGAGGGGAAACAAAACGATAGAAAGAATTATGACCTCCCCCTTAGAATTTGAATAAGTGATTTTCTTTACAGTAACCGTGGGAAAAGTACGCAAAGAAGCCTATCTCAAGGAACAAAACGTCACTTACCAACAGGCTTGTGAAAAGCTAGCCGTGTGCTACGCTCTGCTCACTGAAGAGCCAGCGTTCCAACACCGGCCTCCCAACTCTCCCCGACAGGGAAAAGAATGGTCGGGGAGACCACAGCCCCAGCCCTGGTTAGCGGGAAGAGAGCTCCCAAGTCGCCAACCACCAAAACCCCTATGCCCAATCCATTGAAGGATAGCACTCCAGGGTGAGGTGAAGATTTCAACGAAGAAATCAAACAGCAATGAAGCTGAACCCGAAAACGCTACCAGGGAGAAGGTAGACTTCGACTCGGGGCTGGACTTTCGCAAAGTCCCAAGGGAGACACCGCGACAAACACGTCAGCCTCGATTCTTGGGTGAGTAGACACGAAAATTCCCCGAGAAAAACTAAAAGCATGCTGTCAGACCTGACACAGCGAGGCCTCGCGGAAACCCGGGGACAGTTTACAGGTAGGAGGGAGGATGATGAAAACAGATTATATAGGGGGGAAGGATGGAGGAAAGGCTACACTGGAAACAAGAAATAACAAAAACAGGCCCCAAAAACCATATGCTTGGTTTCGGGTCGTTGGATGGGAAAATAAAAACGAACAGGAAGGATCTCCCCACCTGAATATTACCCCTGGACAAAAACCTGTTTCGTGACAAAAACACCCCTGACGAAAAAGTCCTAGTGCCACTGAGGCATAGACTAACCCACCTATGACAGAAACATGACACCTACAATAATGCGAAAGCGAACCGAGAGAAACAGGAATGCACACCAAGTCGCGAACAACTATTGGTTACATTTCAACCCATAGCACGTAAAGGCAAGCTATCAAGAACTGGACTCAGAATTGATCACTCTATCCGACTCAATAATCTGCCTTTACATTGTCCCTTCCCTGAATGTGACGGAACTGAAAGGCAAACTTGAAGCTCCATGGCCAACCAGGGCCTCTTGCTAACAGGGCGGAATTCTGTGGGGGTATTGGAGGGATGGGATCCGACTCCAGGATAAACCCCTTTCCATACAAATATGGATAGAACCGTCTGAGCCCAGACCATAGCAAGGCACTCTGCTCATGTGTGTAATTTTTCTCAGCGGCCTCAATTTCTTGTTTGCAACGCCACTGGGAGAAGACCGTTGCTGGTCTTGTAACGCACCAGCTCCATCTACGTTGGAAGCATCAGTCCGCAGGACGAAAGGCTTACCTAGGTCTGTGAGCTGCAGAACTGGCTGGCTGGTAACTGCCCTTTTTCAGACTGTTGAAGGCTTCAGTGTCCTTTGTCACCCCCCAAAAAAGGGTCTCGGCTTCCGGCTGAGGTCTTGTCGGTCAGGGGCTTGGCGATATCCGCGAAATGGAGGGATGAACTTCCTGTAATAGCCGACAAGGCCCAGGAAGGAACGAAGCTCCTTTTTCGTTCTGGGGGTTTTGCACTCTCTAAAACGGTCGATCTTGTCTTGTTCCGGTTGGAGGTAACCTCTCCCGACAACGTGTCCTAAGAACTCGATGTCGGCCTCCCCTACCTGGCATTTGGGGTTTGGCCTTGCAGCTAGCTGACACTGTCGGAGACGGGAAAAACACGAGCTGGATAAACCTCCACATGTCGATGCCAATGTTCTGTTGCCAGCAGAAGGTCATCGATGTAGTTGTGAGCCTCAGGCAGGTTGGGGGGTTTTGCAGCATCATCCTCATGATCCTGCTGAAGACGGCTCCTGCCGTTTTGGGAGTCCGAAGGCATGCCCTTAAACTGGTACTGTCCCTCTGGAGTGGTAAACGCAGTTTTTCCGCGGTCTGAAGGGTCCATAGGAATTTGCCAACAGCCTTTGGCGAGATCAATCTTAGAGAAGTACCGCGCCTGAGCCAATTGTGAAAAGATTTTGTCGATCTCGGGCAACGGTTCTGCATCGAATCTCAAGATCTTGTTCAGCCTCCTGAAGTCTACACAAAACCCTTTCATCCTCCGTCGGTCTTGCGTATCAGAAGTATGGGGGACGAATAGGGAGAACTGCACCGTTCTATGACATCCATCTGCAACATGGAGTGTATCTCTTTCTTAATTACATCCATTTGAGAATGAGGTAGAGGATACTGTTGACCCTGACGGGATCTTCTGGGTTAGATCAAGTGCACAAGTTCCCAGGTTGCACTTCACGGAACGTCCGTAAGGATGTCTTGGTTTTCCTTACACAGATCCAGCACTTGACTTCGTTGACTCTCCGAAAGGTGGTTGGAGATTTTTGACGTCCTCCCTTTGTCTCTTTTTTGTTGAAGAGCCAAACACGGAATGTCAAACTCCAACGGGGGCACATCTGCAGTCTCCTCAATCACCATAGGGGTGAAACCAGCCTGGCATTGCTCACGGCGCTCATACTTTTGAGTAGGTTGGCGTGCACCAACTTGTCCTTCCCGCGCACACGTATCACATAATCCCAGTCCCTCACGCGCCTGAGAACTGGGAAGGGGGACCCTCCCAGGATAGCTGTAGCTTGTTATGGTGGAGCGGGGGAAAGCAGCAGGACTTCGTCCCCCGGGGCTCGTACCATCGCTGGCAGCCTTCCTGTCATAGTACATCTTGTACCTCTCTTGCGCTTGGGCCAAATTTCTGTGGGCTAATTCGCAGGTGGTTTGCGATCCGCTCTTTGAGGTCGAGCACATATTCCGCCTGTGTCTTGACTTCCTGCTGGGCACTGTCGGAGGTCCACTGGGCGGAGAACAGACATTGGTTCCCTCACTGTGCGACCATAGAGCAACTCGAATGGCGAGAACCCCAAGCTCTCTTGAGGCACCTCTCGATACGCAAATAGCCACAGCTGGCCAAAATCGGGTCCAATCCTTGGGCTGTTCCCCGCGCTAGACGGCGTATCATTTGCTTGGGGATACCATTGACTCGCTCTACGAGGCCATTGGCCTGAGCATGGTAGGGCCCTGGTCACCTCCTTGTGGATCTGGAGAAGCTTATACACCTCTGACATGACGTCCCGGACATGAACTGGGTCCCTTGGTCAGACAGAACTTTATCAGGAATTCCAGTCCTAGTCCACATGTTCCAGAGTGCTTCTGCAACAGTCACGGGGTCAATTCTCTTCAAAGGTGTTGCTTCCGGATACCTCGTAGCGTAGTCGACCATCACCAAAACATGCTTGTGACCCCGAGCTGAAGCTGGGACGATGGGACCGATCAGATCCACACCAATTTGGCGATTGGTGTACCGATTAAGGGGGACTTTTCCCAGAGGCACACGAGTGTTTCATCCTTTCGGCGTCGTCCTTTGGCACGCGTCGCATGTCCGCAATACTTCCTGACGTCAGAGGCAATACCCCGGCCAGTAAAATTCTTTCTGGACTCGCTCCAAAGTACGACGGGCTCCTGGTGTCCTGCCATGGGCGTGTCGTGCCCCCGTCGTAACACGGTGTTACGCAGTGCCTTGGGCACCACTAACTGCGTGGCTGTCAGAGTAGGAGTGACGAAAGCGGCGAAGTACTAACCCCTTCCGTTGGACGAACTCCACGGTGTTCTCTCCAGTCGCCTTGGGCCCCTTCTCCACTAGTATCGAACCTTGTTTAGGTGGATCCTTTTCCTGGAGTGACTTGATGGTATCCCCGCTCCAGGGTGGGCCGTCTGCTTCTGGGGAAAGGGGTTTTAGTACGGCCGTAAAGCTTCTTCTCCCCTTTGGGCCCGAGAACGTGGGGATTACGGCCGCAATCACGTCTGGAGGGAGCTCAGGTGAGATCCGTCGGGGTTCTCCACTCTCAAAACGAACGGAATTCCCATGAGGGAGAGAATATGCTGGTTTCTTGAGAGCTACGGCCCAAACTTTGCCTTCAAAGTAGGGGGTGGAGATATTAACAAGGACCTGATCTCGTGATGCTTGGAATTCTCTTCCACCCCAGCTACATGGCACGAGGTCCTCGGATGGCGTCCTCGGGCACTAGTTCCTCGTCCACGAAGATGGCGGTCGCACCTGTATCGCGAATCGCCTCGACTATCTTCTGGCCCACGACGGAAGGGGAAAAATTTGGGGACTCTGGGGTAGTCACCTCATCCTCCCCGTAGGGGACAGTGACTCGAAGACCACCGGACTTGCCCCCTTGTTTTCCTCTGAGGACAGTCACGGACGACATGTCCGCGCTTCCCACAGAGGAAGCAAGCCCCAGGTTCCGGACCAGACACTCCTCGGGAAGAGGGTTTTTTCCCGCCTCGGCGGAGGAGGCTCCTTTTTAATCCCCTGTTTGCGTTCCTTTCTCCCTTGGTCCAGACGGGACTGACGAAAGTGACGCTTGGCGTCCGCGAAGGCTTCGGCATCCCGATGGCCTGGGCGAAGGTCTTCGGTTGCGACTCTCCCCGCTGAATTGCAGATCCGGCGATACGGAATTGGAGAAGCTGCTCGAGTAAAAGACAGTCCTTCATGTCCATTTTCGAAGCCTCGATCCAAAATTCGAAGGTGCGTCCAAGCGTTCGCCAAACTGTTTGAAAGTTTCCTCGGAATCCTTCCCTCATGGTGCGGAATTCTTCCGGTAAGATTCGGGAGTCAGATGTAGGCGAGACCGAAGGGCAGCTTTCAGGTCCTGGTAAGAAGTACCTGGCGGAATGTCCACAAAAAACTTTTTTGCCTTCCCGTCAGGCTAGCAATTCAGGTAAAAGGGCCTTTTTTCGTCTGAAAGATTATATGCAGCGGCCATCACTTCAAAGTGCTCGATGTACGTTTTCGATGTTGTCAGCCGAGCTGAAGGTTGGCATCCGGAGTTTTTGGTGGTGCCAAAGGGAATCCCTCCCCCGGCAGGATGTCTCTTCTTTCCCCGGGTGGGGTTTACACCGATTCGCCAACAGGGCGTAAACTGACTAAGGAGGGTTTTTCCCTTCAGCCTTTGACCCTTCTTCTTCCAGAGGGCCCAAACTCTAGATCCTTCCTTTCTCGAGCTTCCCTTTCTCTTCTTTCTTCTCTCTTAGTCTCCTCTCCTCCATCTCCATTTTCCACCGTCTCTCTTCTTTGGCTTCTCTCTCCCTCCGCTCTCTCTTTTCCTTCGCTTCTCTCTCTTCCTTTTTCCCGTCTCCTCTCCTCCATCTCCATCTTTCCACCGTCTCTCTTCTTTGGCCTCTCTCTCCTCCCTTTTTCCCTTTTCCAGGCGAGGAAGGGGTCCAAGGGAAAACGCGGGAAAATGGGGTAACGGGGAGGAAGGACTTCCCAGGACGGATGGAAAGGACCTCTTTGGTCTCTCTTCGGTCATACGTCGGCTTGGGGTCCTGGAAGTGAAGTCTGGTGCTCTTACAGGAGAGTGCAAAGCCTAGGGGAGTCTTGCCAATCCAGATTCCGCAGTGACCCGGGGACGGGGGGAGTGGCAGCACCAGAGGAATAAACCATTTGAGTGGTAGTACTCATAGTCGCCTGCCAACTAAGGACTGTCTAAGCCCGGAACGATTTTTAATCTTCTTTACATAGAGCGAGTTTGTAGGGCGGGGGATCAGAAAGGGTCCATGGTTTGGTGTCACTTTACGTGGAATCAACGCCAACAGGAAAAAGGTGCCCGAAAGGTGGACAACAGTCGAGCCGTGAGGGAAAAATACAGGTTCCACTGTATGTGCAACAATACAACACCCAGCTTGGGGGAACTGTCACTACTAAGTGACCAAACTTAGAAAACCCCAAAAGGAAATATCATGCAATGCTCCCCACACAGGCAAACACAAGGCTGTGAAAGATCACACGTACTGTGATCAAGAAACACAACTGCTATGGGACGGCGCAATGTGGGGATATCAATCCAACAATAGTTCTCTTACGACTCCAAGAATTCCCACTAAGTCTCAGAGACTAGTTCAACGGGTGGTATTTCCAACAATAAAGTTTAGAGATATCAACCCAAGTACCCCAAAATCACCGAAGTATGTTTCCCAAGGCAAAATATACGGAAGTTCAATAACGAGCCAAACAGTTTTTGGGAAAATTTTTCTCCCAAAACAAAGTAGCAAATCCGTCTAAGTCAAACTGTTATTAACAAAGCGTTGTCTTTCTTTAAGGAACCAAAAGACCTGACACAGGCTTCTCGCCTATACTCTAAAAGAAGTGTTGACTGAAAAAGACAACTGCACCCTGCCCGGAGAACGACTCCCCTAAGATTCAGAACAGACGAAATCCTGTCCAATATCCAATTCACGCGATTAGTCAAGGCCTATCTCTTAGGTGACTGACTCAACTACCAACAAAGCTGGTTAACACACGCCGTTTTCCACAAACGGGAAAAAGTTCGATCAAAAGGTGTTACAAAAAGTCGCCCCAAATAGCAACTCCCAGGAAAAGAACATAAGTATTTCACGCGTCCCACTTATAAACAAAGGAACCCACACAAAAAAAAAACCGAAAGGTCATGTAAATTCTTCCACCTAAACGAGGAACAGGGTGTAACGAATTTTTTAAAACACCCAAGGGGAAGAATAACAATCGCAAAAATCCTGCAAACACACAAAATAACGTAAGTATTTCCCGCAGAAAATCAAATGGTTATTTTTTTTTTTTAAATTTAAAAAAACACGGTGAGGAGAGCAGCGGTATGCAATAAGCAGTAAGGGGGTGAGGGACAAATCGACTCCACTCCCCTCCCCACTACTCCTCCCCCAAAAGGGTTCCTACACTCTAAAGCCTACCCAGCCAACCTCCCACTTAAACACAAATCACAAAACGAGACAAAGGGGTCCTGCGCCCGTAGCAAGGGCAGACTACCAACTAAACCACTCTCCCCGGCATCTCCACCAAAAATTTTCAAGTACTGGGGGGTCCCGACGGTCCGAACCACAGGGAGAGTGGAGTCAGGCACCCATACCACACTCACCACAAAGCACAAAGGGCCCAGGACATACATCAAAGACAATATTTATTGCACATTACAACACACTCACACTGCACACACTAAGTGGGGTGGGAACACTGGTAGAAGAGAAAAGGACGAGAGAACACAGGAGAAAGGAGGGAAAGAAGAGCGAGATACAGAGAGATTAACTACTAGATAGGGGTCAAAAATAAAATTAATAAAGGAAAACATGTTTAAATCCACCCGTCCCGGGATGCCCCAAATTACACCTCTATTTTTCCTTAGAAACAAAAGAAGAAATAAAGACAATCTAAATATGGTCACATCACAGGGCCTGAATTTTCAGGAAAGGAAGAAAGAAAAAAAAATAAAGAAGAAAAAAAAAAAAAACGCAGAGGAGACAGAGGGGCCTGGACCACTACCACTCCACTCAGGGCACTTCCGACCAGTACATCATCTTGTGTCAACCAAGTCCAAGTCCATGATGTCTTGATGGAAGTCGGGACTTCCCGCCGTCAGTGGGAGGTCACAGCACCCCTCCTGCCGTCGCCTCAGCAGCTCTCCCCAGCACCGCGGCCAAGGAGGAGGTAGGCCCGGGGGTTCAAAGGAATCATCCAGACCGCGAAAACCACCAGAGAAACCACCAAACAAGCAAACAAACAAGCCCTAAGGCTGGGGTCAGTACCATGCTGGGGGAAAACGATTCCAGTTTGGTCAGTGTCAGAGGGTAGTGGTCAGTTGGTCGAGACCAAAAGAAAAGAAGAGTGTACGAGGGAGATAAGAGGGAGGAAAGCAGCAGATAGAAGAATGAAAAGCAGAAAAATGAGGTCCCTCCAATAAGAAAGAGTAGGCGTCCTCGAAAATAAATACTGATAGTAGGAAAAGAGGGCTTGTATGGTCAAGTCATGTCACACATGATACAGGGCCCTAATCCAATTAATTAAATGTTAATGCAAACCTGTTAAATTTGCCACGAGTCAACCTTCCTTAACATTTATCCATTGATTTCAATCCAAAACTAACTAGGTAGTTGGAACATTTTAGAAAGAATTATGAATTGAATCGACAGGTGATTGAGAAACCACTGCAAGACTTCCCTTTAAATAAAAAAAAACCTAAATTTTCAAAAATATCACCCCTAGGCATTTGCTATTTTAAAATAAAAAATAGATTATGCTATAATGAACACTCACCCGCAAACATGCACACAAATATTTATGCATTAAACGAAGAACGAAACATGGGGAGGAGAAAACGATGACTGGAAGAGAGGTGGGGACGAGTGTCCCACACCCACCCCCGGTAAATTTTGCCCTCAAACAAACACACCGCGGTTTTACCTCACGAGTCAAAATTTACTCTCCAACAAAATAAGACTTAGGCTCTTAGCCTCCACCAAAAAGCAAATAGTTTGGAAATTACGAAAGTACGACGGCCATTTTAAATTTCATTGAAAACTTTTTCTTTTGCTCTATGCGTGAGCCATACTCGACCGGCAATACTCGCACTCACGAGATTTTTAGCGGACAACTAAAACAACCCTGCACAAGAAGCAGACGAAAACCAGCCAAAACACGCAAAACTTTGAGAGAAACTAACGATAGAAAGAATTATGACCTCCACCTTTGAATCTGAATAAGTGATTTTCTTTACAGTAACCGTGGGAAAGTACGCAAAGAAGCCTATCTCAAGGAACAAAACGTCACTTACCAACAGGCTTGTGAAAAGCTAGCCGTGTGCTACGCTCTTTCTCACTGAAGAGCCAGCGTCTCCAACACCGGCCTCCCAACTCTCCCGACGAGGAAAAGAATGGTCGTGAGGGCCACAGCCCCAGCCCTGGTTAGCAGGAAGAGAGCTCCCAAGTCGCCAACCACCAAAACCCCTATGCCCAATCCAATGAAGGATAGCACTCCAGGTGAGGTGAAGATTTCAACGAAGAAATCAAACAGCAATGAAGCTGAACCCGAAAACGCTACCAGGGAGAAGGTATGACTTCGACTCGAGGCTGGACTTTCGCAAAGTCCCAAGAGACGACACCGCGACAAACACGTCAGCCTCGATTCTAGGGTGAGTAGACACGAGAATCTCCGAGAAAAACTGAAGCATGCGTGTCAGACCTGACACAGCGAGGCCTCGCGGAAACCCGTGGACAGTTACAGGTAGGAGGGAGGATGATGAAAACAGATTATATAGAGGGGAAGGATGGAGGAAAGGCTACACTGGAAACAAGAAATAACAAAAACAGGACCCAAACCATATTGCTTGGGGTTTCTGTCGTTGGATGGGAAAATAAAAACGAACAGGAAGGATCTCCCCACCTGAATATTACCCCTGGACAAAAACCTGTTCGTGACAACAAATATTGGTATGTTTATTCGAGATATATGATCTGTCCGGGATTTCTTTTCTTCTTTTTTTTAAAACTTCAGTGCGATTGGGAGCGAGAAGAAATTAGGGTTCGCCGGCTGGCAACAAAGTGTCACTGTGACTTCCATGGTGACCCCACAATAAATTCATGGTCACTTCTCTCCTTCCCCATATTTTTCCTCCCCGGACCCTAAACCCCATATTTCTTACCTACCCTTACCTCACACTAGCGTCGCGCACGAGCACGCACGAGCACGCACGAGAGAGAGAGAGAGAGAGAGAGAGAGAGAGAGAGAGAGAGAGGGAGAGAGAGAGAGAAAGAACAGTGGTGAACTAGATACATGTATCTGCAACACTGCCACCTTGGGAGATCAGCTAGTAAATTGGCCACATTGAACCGAGTGGCGTGATCTGTCTAAACCTTTTAAGGTCCGAGTGACAGCTGGAGCCGAACCGGTCGCACGTGCATGCTATCTGTCAGTGTGACGTGACCTGTCCGACGGTTTTTTGTTTTCTTCAGCACCGCGTGAGAGCTCGTCTAGGACTGGACTGTTCTCACGTTACAGGGACAGAGGAGGGATGGGAAGGAGAAAGAGAAGGGGAGGAGGGAGGGCATCAGTGGCGGTGGATGTAGGCATAACATCCGTCTGTTTAGAGTCTGCGAGGGATACCTTTTTATCTAAGTGAATTCTGGAATTCTAACGGGGAAAAGGGGGCTAAAGGCGGGGAGGGGGGGGGGATGTTAACAGATATGCACAAGTTGTACAGCATGCTTCTGTTCCGAACTGTGTTCTTCTGTGACAGAAACATGTACAATGATCCTTCTCTCAGCCTGTCAAACCAGATTTATAACGATCCTTCTCTCAGCCTGTCATACCAGATTTATAACGATCCTTCTCTCAGCCTGTCATACCAGATTTATGCCGGACAGATCACGGGTCTAAATTCGATCCGCGACGAATTACCTCGTGGTCGCTGTGGAATGGCCTGATCTACGAAGAGAGGAAATGACTGTACATCGATGGTGATCCGGACTGTTAAGGAAATAGATATTTTCTCTATGTTACGTGTGGGTCTAGTCCGATCAGGTGAGTGGAAATGCGATAGAAGAAGAAGTTAACTAAAAAGACAGACTAAATAAAGATGGTTGTGAAATTATTGACAATGACACGAGACAAACA
>CM031606.1:5160608-5180608 GCA_018398815.1 Conus ventricosus
GTTTGAATTATCCTGTTGTGTTATAATGTTTATCAAAGAAACATCCCTGTTTAGAATTAACCTGTTTGTATATTGTTTATCAAAGAAACATCCCCTGTTTGAATTATCCTGTTGTTATATGTTTATCAAAGAAACATCCCTGTTTGAATTATCCTTGTTTGTTAGATGTTTTATCAAAGAAACATCCCTGTTTGAATTATCCTGATTGTTTTATATGTTTATCAAAGAAACATCCCTTTTGAATTATCCTGTTTGTTATGTGTTATCATTGCCAGAGGAAGAGGATACGGAAGGGGGGGGGGGGTGGGGGGGGGGGGGGGGGGGGGGGGCACTATTTTGAGTTTCAGTTTGTATTCAAAGCGAAAGAGAGTGGACATTTTGATGGTTGTTTCGTTCTCGCGCGTCGCGCAGGAATCAATACTGAGAATTCGTTGGACCAGAGGAATTTATCTTGTCCCTGTAAGTGTTTGGCCTACCCTCTGGGGGCTTTTATTATATTTTCCCTTTGTAACTTTTTAAATTGTAAGGGCCAATGGTTAAAGCCATTAAACAGTTATCCCAGCAGCGATTTGTACTAACTGTGTACATGTTTACTGTTCTTTCCACATAAAAAGAGGAATAGACGGTTAGTATCCTAGCCACACACCGTTATAAATACGCAGCGATCGTTGGTGGTGTGTTTTCCAAATCTTATCTTAAGTCTGCAAAATTAATCATATGGATCATTGATCTTTTCTTAAAACGTTTTAAATACAGCTTCCCTACTTGATTTCACGTCAGGGATTTTTGTCTATGTATTTCACCATTGTTTGCGTATTGTTCTTCTGTTGCATGGAGGTGTAAAAGGAATCTTACAGTGCACAAATACACAGGTCTTCCTCTCTGCCTTAGAGAGCACGAGCAAGTGGAAATGTTGAATTAGCAGAAAGGAAAATACAAAGAACGCGACGACGGACGGGTGTATAGTTATACGTATAATCGTGACGATTTTTTTGGTACGTAGGGGGATTAGTCCACCATGCCCGCTTCGCACAGTGCTTCGCCGATTGATTGCCTTAGAAACGTCACTCACGTTGACCTTCGGGTCATGTAGATACAAGGAGGGTACTAAGGCCGGCCCCGCTTTGTGTATGTACATAGTGAGCACTCACGCTCTTATAAATGGAAGTCTATCTGTAAAAAAAAAAAAACCATTTTCCAAAATTTTGTATCGTCTTAACGTCGTATATGCAGCTTATAGGCTATGTAACCTCATACAAAAGGAGGTTTTCTTCTTCTCAAAAATGTCCCATATTGTGATGTCACAGATTGTAATCCCAGCAGGAAGATTACATTAATAATATTTGCGCTTTGTAGATTTTCAAAACGGTATTCAAAGAAGTTTCGTTTTCTTTTCCGAATACATGTGTAAATGTTCAATTCTAAACTAGCAGTAGAATGTAAGTGTGTGGTTGGGTCTTTGGTGTTGTCTTCGTGGCTTTTTCTTTCTCTCTCTTATCTTTCTTTCCTCTCTTCCCTTTTTTTTTTTCTTTTTTCATTTTTCCCTAAAGCAAATAATAGTAAATAGTACTTTTTTTTAACCATGGGGGCGTCTTACAAAAACAATGTATGCGTGTGTGCATAATAGTAAAGGGGAATAACTCCTTTAACAGACAGACGTTGAATGGCCCTCAGCGTACTTTGTCCTTGGCGATCCGGTCTGAAACCCCATAGTTTAAAAAAAAAAGGTTAGTGACAAAGAACTTCTTCCGACAAGAGGACTCAAACGAAACAAAATCATACAATAAAATGTTTCTAAAATGTTTCTACAAGATTCGTTCTGAAAACACTTTTTTTTTGTTAATACCAGTTTAATCGTTTTTTTTATGGAGGCTATTGAGGTCTAAAAAGCACGAGAGAGAGAGAGAGAGAGAGAGAGAAGAGGAAACGGGAGAGAAGAGAGCGATAGAAGAGAGAGAAGAGAGAGGAGAGAGAGAGAACAGAGGAGGAGAGAGAGAGACAGAGACAGAAGAGAGAGAGAGAGGAGAGAGACAAAGTTTGTGTGTGGGTGTGGGGGGGGGGGGGGGGGGGGGGGGGGGGGGCGGGCGCAGCGCGGCATCGGCAACGCACGCACGCTATTATTTAATGTTACGCGGCATGCGTGCGGTGTGAGTGAACAGCGGTTATGCTTGTGTGTGTTGGGTTGGTGGGTGTGTGTTCCGTACATAAATAGTTTGTCAAGCACAAGAACAGCAACACCACCCTAACAGGATAAGAGCTACAGCAGTTCACCTCCAGTCCAGTTGTGGCGGTTCCTTTTCGGTATGTACTTTCCACGTTGACAGCAGCAGTCAGTGACAAAATCAAAATCTTGTCCAGACTAAGGAGGGAAGGAGCAGAAACACCGCGTATTGCCATGTCAAATAAACCCATTTCAATTGGATTCACTCCCAAAGAGTTCTGTTTTGCCTCAAGAACATACTCATACATCCATCTCACAGATGTTTCAGGGCAGACTTGGCAGATCACTTTGGGGGAATATTCACACTTCCTCCCCGGACTGCCGGAGGACCCTTCTGATGTGGATAAAAACCCCACTGTCATCCACCCATCAAACCCAAACCCACAATATCAACGATTTATATTCCTATAAACAAGAGGACGTTTTGGAATTTTTGCTGTAAGGGAACACAAACAAAAAACAAAACAAAAAACAAAAAAGGGCAGAAGAACAGAATTGAATAGCATTAACACTTTCTTTTTTTTCTTTTTTTTTTTTTTCGGTTGTTCTTCTTTTTTTTTATGTAGCCCTTCAACGACAATGTTTACTCCTTATATTGAAATAAAGTGTGAGTTTTAACTTTAAAACTGACAGATAAAGAAATTGGATTTAATTTTAGATTTTGTTAAACTGTTCCGTGTATCTTTCTTCCCAAACATTTCTTTAATTCACAAATGTCCAAGTACTTACTCTCTAAGGTACTGTGGTTCCCGACGGGTCCCGGAACCACAGGGAGAGTGGAGTCAGGTTCGAGCACCCCAAACCCCAACACACACACTCACCACAAAAGCAACAGGACCCAGGAACATACACTCAAAGACATTATTTATTGCAAACATTAACACAGAACACACTCACAACGGTGGCACCACACTAAGTGGGGTGGGAACACTGTAAAGAGAGGAGACAGAGAGAACACAGGAGAAAGGAAGGGAAAGAAGGCGAGATACAAGAGATTAACTATTATCTACTAGATAGGGGTCAAAATAACATTAAAAAGGAAAACAATGTTAATCCATCCACCCGTCCTCGGATGGCCCGCCCCAAATTACACCTCTATTTATCCCTTAGAAAGAAAAAAGAAATAGAGAACATCTAAATATGGCCCCTCACAGGGCTGAAATTTTCAGAAAGGAAGAAAAAAAAAAACTAATGAAAAATAAAAAAAAAAAAACGGCAGAGGAGAGAGGAGATAGACAGCGGGGGGGGAGAGGGGGTGGGAGGGGGGGAGAGGGGGGGGGAGGGGCCAGACCACGTCCCCCACTTCCCACTCAGACACTTTTCCGACCAGTACACCTCATCTTGGTGTCAAAAACCAAGTCCAAGTCCAATGATGTCTTAATTGAAGTTCGGGGGACAGCGTCCAGCCGACAGAGGGAGGTCACAACACAGCACCAAGAGCACCACCCAGCACCTCCCCAACCAGCATCCCCCCCTCCTGGCCCGTCGTCGCCTCAACAGCTCCACCCCACTCTCCCCCCACGCGGCCTAGGAGGAGGTAGGGAAGGCCCCCGCCGGGAGTTTTCAAAAGGAATCATCCAACCGCGAACCACCGAGAGAAACCACCAAAACAAGCAAACAAACAAATCCCCTAAGGCGGGGGGTCAGAACCATGCGGGGGAATAAGTACGATTCCCAGTTTGGTCAGGTCAGAGGGTGAGTGTCAGTTTGGTTCGAGACCACAGAAAAGAAGAGTGTCGAGGGAAATAAGAGGGAAGGAAAGCAGCGGCAGATTATAGAAAATGAAAAGCAGGAAAAAATGAGTGTCCGTCTCCAATAAGAAAGAGTAGCGTGTTCCCTTATTCGAAAAACAAATACTGAAGAAAGGAAAAGAGGGCATATGTCATTGGACAACTCCTTGTCACAGCCTATACAGGCCCCTAGATCTCGATATAATTAAATAGTTAATGCGAAACCTGTTAAATATAGCCACGAGTCCAACCTTCCTTAACATTTATTATTGCCATTGATTTCACAATCCAAAACTAACATATGTCGTAGGAACATTTTTGAACGAAATTTTGAATTGAATCGACAGTGATTGGAGAAACCACTGGCATACTTCCCCTTTAAATAAAAAAAACAAAAAAAACTCTAAATATTTCAAACTATCACGCCGTAGCATTTTGGCTATTTTAAATATAAAATAGATTATGCTATAAAATGAACACCGAAGTCACAGTCCGCAAACAGGCACACAAATATTTTATGGCATTAAAAAACGAGAGACGAAAACATGGGAGGAGAAAACGAAGACTGGAAGAGAGGGAGGAGACGAGTGTCCCACAACAAACCCACCCCCCGGCGCCCCCGCGGTAATAAAATTTTTTTTGGCCCTCCAACCCACACACACACCGCGGTTCACCTCACGAGTCAAATATTAACATCTCCAACAAACTAAGACTTAGGGCTCTTAGATACAGCCATCCACCAAAAAGCAAATAGGATTGGAAAATTACGAAAGTACGACAACGGAGGGCCGGGGCGAGGGGGAACGGGCCATTAAATTTCATTGAAAACTCTATTCTTTTGCTCTATGCGTGTGAGGGCCATACTGTCGACCGGGCAATACCTCGCACTCCCCAGGCTGGTCACTAATTTTTTATGCAGGACAACAAAAACCAACCAAGCACGCGAGAAGCGCAGACGAAAACAGCAATAACACGCAAACGTTTAGAGAGAAACTACGAAGAAAAGAATTAATTGAACCTCTCACCTTAGAATTTGAATAAGTTATTTTTCCTTTACCAAGGTAACCGTGGGAAAAGTACGCAAAGAAGCCGATCTCAAGGAAGAAAACGGTCACTTACCGAAACGAGGCTTGTTGAAAAGCCTAGCCGCTGTGCTAACGCTCTGCTCACTGAAGAGCCACGTCTCCGTTCTTTGTCCAACAAACACCGGCCTCTCCCTCTCCTCCAAACTCCTCCCCTACGAGGCAAAGAAAGGTCTGAGACCACAGGACAGCGAAAGGCACAGAAAGCGCCCAGCCCTGGAGTTAGCGAGGAAGAGAGCCTCCCCAATTTCATTCGTCGCCAACCACCAAAACCTCCCCCGATGCCCAATCCCAATGAAGGATAGCACTCCAGGGTGAGTGAAGATTTCAACGAAGAATCCAAACAGCAATGAAGCGGGAAACTGAAAACCGAAAGCATGGAACCTAACCCTAAAGACTGCTAGAAGCTGAACCCAAAACGCTATACCCAGGAGAAGAAGGATGACTTTCTTCGACTCGACGAGGCTGGACTTTCCAAAGTCCCAAGAGACGAGACAAACGCACCACCCCGGCGACAAAAACACTTCAGCCGTAGCGATTCTAGGTGAGTAGAACCCACGAGAATGCTCCGAGAAAAAACTGAAAGCATGCGTGTCAGAACGCTGAACACAGCGAAGCCTGCGCGGAAAACGCCGAGGATCCGTTTCATAGCAGGTAGGAGGGAAGATGAAGAAAACAGATTATATAGAATAGGGTAAGGAAGGGAGGAAGTGGCTACACTTACACTGGAAACAAAATAACAAAAACAGGGACCCAACAACGCATATTGCTTGGGTTTTTCTGGTCTGTCGTTTGGATGGGAAAATAAAAACAACAGAAAAGGATCTCCCCTCTCCCGCACCCTTGAATATTAACCCGAAACCGGCCTGGACAAAAACACTGTTCGAGGACAACCCCCCCATACGAAAAAGTCTAAGTCAAGTGCCGATCTGAGGCCATAGACCTTAACGTATCCCGACCCAGCCTATGACAAAGAAACAGTGAACACAACAATCATGGCGAATCAGCGAGACCGGAGGGGGCAACAGATGCGAACAAAACCAAGTCGCGAACTAACTATTGGTTACAAACCACTTTTCCATTCAAACCATAGCACACGTGCAAGAGCAGCTATCAACAAGAACTGGACTCTCAGGAATGATCACTATCACTCTATTAATCCGGACTCAAGTAATTCCTCCTGCCGTCTACAATTGCTACATTGCCCTATCCTGGAATGTGAACGGAACTGATAAGGCTAAACTCCTGTAAGCTCTCGCATTGGGCCCCAAGTGTCCCATACCCCATGACCCTCTTTCTCGTTGCTAAAAACAGGGCGGATTCTGTGGAGGGATTGAGGGGATGTTGATCCGAGCTTCCATGGATAAACACCTTAAACTCATTCCCAAACAAATAATGGATAGAAGAAAGATAACCGTCTGTAGCCCAGACCCTCGCAAGGCACTCTTCTCAATAGTGTGGTAATTTACTCCTCGAGCCCGCCGCCATCAATTTCTTGCTGGCATACGCCGTGGGAGAGACCGTTTGCCCGGCCGTTGCCTTGTCTTGTATCAGCACAGCTCCAAGTTCCTACTTGGAAGCAGCATTCCCCGCAGGACGAAAAGTCTTACACAGGTCCTGTTGAGGCTGCAGAACCTCTGGCTGTGGCTTGTATCTCGCCCTTTTCAGACTGTTAAGAGGCTCAGTTCTCGTGTCACCCATCCACAAAAGGGTCTCCCCTCCCTCTCCGGCTTCTCCCGTCTGAAGGTCATTGTCGTCAGGAGGGGCCTTGGCGATATCCTCGAAATAGGGATGAAACTTCCGTGTAATAGCCGACTAGAAGGCCCAGGGAAGGAACGAAGCTCTCCTTTTTGCCTTTGTCGTTCTGGGGAGGTTTTGCACTCACTACAACTTACAAAAAGACAAACAGCTCTAACAACAACAACAACCTACACGGTCGAAACCCTGTCTTAGTTCCCCGTATGGGGAAGGTAACCTCTACCTCTGTTCGTTGGAGGGTAACCAGCGGTCCCGACAACGTGACCTAAGGAACTCGATGTCGGGGGGGGCCTGAGTCCCCTACCTGTCACTGTGGTTGGCCTTGCAGCTAGCTGGACACTAGTCGAGACGGGCAAACACAAGCGGGCTAACCTCCACAATGGTCGATGGCCAATGAGTTTTTGCCAGCAGAAGGGTCAAATCGGATGTAGTTTGGGAGCCTCAGGCAGTTAGAGGGGTTGCAAGCAAAGCATCATCCTCATGTAATCCTCTGCTGAAGACGGGCTGTCCTCTGCCGTCCTTAGACGCTAGTCCGAAAGGCATGACCTTAAAACCTGGTACTGTGCTACTGGTGGGGTGGGGGGGGGGAGGGGGGGGTCCCTCTGGAGTGTTACACGGGCAGTTTTTTTTTTTTTTTTTTTTTTCCGTTTTTTTTTTTTTTTTTTTCTTTTTTTTTTTTTTTTTTGTTTTGTCTTTTTTTTTTTTTTTTTTTATTTTTTGTTTTTTTTTTTTTTTTTTTTCATTTTCCGCGGTCTGAAGGGTCCATAATAGAGGAATTTCCAACAGCCTTTGCGGAGAATTCAATCTTAGAGAAGTCCTCGGGCGACCGCCGCGCCTGAGCCAATTGTGCAAGATCTTGTCGATTCTCGGCAAAACGGTTCTGCATCGAATCGTCAAGATCTTGTTCAGTGAGCAGAGAACAGGATTGCAACGCCGTCCTAAGGTCTACTACAGAACCTTGCATCCTGCCGTCGGGTCTTGCGTATCAGAAGTATGGGGGACGCATATAGTAACTTGCAACTCTGCAGCTGCAAAAACCGTTCTATGACTCCATGGGGGGCTCAACTTGGAGTGTATCTCTTTCCTGTAAAGTATAACAAATCCAATTTGGAGAAATGAGGTATGAGATTACTGTTTTAGTTTGACCCTGACGGGATCTTCCTGGTTAGATCAATTGGCACAAGTTCCAGGTTGCACTGACAGCGAACAGTCCGTAAGGATGTCTTTTGTTCAAATCCTTACACAGCTCCACCCAATGGACTTCGTTGACTCTCCGAAAGGGTGGTTGGAGGATCGATGACCGTCCTCGCCATGTCACTTCTTGTTGAAGAGCCAAACACGGACTTTCAAACTCCAACGGTGGGCACATCTGCAGTCGCCTCAATCACCATAGGGGTTGAAACCAGCCCTGGCCTTGCTCACGGCGCTCATACTTTTTGAGTAGGTTGGCGTGCAGCCAACTTGACTTCCCGCGAGCACACGTATCACATAATCCCCAGTCCCTCACGCGCCTGAGGAAACTGGAAGGACCCTGCCAGGATTCACTGTAGCTTGGTATGGTGGAGCGGGAGCAGCAGCAGGACTATCGTCCCAGGCTCGTACCATCGCTGGCGAGCCTACCTGTCATAGTACACCTTGACCTCTCTTGCGCTTGTGCCAAATTCCTGTGGGCTAAATCGCAGGAGGATGCGATCCGCTCTTGAGGTCCGAGCACATATCCGCCTGTGTCATGACTTCCTGCTGGGCACTGTCGGATGGTCCCACTGTTGGCGGAGAACCGACATGTGGTCCCTTCACTGTGGCGCCCTAGAGCAACTCGAATGGCGAGAATCCCCAAGTCTCTCTTGAGGCACCTCTCGATTACGCAAATAGCATAAGCAGCTGGCACAAATCGATCCCAATCCTTGGGCGGGTTCCTGCGTGGGGGGGTGTGGGGGGTGGTGTAGAGAAACGGCGTATCATTTGCTTGAGGAGTCCATTGACTCCGCTCTACGAAAGCCCATTGGCCTGAGCATGGTAGGGCGTGGTCACCTCCTTGTGGATCTGGAAAGCTTATACACCTCTGACATGACGTTCGGACAGGAACTGGTCCCTTGTCAGACAGAACTTTATCAGGATTCCAGTCACTAGTCCACATGTTCCAGAGTGTTCTGCAATACAGTCACGGCGTCAATTCTCTTCAAAGTGTTGCTTCCGGATACCTCGTAGCGAGTCGACCAACGACCAAAACATCTTGTGACCACGAGCTGAAAGCTGGGACGATGGGACCGATCAGATCCCACACCAAACATTTGGCGCATGGTGTGTACCCGATTAAGGGACTGTTTCCCAAGGCACACGAGTGTTTACATCCTTTCGGCGTCGTCCTTTGCACGCGTCGCTGTCCGGCAATACTTCCTGACGTCAGAGGCAATACAGGCCAGTAAAATTCTTGCTGGGACTCGCTCCAAAGTACACGGGCTCCTAGGTGTCCTGCATGGGCGTGTCCGTGCCCCAGTCGTACCACGGTGTTACGCAGTGCCTTGGGCACCACTAACGGCGTGGCTGTCAGAGTAGGAGTGACGAAGCGGCGAAGTACTACCCCTTGCCGTGTGGAAGAACACCACGGTGTATCTCTCCAGTCGCATGGGCCCCCTCGCCACTAGTAAGTCGAACCTTGTTTAGGGTGGGATCCTTTGCCTGGAGTGACTTGATGGGTATCCTGCTCCCAGGGTGACCGTCTGCTTCTGAGAATGGGGTTTTAGTAAAACGGCGCGAAAAGCTTTCTTTCACCTTGGCCAGAGAACGTGAGATTAGGCCGCAATTCACGTCTGGAGGGAGCTCAGTGAGATCCGTCGGGTTCACCCACCTACTCAAAACGAAACGGAATTCCTAATGAGGAGAGAATATGCCTGGCTTCTTGAAGCACGGCCCCAAACTTTGCCTCAAAGTAAGTGGGGATGGAGATATTTAACAAGGACCTGATCTCGTGAAGCCTTTGAAGTTCTCTTCCACCCAGCTACATGGGCACGATGGTCCTCGGATGGCGTCCTCGTCACTAGTTCCTCGTCCACGAAGATGCGGTCGCAACCTGTATCGCGAATCGCCTCGACTATCTTCTGGCCCACGACGGAGGGAAAAGTTGGGCACTCTGGGGAGTCACCTCATCCTCCCCGTAGGAGACCGTGACTCGAAGGGCCCACCCGGACTTGGCCCCCTTGTTTCCTCTGAGGACAGTCACGGGACGACATGTCCGCGCTTCCCACAGAGGAATCAAGCCGAGGTTTCCGGACCAGACACTCCTCGGAAGAGGGTTTTTTCCTGTCCCTCGCGGAGTGAGCTCCATTAATCCCCCTGTTTGCGTTTTCCTCTCCCCTTGGGTCCAGACAGGGAACTGCCGAAAGTGACGCATGGCGTCCGGAAGCTCCGGCATCCCGATGGCCTGGGCGAAGGTCTACTGGTTGCGACTCTCCCCGAGCTTGAAATTGCAGATCCGGCGATACGGAATTGGAGTGCTGCTCGAGTAAAGAGACAGTCCTTTCAATGTCCATTTTCGAAGCCTCGATCATATTCGAAGGTGCGTCCTCAAGCGTTCGCCAAACTGTATGAAAGTATCATCGGAATCCTACCGCATGGTGCTGAATTTCTTCCGGGTAAGATTCGGGATGGTCAATGTAGGCGAGACCGAAGGGCAGCTATTCAGGTCCCTGGTAAGAAGTACCTGCGGAATGTCCACAAAAGCTTCTTTTGCCTTCCAGTCAGGCCTAGCAATCAGGTACCTTGCCTTTTATTCGTCTGAAAGATTATATGCAGCGCCAACACTTCAAAGTGCTCGATGTACGTATCGATGTTGTCAGCCGAGCTGAAGCGAGGCTAGGCTCCGGAGTTTCGGTGGGTGCCAAAGGGAACTCCTCTCCCCGGCTAGGATGTGCTTCCTTCCTCCCGGATGGGTCACACCGATTCGCCAACAGGGCGTAGCTGACTAAGGAGTTCTTCCTCAGCTTTGACGTTCTTCTTCCAGACGGCCTCAACTCTAGATCCTTCCTTTCTCGAGCTTTCCCTTTCTCTTCGTTTTCTCTCTCTAGTCTCCTCTCCCATCTCCATTTTTTTCCACCGTCTCTGCTTCTTGGCTTCTCTCTCCTCCGCCCCGCTCTCTCTTTTTATCCCTTCGCTTCTCCTCTCTTCTTTTCCAGTCTCCTCTCCTCCATCCCGATCTTCCACCGGCCTCACTTCTATGGCCACTGCTCTCCTCTTGTCCATTTTCCAGGCGAGGAAGGGACCAAGGGAAAACGCGAGAAATGGGGTAACGGGGAGGAAGGAATTCCCAGACGTGAAGGGTACAGGACCTCTTGGACCTCTCTTCGGTCATACGCGGCTTGGTCCTGGGAAGTGAAGTCTGGTGCCTTACAGGAGGATGCATGCCTAGGGGGGTTTTGGCCAATCCAGATTCCGCAGTGACCGGTGAACGGGGGAGTGCAGCACCAGAGGAATAAACCAATTTGAGTGGTAGTCCTCAAAGACGCCTGCACTACAGGACTGTCTAAGCCAGGAACGATATTAATCTTCCTTATACATAGAGCGAGTAGTAGAGCGGGTATCAGAAGGATCCCATGGTTTGGTGTCACTTGACGTGGAATCAAAGCGCCAACAGGAACAAGGTGCCCGCAAGGTGACAACAGTCGAGCCGTGAGGAAGAAAACAGGTTCCATGAATGTGCAAACAATACAACACCCAGCTTGAGAACCTGTCACTACTAAGTGAACCAAACTTAGAAAACCAAGAGGAAATTATCTCATGCATCTCCCACACAGGCAAACACCAGGCAGGGAAAATCACACGTACTGAGAGTCAAGAAACCACAACTGCTATGGGACGTGCGCATGTGGGGATATCAATCCAACAATAGTTCTCTGACGACTCCAGAATTCCCACTAAGTCTCAGAAGAATATCACTGTGGTAATTTCCAACAATAACAGTTAGAGAATCAACCCAAGTACCCCAAAATCACCGAAGTATGTTTGCCCAAGGCAAAATATACGGAAGTTCAATAACGCGCCAAACAGTTTGGAAATTCTTCACCCCAAAACAAAGTCCAAATCCCGTCTAAGTCAAACTGTTATCTAACAAAGCGAGGTCTTTCTTTAAGGAACCAAATGACTGACATCAGGCTTCTCGCCTATGACACTAAAGAAGTGGTCTGAGCCTGAAACAGACAACTGCACCCTGCCTGGAGAACGACTCCCTCATTAAGATTTACCGAACAGACGAAATCCTGTCCAATATCCCAATTCACGTCGGATTATCAGGCCTATCTTGTGCTTAGTGAATGACTCACCTAACCAACAAAAGCTGGTTTAACCACACGCCGTTGTCCACAAACTGGGAAAAAGTTTCCGATCAAAAAGGTGTTACAAAAAGACGCCACAAATCGCGAACTCCCAGGAAAAGAACAATAAGTAATCAACGCGTCCCCACTTATCAGAAAAACAAGGAACCCACACAAAAAAAAGCCCCGAAAGGTCATGTAAATTCTTCTCCCCAAAAACGAGGAACAGGTGTAACGAATTTTAAATCACCCAAGGGGAAGAATAACAATCGCAAAAATCCTCAAACACACAAAATACGTAAGTATTTCCCGCAGAAAATCATATGGTTATTTTTTTTTTTTAAATTGGACACAACTAACTGTGAGGAGAGCAACCCCCCGGCGGTATGCAATAAGGCAGTAAGAGGGGTGAGGGACACTCACTTCCACACCCCTCCCCACTCCTCCCCCCCAACAGGGCTTCCTACACACTAAAGCCCTCCAGCCCAACCCCACTTAAACAACAATCACAAAACCGAGACAAAGGGATCCTGCGCCCGTAACAAAGGTGGGCAGACTACCCAACTAAACCACTCTCCCCGGCACTCCACCAAATTGTCAAGTAATGGGGGTCCCGACGTCCGAACCACAGGGAGAGTGGAGTCCAGGCCCCATACCACACTCACCACAAAGCACAAGGACCCAGGACATACACTCAAAGACAAATATTTATTGCCACATTACAACACACTCACACGGCACACACAAAGTGGGTGGGAACACTGGTAGAAGAGAGAGGACCTGAAGAACACAGGAGAAATGAGGAAAGAAGAGCGAGGATACAGAGAGATTAACTACAAGGATAGGGGTCAAAAATAAAATAATAACGGAAAACCATGTTAAGTCCAACCCTCCCGGATGCCCCAAAGTACACCTCTATTTTCCCTAGAAACAAAAGAAGAAAATAAAGACTATCCAAAATAGGTCACATCACAGGGCCTGAATTTTTCAGGAAAGGGAATAAAGAAAAAAAAATAAAGAGAAAAACAAAAAAAAACGCAGAGGAGACAGAGGGGCCGGACAACTACCAGCACCACCAACACTTCGACCAGTACACGAGACATCTTGTGTCCAACCAGTCCAAGGTCCAATGATGTCTGTGATGGAAGTCTGGACGTCCAGCGTTCAGTGGGAGGTTCACAGCAGCACCCCTCCCTCCGTCGCCTCAGCAAGCTCTCCCCCAGCACCGCGGCCAAGAGAGGTAGGCCCGGGAGTTCAAAGGAATCATCCAACCGCGAACCACCAGCGAAACCACCAAAACAAGCAAAAAACAAGCCCGAAGGTGGGGTCAGTACCATGCTGGGGAATACGATTCAGTTTGGTCAGTGTCAGAGGGTAGTGGTACCCAGTTGTCCGACCAAAGAAAAGAAGAGTGTAACGAGGGATATAAGAGGAGTGAAAGCAGAAATAGAAGAATGAACAAGCAGAAAAAAGAGGTCCTTCCAATAAGAAAGAGTAGGCGTCCATCGAAATATAAATACTGAAGTAAGGAAAAGAGGGCTGTATTTGTCAAGTCATAGTCACACTGAACAGGCCCCTATCTAGTTAATTAAATGTTGATGCAAACCTGTTAAATTTGCCACGAGTTCACACCTTACCTTATAACATTTTCCATTGATTTCAATCCAAAACTAGACATAGTTATAGGAACAATTTTAGAAAGAATTATGAATTGAATCGACGAGTGATTGAGAAACCACTGGCACTTCCCTTTAAAATAAAAAAAAACCTAAATATTTCAAACTATCACCCGTTGGCTATTTTGCTATTTTAAACCTAAAAAAGATTTATGCTATAATGACACACTCACCCGCCAACATGCGACACAAATATTTAAGCCATTAAACGAAGAAACGAAAACATGGGGAGGATAACACGATGACTGGACGAGAGGGTGACGAAGTGTCCCACAACCCACCCGTCCGTAAATTTTTGCCCACAACCAAACACACCGCGTGTTCACCTCACGAGTCAAATTTACTCTCCAACAAAATAAGGCACATAGGCTCTAGCCTCCACCAAAAAGTCAATAGTATGAACATACGGAAGTGGTACGACGGCCATTAATTCATTGACAAAACTATTCTATAGCTCTATGCTTTGGAGCCGATACTCGACCGGCCATACCCTCACTCACCGAGATGTTTTAGCAGGACAACTAAAACAACCCTGCACCAAGAAGCAGACGAAAACCAGCAAAACACCAAAACTTTTTAGAGAGAGAAAGCTCACGATAGAAAGAATTATGACCTCCACCTAGAAGCGAATAAGTGATTACTTACAGTAACCGTGGGAAACAGACCACAGAACCTATCTCAAGAACACAACGTCCACTTACCAACATGGCTTGGGAAAGGCTAGCCGAGTGCTACGCTCTGCTACCCCTGAAGAGCCATCGTCTCCAACACTGGGTCGGGGGGGGACTCCAACTCTCTCCGACGAGGAAGAAGGTCGTGAACCCACAGCCCCAGCCCTGGTAGCAGGAAAGAGGAGCTCCCAGTCGCCAACCACCAAAACCCCCTATGCCAATCCAATGAAGGATAGCACTCCAGAGTGAGGAGAAGATTTCAACGAAGAAATCAAACAGCAATGAAGTCGAACCCAAAACGCTACCAGGGAAGAAGGTATGACTTCGACTTCGAGGCTGGACTTTCGCAAAGGGACCAAGTGAGCGACACCGCGACAAACACGTCAGCCTCGATTCTAGGGTGAGTAGACACGAGAATCTACCGAGAAAAACTGAAGCAATGCGTGTCAGACCTGACACACGAGGCCTCGCGGAAACCCGTGGACAGTTACAGGAGGAGGGAGGATGATGAAACAGATTATCTATAGGGGGGAAGGATGGAGAAAGGCCAACACTGGAAACAAGAAATAACAAACACAGGACCAAAACCATAATTGATTTGGTTACTAGTCGTTGGATGGGAAAATAAAAACGAGACAGGAAGATCTCCCCACCTGAATATTACCCTGGAAAAAACCTGTTCGTGACAACAAATATTGGTATGTTTATTCGAGATATATGATCTGTCCCGGGATTTCTTTTTTCTACTTTTTTTTACAACTTCAGTGCGATGGGAGCGAGAAGAAATTAGGGTTTCTCCGGCTGGCAACAAAGATCACTGTGACTTCCATGGTGGACCCCACAATAAATTCATGGTCACTTCTCTCACTTTCCCCTACTTTTTTCCTCCCCGGACGCCTAAACCCCATATTTCTTACCTACCCTTACCTCACACTAGCGTCGCGCACGAGCGACGCACAGCACGCCCGAGAGAGAGAGAGAGAGAGGAGAGAGAGAGAAGAGAGAGAGGAGAGATGAGAGAGAAAGAACAGTGGTGAACTAGAACATGTAACTGCAACACTGCCACCTTGGGAGATCAGCAGTAAATTGGCCACATTGAACCGATGGCGTGATCTTCTAAACTTATTAAAGGTCCGAGTGGAACAGCTGGAGCCGAACCGTTCGCACGTGGCGATGCTATCTGTCAGAGTGACGTGACCTGTCCCGACGGTTTTTTGTTTCTTCAGGCACCGCGTGAGAGCGCGTCTAGGACTGGACTGTTCTCACGTTACAGGACAGAGGAGGGATGGGAAGAGAAAGAGAAGGGGAGAGGTAGGGCATCAGTGGCGGTGATGTAAGGCATAAAATCCGCGGTTTAGAGTCTGCGAGGGAACTTGTTATTAAAGTGAATTCTGGAATCTAACGGAAAGGGGGCTAAAGGGCGGGAGGGGGGGGGGATGTTCACAATATGCACAATGTTTGTAACAGCATGCTTCTTTCCGAACTGTGGTTCTTCTGTGACAGAAACATGTACAATGATCCTTCTCTCAGCCTGTCAAACCAGATTTATAACGATGCTTCTCTCAGCCTGTCATACCAGATTAAAACGATCCTTCCTCTCAGCCTGTCATACCAGATTTATGCCGGACAGATCACGGTTCTAAATTCGATCCGCGACGAATTACCTCGTGGTCGCTGTGGAATGGCCTGATCTACGAAGAGAGGCAATGAACTGATACACGATGGTGGATCCGGACTGTTAAGGAAATAGATATTTCCTTTTCTCTATGTTTACGTGTGGGTCTAGTCCGATCAGGTGAGTGGAAAATGCGATTGAATAAGAAAGTTAACTAGAAAAGACAGACAAAATAAAGATGGTTGTGAAACTTATTGACAAAGACACGAGACAAAACAACAATAGATGACTTTCCTTTATATTCGATGTCCTTCACGGTTGTGAACTGATGGCTTGGGGCTTAGTTGAAATCCAACGCACCAAACGCCAACTGGCTGGGTGAGTTGTGAATAATCAATTCATGTAGGTTCGCTGTCCTTTGACAGGTCAACATACTAAATCCTTGATAGAATCCACACTCACCCATTCTCCAACAACTTGAGCTCCGTCAGCACAATACACAGGAGTCAGCACGCATAATCCACACTCACCCCTTCTCAACAACTTGCTTCCATCGGCCCAATACACAGAGTCATGCCCCATAAATCATGCGCCGAAACCACGAATGCTGCTTGTAAAGACAATCAGAAACCGTTTTCTTATAAAGCCAAGACCGTGCCTCCGAAATGGCCACAATTGATCACCTGTCCATCAGGTAAAAATGGATGATTTCACAACACAACGTCTTCGAATATCTTAAACACCCACCACACATGACACCTTGGTTAACGACACAATAAGCGGATTACAAGCAGCCCCACATCAACAACACCAGTCGCATGAAATAACATCTCTTCATATGAACTAACAACACGTATAGGACAAAGATGTATTATATGGATGACGAATAAAAACCTAAAAAGACCGTATCGATGTAGATCTAATGTAGATAAAAAAAAAATGCACAAAAAGCAGAATTTCTTTATACTTTACATTTAACTAAATAAGATATTGATCCCAAACACTGCATGGAAATTCAGATCTCGTTTAAGTTTTTAATATTGATAAAATTTGCACGTTCGCATTCGAAGTCCTCATCAGCCCTTGCCATTGCAAAACCATGTCGATTCTCACTGCGATGACAACTGCAGTCTGATGGTTCCATCCGACCTCGGACTACGGTGTGGGGCCCACAAGGCCGTGGATGAAGTCTCCCAGGGCTTCCATATTCCACATCATATCAACCTCCAAACCTCTTCCAGATGATGTCCTCCCAGGATTCCAGAAGTCCCAATCATATCACCTCCAATCCTCAGCCCAGATGAAGTCTCCAGGGAGTCCAATTCAACATCAGATCACCTCCAATCCTCAGCCCAGATGAAGTCTCCAGGATTCCAATTCATCATCATATCACCTCCAATCCTCAGCCCAGAATGAAGTCTCCTGGATTCCAATTCACATCATATCCCTCAATCCTCAGCCCAGATGAAGTCTCCAGGATTCCAGATTCACATCATATCACTCCAATCCTGCAGCCAGATGAAGTCTCCAGATTTCCAGATTCTCATCATATCACCTCCAATCCTCAGCCAAGAAGAAGTCTCCAGATTCCAGATTCTCATCATATCACCTCCAATCCAAAGCCCGATGAAAGTCGCCAGATTCTAGCTTCACATCATATACCTCCAATGCCCGCCAAATGAAAGTCTCCAGATTCCAGATTCTCATCATATCACCTCAATCCTCAGCCAGATGAAGTCTAGAGGATTCCAGATTCCTCATTATATCACCTCCAATCCTAAGCCCAGATGAAGTCTCCAGGATTCTCAGATTCGCATCATATCACGCTTCGCAACTCGTAAGACCAGATGAATCTCCAGGGATTCCAGAGTTCTCATCATATCACCACCAATCCTAAAGCCCAGACTGAAGTCTTCCAGGATTCCAGATTCTCATCATATCACCTCCATCCCATAATGCCCGTGAATCCACAACGTTTCCGGTTAGCCTTGGTTTTGTTATTAGTTAGCTAGGTAAAGATCCCTAGCAACAGATTAATATAATTAATTTTTACATGTTCAAAATATAGACTGAATGCTAACTCTATAAATATTCAATAGAAATAAACTGTTTACTAGTTTTACTTTCTTAAATTTCTATATCTGGCATCAACGCGATGAAGCGGAAATACCCCGGCTTGGTGAAGGTGTCATAGTCAAACACACACCCACACACACACACACACACACACGCACGCACGCACGCCCGCACGCACCGCACGCACGCACGCACGCAAACCCACGCACGACGCAACGCACCACGCACGCTCACACATCACACGACACACACAACGTGCTACGCGAATCATACAAATGAAAAGTGACATGTACAATAGACTTTCCGAATCATTTATTTGTGTTTCCAAGGTTAGGTTCTTTTGATCCATCTACGGACCGCCACATGTGGCCGCCAGTTGTAGACTTTGAACGGGTTCAAAGAAAGCATTGTCAGTAGATGACCGACTAAGGGTAATCTGCCCTATAGTGTCACGTTTCAGGAATGAACAACGGACACAACGTGTGACGGCTGCAGCAGCACTCGACCCACCTCACTCAGCCTGGCATTGGTCGCCTTGGATCTCTGCAGGTATTGCAGCACCTCATCAGCCTGGCATTGGTCGCCTTGGATCTCTGCAGGTGTTGCAGCACCTCATCAGCCTGGCATTGGTCGCCTTGGATCTCTGCAGGTGTTGCAGCACCTCATCAGCCTGGCATTGGTCGCCTTGGATCTCTGCAGTATTGCAGAGGTTGATGGTCAGTTTCCGGGATGAACTGTCTTCCGTATAGGAATCGCTCAAACTTCTTGATTCCCCACACAATAGCTAAGCATTCCTTCTCTGCTGTTGCGTAGTTGCGCTCTGCCGAGCTGTTTTCTGCTGGCATACGCGATGGGTAGCGGTCTTTGACCTTGATCTTACATTAAAACTGCGCCCTATTCCTTGTCAGATGCATCAGTCCGCAAGATGAAGGGTGCGTCCGGGTCAGGCCTGTCTAGCATGGGTTTCTGACATAGGCTGTCCTTCAACTGGGTGAAAGCTTTCTGGCATTCATCTGTCCACTTCACCCATTCTGGCTCTGTCTTTTTTGGTTCTACCCGAGAACGGAGCGGCAATGTGAGAGTAGTTTGGGATGTATTTCCCTGTGGGAACGTTTCGTCGCGATGATTTGCTGAATGGGAAACATTCATCGCAATTTGTTGAACGGAAAAGTTTCGTTGCGACCATTTGTTAAATTTAGGGGTTTTGTGTGTGTGTGTGTGTGTGTGTGTGTGTGTGTGTGTGTGTGTGTGCGTGCGTGCGTGCGTGCGTGCGTGCGTGCGTGCGTGCGTGCGTGCGTGCGTGCGTGCGTGCGTGCGTGCGTGCGTGCGTGCGTGCGTGCGTGCGTGTGTGTGTGAGAGGGTTGTTTTTGTTGTTTTGCTGCAACCAGTTCTTGCAAAGGAACGTTTCATTGCGAACATATTTCAAATGGAAACGTTCAATTAAAATCATTTGATGAATGTGAACGATTTGCTGCAACTATTTGATAAATGTGATTTTTTTTTTTTTTTTTGACAGCCGTTTGTCGAATGGGGACGTTTCGTCGCAACCATTTGTTTAATGGGAGTTGGTTTTTTTTTTGCGACTTTTTGTACCCTTACCAAATTGTCATTTATGTTGAATGGGATATTTGGTTGTAATTAGTCGTTAAAAATGAAGTTTTCCTAGCAGTCATTAGTTGAATGGGAATATTTCATTGCAAGCATTTGTTGAAACTGAACATTTCAGTGCAATGATTAGTTGAATGGCAATAGTTTTGTTGAAACCATGGGAACATTTCGTTGCAGCCTTACTCTTCCCCACTCAGCTCCTTGGCGTGCAGTTGGACTCTGAGACCTCATGCTCGTTATGTAAGAGTTCTGACCGA
>CM031606.1:5188108-5243222 GCA_018398815.1 Conus ventricosus
CACAGGGTACGTCCAAACAGGTGCTCCCCCACACACAGGGTACGTCCAAACAGGTGCTCCGTCAAACACACAGGGTACGTCCGAACAGGTGCTCCCCCACACACAGGGTACGTCCGAAAGGTGCTCCCCCAAACACACAGGGTACGTCCGAACAGGTGCTCCCCCCCACACAGGGTACGTCCGAACAGGTGCTCCCCCAAACACACAGGGTACGTCCGAACAGGTGCTCCCCCCACACAGGGTACGTCCGAACAGGTGCTCACCCACACACAGGGTACGTCCGAACAGGTCCTCCCCCCACAGGGTACGTCCGAACAGGTGCTCCCCCACACACAGGGTACGTCCGAACAGCTGATAGACAGAGGAGCTGAGGAGAGAGGGAGGAGGAGGATGGAGTCTGATTGGGGAAGGGGAACCAAGTCAGGGAGGGATAGGGAAGGGGGTAACTGATTTCCCTGTTTAGGTGAGCATACTAGCTTCATAAGCCGATAATAAGCTATTTTCCCGGGAAAATTATCCTTCGAGGACACGGGGTTAAGCTGTTATGTCTGTGGATCACACACTGTTATCTTTTGGATAATGGCTGTTGTGCTGTTTTCCCTACAGATCAGCAGCGTCTTCCCTATTTTCCCGGAGGAAAACACTTTTCATCGGTTTTATCACTAGCGATCACAACCGTTTTTCCTCCGGGAAAGCAGCGAAAAAAAAAAAAGAAAAAAAAACAATGATGATCCTTGGGGTCACATCCCTTTACCTATTTTGCCAACCCCATTAGCGTTTGTCACGGTAAAGAGTGGACATAGCTCTGTTCCCTGCGATCGACGCTTTCCTCACAATAATACCTGTTTGTCACGGTAAAGAGTGGTCATAGCTAGGTTCCCTGCGAACGACGCTTTCCTCACGATAATACCTGTTAGTCACGGTTAAAGAGTGGTCATAGCTAGGTTCCCTGCGATCGACGTTTTTTTTTTCACGATAATACCTGTTTGTCACGGTAAGGAGTGGTCATAGCTAGGTTCCCTGCGATCGACGTTTTCCTCGCGATAATACCTGTTTGTCACGGTAAAGAGTGGTCATAGCTAGGTACCCTGCGATCGACGTTTCCTCACGATAATACCTGTTTGTCACGGTAAGGAGTGGTCATAGCTAGGTTCCCTGCGATCGACGTTTTCCTCACGATAATACCTGTTTGTCACGGTATAAAGAGTGGTCATAATTATACTATGCACAAAAAAAACGCATATTTTTTATTTCAGTCATTGCATGCGTCATTTTAGCATTCAAAATATTACAACCACAGAAGAAATGACATCATCGTTACTGTTATGTCTATTCATTATGTCTGACTATTCACACATGGACAAGTTTCCCTGCTATACGGGACATGTTTCTGTCAAAATGTTCCTTAATATTTTCAGCGAAAAAAAAATATGCGTTTCTTTTTGTGCACAGTATAGCTAGGTTCCCTGCGAACGACGTTTTCCTCACGATAATACCTGTTTGTCACGGTAAAGAGTGGTCATAGCTATGTTCCCTACGAACGACGTTTTCCTCACGATAATACCTGTTTGTCACGGTAAAGAGTAATCATAGCTAGGTTCCCTGCGAACGAAGTTTTCCTCACGATAATACCTGTTTGTCACGGTAAAGAGTGGTCATAGCTATGTTCCCTACGAACGACGTTTTCCTCACGATAATACCTGTTTGTCACGGTAAAGAGTGGTCATAGCTAGGTTCCCTGCGAACGTTTTCCTCACGATAATACCTGTTTGTCACAGTAAAGAGTGGTCATAGCTAGGTTCCCTGCGATCGACGTTTTCCTCACGATAATACCTGTTTGTCACGGTAAAGAGTGGTCATAGCTAGGTTCCCTGCGATCGACGTTTTCCTCACGATAATACCTGTTTGTCACGGTAAAGAGTGGTCATAGCTAGGTTCCCTGCGATCGACGTTTTCCTCACGATAATACCTGTTTGTCATGGTAAGGAGTGGTCATAGCTAGGTACCCTGCGATCGACGTTTTCCTCACGATAATACCTGTTTGTCACGGTAAAAAGTGGTCATAATTATAACTATGCACAAAAAGAAACGCATATTTTTATTTCAGTCATTGCATGCGTCATTAGTATTCAAAATATTACAACCACAGAAGAAATGACATTAATCTACTGTTATGTCGATTCGTTATGTCTGACTATTCACACTGGACAAGTTCCCTACTATACGGGACATGTTTCTGTCAAAATGTTCCTTAATATTTTTAGCGAAAAAAAAATATGCATTTCTTTTTGTGCACAGTATAGCTAGGTTCCCTCCGAACGACGTTTTCCTCACGATAATACCTGTTTTCCTCATGGGCAACAAGGACAAAGACTATCATCCCAAGGAAATAAGACAAACGACTTTGATCCTTCGGGAGAACAGAGAAAACAGTTATCACTATCCTCGGGAGAACAGAGAAAACAGTTATTGTTATCCTCGGGCAAAAAGATAAAACAGTTATCACTATCCTCGGGAAAACAGAGAAAACAGTCATCAATATCCTCGGGAGAACAGAGAAAACAGCTATCATTATCCTCGGGAGAACAGAGAAAACAGTTATCATTATCGTCGGGAGAACAGAGAAAACAGTTATCATTATCGTCGGGAGAACAGAGAAAACAGTTATCATTATCGTCGGGAGAACAGAGAAAACAGTTATCATTATCCTCGGGAGAACATAGAAAACAGTTATCATTATCGTCGGGAGAACAGAGAAAACATTTATCATTATCCTCGGGAGAACAGAGAAAACAGTTATCATTATCGTCGGGAGAACAGAGAAAACAGTTATCATTATCCTCGGGAGAACAGAGAAAACAGTTATCATTATCGTCGGGAGAACAGAGAAAACAGTTATCATTATCGTCGGGAGAACAGAGAAAAACAGTTATCATTATCGTCGGAAGAACAGAGAAAACAGTTATCATTATCCTCGGGAGAACAGAGAAAACAGTTATCATTATCGTCGGGAGAACAGAGAAAACAGTTATACATTATCCTCGGGAGAACAGAGAAAACAGTTATCATTATCCTGGGGAGAACATAGAAAACAGTTATCATTATCGTCGGGAGAACAGAGAAAACATTTATCATTATCCTCGGGAGAACAGAGAAAACAGTTATCATTATCGTCGGGAGAACAGAGAAAACAGTTATCATTATCCTCGGGAGAACAGAGAAAACAGTTATCATTATCGTCGGGAGAACAGAGAAAACAGTTATCATTATCGTCGGGAGAACAGAGAAAACAGTTATCATTATCGTCGGAAGAACAGAGAAAACAGTTATCATTATCGTCGGGAGAACAGAGAAAACAGTTATCATTATCGTCGGGAGAACAGAGAAAGCAGTTATCATTATCGTCGGGAGAACAGAGAAAACAGTTATCATTATCGTCGGGAGAACAGAGAAAACAGTTATCATTATCCTCGGGAGAACAGAGAAAACAGTTATCATTATCCTCGGGAGAACAGAGAAAACAGTTATCATTATCCTCGGAAGAACAGAGAAAACAGTTATCATTATCCTCGGGAGAACAGAGAAAACAGTTATCATTATCCTCGGAAGAACAGAGAAAACAGTTATCATTATCCTCGGGAGAACAGAGAAAACAGTTATCATTATCGTCGGGAGAACAGAGAAAACAGTTATCATTATCCTCGGGAGAACAGAGAAAAACAGTTGTTGTTGTTGTTGTTGTTGTTGTACCCTGGCTGAAAGACTCCAGGGATCATCCGAACAGCCGAAGCATTTGAATACTATGGCACAAATGCATCAGCTGGGGATGAGAACATTACGTGTGTGACCGTTTTTGATTACCCCGCCACATGGGCAGCCACACTCCGACTTCGGGGGATTTGGGAGACTGATAATGTTATGCTAGGAGCTTGTCACGACTGAAGACAATCCCCACATAACTATGCAGAGCATAACAACATTTTATCCTCGGGAGAACAGAGAAAACAGTTATCATTATCGTCGGGAGAACAGAGAGAAAACAGTTGTGATTTTTCCCTATAACAAATGTTTTCCCTATAATAAACGTTTTCCCTCTTTTCGCTGTTTTCCTCTAGGATCATAATCAAAACAACTTCATTGCCTTTAGACGTTAGAATGTTCTGATACCAGGCTATTGTCAGTGAGAATCCAGGCCGCTTCACCGACCATTCATTATTTCATTTACAGGATTGAGTTAATTCTGGTGCACGCAAAGGTGAAAAAAAAAATGACTGAACGAATGATAAACAGTTTGTTTCCCAATATTCTGATCCTTAGACAATATTCGACTTGTTTGGATCAAAGATGAAGTGGATTTGAAACGCAAAGAAGCGAAATCAAAGACTATTGTTTTGATATTTATGTCAGGCTATCTGATTGGTTGAATTGTATAAAGTTCCTTGCGATTGGTAGCTGATAAGACCGTTAATCGCCTGTTTTGTCATGTACTCTCTTCACTTTTTCTGCGTTATATGTCAGCCGGACGACTCGAAAAGTGTTCCCAAGCCAAATTTAGGCCCGGATAATCTCCTGCGACGATCTTAAGCATTTATGGTGCAGACACATATATCTCGCCCGTCCTTTAGAATGTTAACAGCTATCTATGTGCTGTTGATGATGAACGATAGACAACATTCCATATTATGCTAGTGTGCATAACGTTTGCGACTCAAAAACATTCAGCAGCAGCAACAGCAGCCGCATCAGCAGCAGCAGCAGCAGTAACAGCAGCACCAGTAGCATCGTCGTCGTCGTCATCATCATCATCATCATCATCATCATCATCATCATCATCATCATCATCATCATCATCCATCGATATCATCATCATCATCATCATCATCATCATCATCATCATCATCATCATCATCATCATCATCATCATCAACAACAACAACAACAACAACAACAACAACAACAACAACAACAACAACAACAACTACTACTACTACTACAAGGATCATTATCGTCATCATTTCGTCATCATCGTCGTCGTCGTCGTCGTAATCGTTTCACAGCAGAAAGTGCCATGACAGTCTCTTGGGCCAGTGAAGAATGTGGACAGCTCTCTGCCTCTAGTCCTGTCCTATAGCACAGAGTGGTTTGATGTATAAGCCCAGTCCTTGCCGCAGTCCTTCCAATAGATCCTCCATCTGCATCTCTGATGTACATTATACACTGTACCCTGAAGATGGCTTGGGACATGGAGTCATAGCAACATCAATGTCGTCTCTACACGATAAGCTGACTAATGTCTGACGATGGCAGCGATGGTTTCCTTTCCGTCGGCACTCATTCTGTCCTTTTGGGTGCCGGAATAATGTCTCACAACTCGTGTGTATTTTGTAAAGTCCATCTGGAAATTTAACTCTTGAATGTTTTGATAATTCGGTGGAGAAATGCTGGCAATACCCAGCTTTCAAATCATTTACTGAAACAGTTGGTGAACGTGCCCCATCTGCTTGGAATTCTCTTCCATAGGAACTCTCTTCGTCTGAATCTCTTCCTGCCTTCAGTACCACAGAAAAGAAAGTCTTTTTGAGCAACACATGTGATTTTCCTGAAGATTCGCATTCACTTCAGACTTCTATAATTTATTCATGTTTTTGTCCGTTGTTACAGGGGGAATACGAAAGATGCCCAGTACATTTGAAATTTTTTCGTGCAGCTGTTTGAATGAAACAGAACCTACAGAACTGATTTATCGATGGTGTGCGAGGGGAGGTATAGAAAAGGATGCTCACAGATCTGGTCCCATCCAGAAGAAACTGCGAGCTCTGCTTCACGCGACGTGCCTTGGACAGACATAACGTGTCGGGAAAGCAGATTCCGTGTGAGTTTGGAGAAATCGCAGGCAGCTGAAAGCAATGCAAGCAGCAGAATTCTTGAGTAGAGTGGAAGATGGGTGGTGGAAAAAGAAGAAGGGGGGGAGAGAGAGAGAGAGAGAGAGAGAGAGAGAGAGAGAGAGGAGAGAGAGAGAGAGAGAGGAGAGAGAGAGAGAGAGAGAGTGAGAGAGAGAGAGAGAGGAGAGAGAATCCTCCTTTTGGTTCTTAATCACCGTCTTCATTCACAGCTAAGATCGCCAATGGTGTTGGCGAGGCGTTTTTCTCTGGCATGGAAGGAAGAATGAGACCGCACCCTCTCTCTCTCTCTCTCTCTCTCTCTCTCTCTCTCCTCTCTCTCTCTCTCTCTCTCTCTCTCTCTCTCTCTCTCTCCTGTCTCTGTCTCTCTCTCTGTCTCTCTCTCTGTTTCTGTCTCTCTCTGTCTCTCTCTCTCTCTCTCCTCTCTCTCTCTCTCTCTCTCTCTCTCTCTCTCTCTCTTTCTCTCTCTCTCTCTCTCTCTGCTTTTGTCTGTCCGTCCGTCCCGTTCGTCTGCCTGTTGTCTGCTCTCTCTCCTCTCTCTCTCTCTCTCTCTCTCTCTCTCTCTCTCTCTCTCTCTCTCTCTCTCTCCCCGTCCGTCCGTCTATCTTTCCGTCTGTCTTTCTGTCTATCTTTCTGTCATCTCACTCCCCTCCCTCCTCTCACTCTCTCTCTCTCTCTCTCTCTCTCTCTCTCTCTCTCTCTCTCTCTCTTCTCTCTCTCTCCTCTCTCTCCTCTCTTCTCTCTCTCTCTCTCTCTCTCTCTCTCCAGAAAGGTAAGGAAAGGATGAAGCTGAATAACGAATATCTATAAATGTCATGGAATATATTTTTACTACAGAATTAAGAATTAAGAGAAATGGAATATGCAGAGAGAGAGAGAGAGAGAGAGAGAGAGAGAGAGAGAGAGAGAGAGAGAGAGAGAGAGAGAGGAGAGAGAGAGAGGAGAGAGAGAGAGAGAGAGAGAGAGAGAGAGAGAGAGAGAGAGAGAGAGAGAGAGAGAGAGAGAGAGTCGTACTTGGGGATTAGAAAAAGATTAAGGTTCTTTCAGACCAGATCATTTCTTGACGGGCTGTAAGCCTCCTAGAAAAGTAAATCTTCCTGACCAAAATGGCTTCGCATGTAGAGTTGCCTCCTAACGTGGGGATCGGACACGACGGAGAGAGAGAGAGAGAGAAGAGAGAGAGAGAGAGAGAGAGAGAGAGAGAGAGAGAGAGAGAGAGAGAGAGAGAGAGAGAGACAGACAGAGACAGACAGACAGACAGGCAGACAGAGACAGAGAGAGACAGAAACAGAAACAGAATCAGAGAGACAGAGAGAGACGGAGACAAAGAGACAGAGAGAGACAGACTGACATAGGATTTTCAGTGAAGGGAAGTGGGGAGAGAGAGAGAGAGAGAGAGAGAGAGAGAGAGAGAGAGGGGAGAGGAGACAGACAGAGACAGAGAGACAGACAGACAGACAGACAGACAGAGGAAATTCAGTGAAAGGAAGTGGAGAGAGAGAGAGAGAGAGAGAGGGGGGGGGGGGGGATGGACACATTTGGAAAACTGACATGCGCCTCGCACATTGATCTAGGAAAGAGAGATTCTTAGATGTCTTACATAGGGCTACTTTTCCCTTTCTCTTTTCCCAGTAGACCTGACAGCTAGTCTTTCGGATCAGGTCTTGTGTGTGTGTGTGTGTGTGTGTGTGTGTGTGTGTGTGTGTGTGTGTGTGTGTGTGTGTGTGTGTGTGTGTGTGCGCGTGCGTGCTTGTGTGAGAGTGTGTGCGTTTGTGTATGTGTGTGTGGGAGGGGGGGGATGGATATGTGTGTGTATGTGTGTGTGCGTGCGCGCGTGCGTGCGTGCGTGAGAGAGAGAGAGAGGTGTGTGTGTGTGTGTGTGTGTGTGTGTGTGTGTGTGTGTGTGTGTGTGTGTGTGTGTGTGTGTGTGTGTGAGTGCGGTGGTTATTTCCCTTATCGGACTTGATTTTTTTTTGGGGGGTGGCGTTATAGCCGTTAGTAACGGCTATTCTGGTAAAATAAAACATTGGGCGTCATCCGTGACCCACAATAAACATATCAACGAATTTTCAGAAAGATCGGCTCATAAGTTTTGTCTGGAGCGAGTGGAACACATTTTGACCACAGACAGACACACAGACAGCATTTCTTCGTTCCCATCCTAAAGGACTCCCTGTTCATGATTACCGGTGTGTGCAGTGATGCGGCTGACCAAGCCAGCCTTCATGACCTTTCGACCTCTGACGTGTGACAGCCGTGACCTATGTGCTGACGTCATCCAGCAGCTCAACCAGTCTGACTGGGCGAAACCGCCAGGATTGGATTACTTCCCTTTGGGCGATCTGCTGTTGCTTCCTCAACATTTCGGGCCCAGTTCAGACTGCTGGTCAGCTGGGTTCAGTTCAGACTGTGGTCAGCTGGGTCAGTTCAGACTGTGGTCAGCTGGGTCAGTTCAGACGCGGGTCAGCTGGGCAGTTCAGACTGCTGGTAGCTGGGTCAGTTAACTGGCGGTCAGCTGGGTCAGTTCAGACGCATGGTACTGGGTCAGTTCAGACTGGCTGGTCAGCTGGGGTCTTTTCAGACTGCTGTCACTGGAGTGGGGGAGACAGAAAAAGGGAGGGAGGGAGTGGTGAATGAGTGAGTGATGAAATCGGTCTTTCTGTCAGTTAATTCTGAGTGATGAATGAATCGTCAATCTTCAGTTAATCAGTATTCTCTTGCACTCCCTGGTCAGTTACGATGTCATTTTTGGTCTGAGACGCCCTTTTCCTCTGCTTGATGTGTGTGTGTGTGTTGGTGTTGGTGTGTGTGTGTGTGTGGTGTGTACGCGCATGCGTTTTAATTGTGTGTGTACTTTGCTGCGGGCGTGTGTGTTGGTTGTGGTGGGTGTGTGTGTGGTGGGGTGTGTGTGGTGTGTGTGCGTGTGTGTCCCGTCGTGCGGGCTGCGTGTGTGATTGTGTGTGTGTGTGTGTGTTGGTGCGCGCGCGCCGATCAATTGCGTATGCGTACGTGCCAAATTTGTGCGCGCGCGTCCTGTGTGTGTGTGTGTGTGTGGTGTGGTGTGTGTGTGTGAGTGTGTGTTGGGGTGTTGTGTGTGTGTTGAAACAGAGGGGAAGAGAGGAGAAGAGAGGAGAGGGGGAGAGAGAGAGAGGAGAGAGAGAGAGAGCAAATGCTGTGTATTTGGGGGAAAGGGAATAAGCCAAAGTCGGGGCTTTTTTTCATTCCACCCCTCATAGAAGGAAAGGTGTCGAAATATTGAAAGAAACTAATTCCAAGAATTGCATATCAACACATACACACAATGGAATACGTAACAATTTAGAATGAATGATGGCAATGTATAGTGAGGAAGGAGAGATGTGCGGGAGTGCATTCCCCATGAACAATTAAAAATTCAAAAAATAATAAGATCAAATGTTGTTTGAAGTGGCTGTCACGAGTTTGTCACGAGGCCTACGACGTTTTGACCCAATGGGGTGGCGGAATTAAATTCATTTGTTTATTGTCGTCGTTGTTGTCGTAATCTGTCCCTTAATGTGGCTTGTGGTGTGGTTGCACCTTTGGTGTGGTTTATTTTCAGGTTAGTTTACTTTCTCTCTCTCTCTCTCTCCTAATTCCACTGCCCGTGGATTCATCCTGCAGGTTCACGGGTGGTGGGTATCTTTTTTTTGTCTGGCTGTCTATCGGCCTCTCGCCTGTCTTTTTACCTGTCGCACGTGCTTCATTTCTTTTAGTTTGAAGTATGCCACTCTGTGACGTTTGCGTGGCATGGTGGCCGCTATCGCTGAGGGAGGTTAGCTCTTCACTCGAGCGGAAGATGTCTCTGGGGGGCGCCTGCTTCCGGTCTTGGGTTCTTTCCCGTATCGTCGAAGGTACAGTCGGTATCTTCAATTCCTACAGTCGGCCTGTAGGAGAGGGACATCACTTCTTCTTTTTCCGCAAACTAAAGCCTCTTCCTCTCGACTGGACAGAGGGCAAAAGGGGAGTCCGTTTGCCCGCCTTTCTTCGGGGGCACCCACGGGTAGCTGGTAAGCAAACAGTTTCGTGGTTTGTTTGTTTTGGTTTGTTGTGTTAGCCGGCTTATTCTTTTCTTTTGCGCAATTTTTCTTTTGTTTGCAAAATTGTAAAAGAAATATTGTTTGAGGGCCTTTTTCTCTGGTTAATTCAATCTTTAACCTGGCCATTCTAAATTTATCCAAAATTCTTTCTTCCTGTTTAGCATCTGGTGATGCGGTAAATCGGTGGGGAGGGAGAGTGAACCTGGTGATTCAGGGTTGGTACTGCTTGGTCTCGCCGTTTCCCCCCCTGTCACATTCCCCCGGACTCTTATCCTTCGGCCACCGTCTGTTTGTGTGTGCAAAGGAGAACGAGTTTTATGTTGCGAGCGTGCGTACGCATGATTTGTCGTTCGGATGCGTGGTTAGGAGATTTGTGTTATTTGAAATGTGGCTATAAAATTTTGACAAAATTATGCCATTGAATTATTATTTGCAAATGTGGTGGGCAGTTATAAAGCGATTTATCGCTTGTGTTGGTTTATTTCCCAAGAAAGGAATTGTTAAACGTGAGTGAGAGAAAGGGTGAAGATAATTCAAAATTTTTTTTTATAGCCTGTTAATTTTGCAGTCTTTTACCTGCTTCGTGTGAGAAGACTTTAACGAACAGTCCTGATTTGATTGGTTTACTGTGTTTATGCTTTAGGTCTGTGTTGAGCTGGTGTTGTTAGTGTATTTAGTAGACCCTCCCCTCGCCCATCATGCGAGTGGCTGTAGGATTAAAACAGCATGGGTCAGATTGTACTGACGGCGGGGTTCCAGTGCCCTTCCTTCTTCCTTCCCTCCCTTTCTTCTCTCCTCCCAGCTACGTTTCCCCCCCCCCCCCCCCTCCCGGGGGCTTCACCTGGAGTCCGGACTGGTTGGTGCCACGTGCTGGTTGAGGCCACGCTCTGGCTGGGACCGCGGACTGGATGGTGCCACGTGCTGTTTGAGGCCACGCTCTGGCTGGGACCGCGGACTGGATGGTGCCACGCGCTGGTTGAGGCCACACTCTGGTCGGGACCGCGGACTGGTAGAAAAGCCCGCCGGCTTGACTGGCCGGCCCTGATCCCCGTCCAGGACCTCCAGTAACAACGCCACGTTTTCCCCCCCCCGGGACGCGCTCTTCACTGCCTGCTTGTGTGTCGAGGGTGTCGGCTTTGAGCGACTCCCTTCAAGAACCGACCCGGTTCGGAGCACCTAGTGCGACAGGGTGCTCCAGTAGACTTGACAGAGGCAGGGGTGTGGAGGCACTCCATGGTGTGGGAAGGGATGGATGCTGGAAATGTTTATTTATAATTGTGTATATGTTATATGTGATGAGATGTTGTGGTTGTGATTGTGTACGTCGTATGGTGAAACGCTTTATTGTGATTGTGCATGTTATGTGTGTTGGAATGTTTGATTGTGATAGTGCATGGTGCGTGTGTTGAAATATTTATTTGCGATTGTGTGTGTTGTGAATAAATGGGGTGTTGTATCGTAATCTTTATTGTGTGGTCTCTTGCGGGGCGTGTGAGGTCAGTCACTCCCTTCACTCCCACCTAGACCGATCCTGTCAGGGCAGACCTCCAGGGGTCGGTCGTGACATGGACGTTATGGTTTCGTAGGGCATTACTCTGTGTCTGTCTGTCTGTCTGTCTGTCTGTCTGTCTCTCTCTCTCTCTCTCTCTCTCTCTCTCTCTCTCTCTCTCTCTCTCTCTCTCTCTCCCATCCACTTGACGAATACATCTCTGAGAATGCTGGCGGTTGAATCTTTTGTCTGACTAAAAGGATGCGATGATTTATTGATTGAGTGTGTGAGTGGGTGAGTGGGTAAGTGAGTGAGTGAGAGAGTGAGTGAGCGAGTGAGTATTTGGTTGATTGACGCCATTTTCAGGAACATCTTTCTGGGAGAGACGTTCTCCAGCTTCATCAGTGTCCACAACGACAGCGACCGCTTGTGCCGGGACATCTCTCTCAAAGTACGTATTGATCTGTGTGTGTGTGTGTGTGTGTGTGTGTGTGTGTGTGTGTGTGTGTGTGTGTGTGTGTGTGTGTATACGTGAGTGCGTGCGTGTGTTTATGTGTGCGCGCACGCGCGTGTGTGTGTATGTGTGTGTGTGTGTGTGTGTGTGTGTGTGTGTGTGTGTGTGTGTGTGTGTGCGCGCGCGCGTTGTTGTTGTTGGCGGTAGTCATGTTGTTTACACACACACACACACACACACGCACGCACGCACGCACGCACGCACGCACGCACGCACGCACGCACGCACGCACACGCGCGCACACACACACACACACATGCACACACACGCTCACACACACACACACACACACACACACACACACACACACACACACACATACACACCCCGACGACGACACACGCGCACTTCCCACTCCACGCCGTTTCAACGTAACTCTCTGTGCAGACAGATCTCCAAACGGGTTCTCAATGCGTCAGTCTGACGTCATCAGATGCCCAGCCAATCCCGGAGCTGCTGCCTGACCACAGCCTTGATGACGTAGTTCACCATGACGTCAAGGAGCTAGGCACTCACATGTATGTTGTGTCACACCACATCCGATTGTTTTGTCGCATTGTGTTCCATTGTGTGGCGTCTGTTCCTTTACGGTTGAATTGTGTTGAATCGTGTTGAATGGAATTTACGACTCTTCCATCTTGGCCAATTCAAAGTTTTGACGCCATGCGGAGTAACACGACATAACGTCATTACAGCGACGTCATGTTCTTCTTGTTCTCTGCTATGCTATCCCATCCTGGCTTATCTTTATCCTTCTCATCTCTTATCACATCCCTAGAGAACAGGGAAATGTCTGTTCTACCCCACTTTCACCCTCAACCAGTTTTCGGGCGAAAGTGACCTAGAATCAGCATATTACTGTTCTCTGACAAGTAAGACTTCAATAACCAAAAAATAACGATTATCTACAAACAAACATACTGTGCAGGGTTATCCGTTTTCAATACTAATTTACTAAACTTTTCAGATTTCAGTTTTTGCTTAATCCTGTGTTTTTCCTGATCGTTTTCAATAACATCATTTTCACGCAAATTCTTCAAATGAGTCTCTGTCTTTCATGTGAAATAACACTACAGTCTTTAACTGTTCTCTAAAGTCTTTTAAAACTGAGTTATGTTTTTGGCATAAAATCCACACACTTATCCTGGCATGTCTTCCACTGAAAGCAAGTTTTGATAAAGTGTTTCTCTTTTTAACTATGTCTCTTTCTGCCGAACAGTCATCTATAATAAATAGTGTCTGCGTTCCTTCAAACAGTCTATAAAACTGTTCTAAACACTCACTCAGTTTATTGCTAGGATCAACTAAATATATGTCATCATCTGTCCATATAAACCTTCTATCATGATATGCTTTGTTCCATTTAAGTGTTGGACAGAAAACCACAATATGATTAAAATTATAGCGATAAACTGTTTGTAACAGGTCTAGGACAAATATTGTTTTTCCACAACCAGTTTGTCCACAAATCAATGAACAATGAGGAGTTTTTGTCATAAAGTTTAACTGCTCCATAGTTTTATAACAGGATTTAATCTAATCCAGTTATTATATTTATCATACTTTCTGTCAAAACCTGTTCAGTATAATAAAACCCTACAAGACCTAAATGTGTAAGATTAATCCAATTCAGTTCTGTAAGATTGTTTCTATTTAAGTCAACAGTGATTTTGTTGCTTGTTGTTATGATCTTAATATCCTCGCCATTGTGAAGAACGACGATGGTAACGTTAAGACGTTTAACGTCTAAGTTTTGCCAGCTAATATTAATTCCTTTTATAAGGACGTCACTAACGCCCACAACCCCATCCCTCTCCACATCTTTAAAGACAGAAATTTCAAATATCATTGTGAACGTGTCTCCTAATTTTCTGCTTGGAAAGAACTGTAATTTTGTAGAAGCTTTTTTTAAAAACCGTTTCTTTTCTGTGGAGGATGTACTGTTTTTTCCCATATGGCGTTATTTCAATTTCTTTCCGACTATTGTCGTCTGGCATAAGACTTACATGTAAAGGGCCAGAGTTGAATGCTTTTCTGAAACTTTTTTGACGGCTAAAATATGTAAATGGGCTTATGAATTCAAATTTTATGTCCCATTCTAAATATGGTTCTAAGTGCCATTTGAGGTCAGGTTTTCGAACTATTTTATATTCATACTGGCCAACATTATTTGCCTCTAGATTGCGCAGTTGTTCTAGTTTAGGAAACTTTTTGCTGTCGCCAACCTCTTTGCGTTTATAATCGCCATCTTTAGTGTACTCAAAACCATACAAAGCGCCTATCTCACCGTTCTGTTCAAAGTCCGCAACGTCTGCAAGGTCTTTTAATTCTAAGGTTATACACCTCACAGGAGCTAATGTAACTCCCGGTTCTTCTGGCCCACGCGACATTATTTTTTAGTAGCGTATTATTTTATTTCTAAAACAATGTGCAAGTTATCACATTTCACAACTTTCCCCGCTTTGTCTTTGATTTTTATATTAAATGATCCGACCCTCCACAAACTAATCTTTTAAACTGTAAATTAGGGAATTGTATAATTTCATAATCGCAATATGCAGCTTTCCCTGATGGAAGAGCTCTTAAAACAGTTGAGGGCCTTCCGTCATATAAGTTTTCATCAGTGCTCAGCTCATCCAAATGAACATAGAGTAATGAATGTAATGCAAGATCGAGCGGACTTTCCCCCTCATAAGTAGTTTTGGTTGGTGTAACTCTAAATCTATAATTGTTAGCTGTAAAGCCTAACATTTTAGCTAGTTCTTTATCAAAATAGTAACCTACTTCTTCTTCAGGCTTGAATGTTAACATTGTTTTTAGATTCGCATTGTTAAGTTTGAGAGTAATGTCAAAGTTACTCATTGCTTCTTTTAGTGAGCAAAACCCGTAATAACCATCAGCTATTGTTAACTGGCTAATTTTGGTCCCTGTTTTGTCAATTTTTTGAATCTTATTATTCTTCCTGGATTCACTTATATTAAACCATACGACTTTGTAAAATATTTCATGAAGCGCAACCATTTTGGCCCCGCATTCGTTATCAATAGCATGTTCTAAAAACGAAGGACGGTCTTGGGTTGTTATTGTTACAAACATTTTTTTAAACGAAATAAAAATGAGTGCATTCAAATATACTGGTGCAAAATATTCTGTTGGGCCGCACTACAATCTTAAAAATATAGCAACTGATACTCTTGACATTGCTGTGACCCAGACTGTCGCTTTTCATAAAAAGGTGAGTACTCCATTAAGCAGATATCTTAACCCCCCTATTAAAAAAGACTACATCGCAAAAGTGTGGTTCAGTCATCCGATGCAGTTTTATCAAAACCAGTTAAACTTTGCCGTGTTTTGTGCATCAACTGGGTGTGGAGTGTCGTATGCTGATCATTTAAATCACCATGATCCTTTGGTGAGGTCAGTGTACAGATTTCATTTTTATTACACCTTCAGACGTATTTTGACTGAACTGCGAGCGCCATTACCAAATGACAAACCGTTTAATCCATTCAGCAACCTAATAGACATGAAGGCTTTTGAAAGGATCTGTAACGAATTTAATATTAACATCAAGACAGACTTTAGACAAAAGTTGGATCCTAATCATGGTCTAGGCACCCCTTATTTTTGGGGCGTTCACAGAAAGGATAACTGTCACGACCGACCCCTGGAGGTCTGCCCTGACAGGATCGGTCTAGGTGGGAGTGAAGGGAGTGACTGACCTCACACGCTCCGCAAGAGACCACACAATAAAGATTACGATACAACACCCCATTTATTCACACCAGCAAAATAAACATTCCAACACACGCACCATGCACGATCACAATAAAGCACTCCAACGCACACAACATGCACAATCACGATCAAGCACTCCAACGCACACAACATGCACAATCACGATCAAGCACTCCAACGCACACAACATGCACAATCGCAATCAAGCACTCTCACACCACAACATGCACGATTATAAATAAATATTTCACCATACGACGTACACAATCACAATTACAGCATTCCAGCACATATGACCTGTACACAATTATAAAGAAATATTTCCAGTATTGACCCTTTCTCACACCACGGAGTGCGTCCACATCCCTGCCCTGTCAAGTCCGCAGGGAGCACCCTGTCGCACTAGGTGCTCCGAGCCGGGGTTGGTTCTCGCAGGGAGTCGCCCAAAGCCGACACCCTCGACTCCCAAGCGGGCAGTGAAGAGCGTGTCCCGGGGGGGGGGGGGGGGGACGTAGCTGTTACTGGAGGTCCTGGACGGGGGTCCAGGCCGGCCAGTCGAGACGGCGGGCTCCTCCACTAGTCCACGGTCCCGACCAAGGCGTGGCCTCGACCAGCGCGTGGCACCATCCCGTCCGTGGTCTCAGCCAGAACGTGGCCTCGACCAGCACGTGGCACCATCCGGTTCGTGCTCCAGGTGAAGCCCCCGGGAGGGGGGAGGACGTAGCTGGGAGGAGAGTCGGAGAGGAGGAAAAGAAGAAGGAAGAGGAAGGAAGAAGGGTACTGGAACCCTGCCGTCAGTACCGTCTGACCATTGCTGTCAAGTCTTAACAGCCACTCGCATGATGGCGAGGGACGTGTATTAAACGCACACAGTACACCCATTGAATCAAGTCTTCTCACCCGATGCAGGTAAAAGACTGCATTAAATCAACAGGTTATAAAACAAATATGAATTATCTTCACCCTTCTATCACTCACGCTTAACGTTTTCCCTTCCTTAGGAAATAAATCAACACAGCGACCATCGCTTAATAACTGCCACCACATTTGCAAATAGTAATTCAATGGCATAATTGTCACATTTTATAAACACATTTCAAAATAACACAAATCTCCAACCACGCATCCGAACGACAAATCATGCGTACGCACGCTCGTGAACATAAAACTCGTTCTCCTTGCACACACAAACAGAGGGTGGCCGAAGGATAAAAGTCCGGCGAATGTGACAGGGGCGGACGAGCGAGACCAAGCAAGTTCCAACCCTGAATCGCCAGGTTCTCTCCCTTCCCCACCGACTACCGCATCACCAGATGCATAAACAGGAGAAAGAATTTGGAAATAATTTAGAATGGCCAGGTTAAAGATTGAATTAACCAGAGAAAAGGTCTCACACAATATTTCTCTTACAATTTCGAAAACAAAAGAAAATTGCGCTAAAGCGAAGACTAAGCCGGCTAACAACAACAAATCAAAACAAACAGACCACGAAACTGATGCTTACCAGCTACCCGTGGGTGACCCCGAAGAAGCGGGTCAAACGACTCTCTGCCCTCTGTCCAGTCGAGAGGACAGAGGCACAGGTGCGGAGAAAGAAGAAGTGATGTCCCTCTCCTACAGGCCGACTGCAGGAATTGAAAGTACTGACTGTACTCTCGATGATAAGGTAAAGAACCAGGACTGGAGCAGGCGCCCCAGAGACATCTTCCGCTCGAGTGAAGAGCTAACCTCCCTCAGCAATGGCGGCCAATATGCCATACTGCGTCACAGAGTGAGGATACTTCAAACTAAAAGAAACGAAGCACGTGCGACAGGTAAAAAGACAGGCGAGAGGCCGATAGACAGAAAGTTCGAGAGAAAGGTACCGGCCACCCGTGAACTTGCAGGATGAATAGCACGGGCGGTGGATTTAGAGAGAAAAGAGAGAGAAAGCAAACCGAAGTTGAGCTAAACTACACCAAAGGTGCAACCACACCACAAGCCACATTAAGGGACAGATATACGACAACAACGACGACAATAAACAAATGAATAATTCCGCCACCCTAGGTGGGTCGAACGTCGTAGGCCTCGTGACAAACTCGTGACAAACCCCCCTTCTAAAAGCATCTGTTTCTCTGAGATACAGTGCTCCTTTGAACCTTGTCGCATGTGCAACTTCACAACAATGGGACCGAACCCAACTCTCTGTGATCGACAGAGTACGATGAATCCAATACAAACATTCCACAATAGAGTCACACGGGGAAATACATAATACTGCATTTATCAAACAACTAAGCAAACCTCCAACCATGAAAGTAACAATCCGAACCATTGGTGATTCACTACCGTTAACATCACTGAAGTGAAAAACTGTCACTACACCTGATACAGAGACCAAAAAGGGATATAACCCTGGTTGAGGGGGGGTGTCCCTCTGACTGATTTTCCAATATGCTTACTACGGAGCTCGGCTAAGATAGTCAGCATCCGTATTACAGGAACCCTTGATATGACGGAAAGTGAACGCATGACTCTGCAGCTCCACTGCCTAACTCATGAGTCGACGACTGACTGGCCGGATCCGTCCAAGCACTGGAGAGGATGATGATCGCTCTCCAGTACAAACTTCCGGCCGTACTTCTTCTTGGGCACGCCAGTGCGCGTCCAAATCTGCCTGAGAGATTCAGCAACAGTAGGGGCATCGATAGTCCTAAGCGGGACAGCCTCTGGTATCGACTCGCAGATTCTACCACTACCGAAGTGTAGCGGTGACCGCGGTCGGATGGAGGATTAATGGGTCCCACCAGGTCGACCCCAACCTTGCTGAATGGCTCCCCAACCCGTGGCACTGACCCTAGGGGAACACGCTTCAAGCGCCCCTTAGGCGTTGTCCGTTGGCAGGTATCGCAACTGCGGCAGTACTGCCTAACCTGTGAGTTCATCCCTGGCCAGAAGAAGTCCTGCCTAACTCGCTCGAGAGTCCGCTTGGAGCCCATATGACCTGCCAGGGGGGAATCGTGGGCCTGCCGGAGAACAGACTCTCTCAAGCTTTGGGGAACAACAAGCTGTTTGGCCACACGATCTGCCAGAGTGACAACCCTAAAGAGGATCCCCTTGTGGAGCTTGAAGCTCACCTTGGCGTGTTGGGCAGACTGAGCGGGACGATCTACCAATTGTCGCAGGCGTTGGACATCCAAGTCCCTGGCCTGAAGACGAACAATGGAAGCAGGATGGGCCCTAGCAAGAACCTCGTCAGAGATCGGCTGAAGAACGGGACGCAATTCCTGTTCCTGCCTCTTAGCTTTGGCGCGTGTGGTGACTCCCACACACGCCTGTACGGCAGATCCGTAGACAGGGACTGACTGCGTCCATCTGCGAAGGTGATAGTATTCCCTATGATAAGGGAATACAGAGGTCGCTCCACCGCGATGGCCCATACTTCGCCACAGAAGTGGGGGGTGGAGATAGAAACGAGTACTGAAGGACGGGTGGAGGTAAAACCAGCCTCCAACCCGCACACATCATAACTAGCGCCCCGCCGGCCTTAGGGGAAACTAAATCCTTATCCACAAAGAGTGTTGATGCTCCCGAATCCCTGATGGTGTCGACCAAGGATGGAACCAACAACAGAAAGAAACACTGGACACTCTGTACCATCAGAAGCTTGGATGGCCCCCACGTTAGCCGAGGCGCGAAGATGCTGGAAAGGACTAGCCCCATGACTACCAGCGCTTTAGGGCAATCTTTCCTAATGTGGCCGGGACGACCACAAAGAAAACAAAATCGGGGTGCTGAGGTCCCTGATGAACTGCCTGCCTTGTTCGACTCGCTAGCAGTCGTCGGCGCCTTATTGCTACTAAATCCTGTGGAGGGCTTCCTCTCCGTATCTGGGCGATGCCCATAAGCCCTGCGAGCTTCAGCAAACACCTCAGCGGTGTGAATCGCAGCCGCGAAATCCTGAGGTGCTGTCTCGCCTATCCGGATCCTCAACTCTGGGGACACAGTGTTGGTGAGCTGTTCAATGAGGATCAGATCCTCCAGCTCCAACTAGCTAACTGACGCCAGTACCCTAGCGTTTTGCGCAGCCTATCACCAAACTGCACGAAGGTCTCGTCATTATTCTTCTTCATGGACCTGAACTTTCTCCTGTACGTCTCTGGGTAAGGTGGAAACGCTTACGCAGAGCCAACTGCATGTCTGCATAAGACGCGCCTTCATTTAGAGTGAGCACACACTCCCTTGCAGCACCAGATAATCCAGAAAAAAGGTGCATAGCCTTTTGTTCCTCAGACAATTGGTATGAACTAGCAACCTTGTCAAAATGCTCTAGGAACATATCAATGTCCTCACTAGGTCTGAACTCTGGAAGCTTTAACTTTGGGCCTCTAACTCTATCACCTGCCTGGTGATTAACCCCCTGGTTTACAGAAGCGGGAGGGCCGCAAAAGAAGTTGTTCCATCTCTTCCCTGCGTAGAGCCTCCATCCTGTCTAGTTCTTCCCTACGGAGGGCAGCCTCCTCCCTACGCTGATCAGCCTCCTCTCTACGCTGAGCCTCCTGTCTGGCAGCCTCCTCTCTACGCTGAGCCTCCTGTCTGGCAGCCTCCTCCCTACGAAGAATAGCCTCTTCCTTACGCTGATCCTCCTGTCTGGCAGCCTCCTCTCTACGCTGAGCCTCCTGTCTGGCAGCCTCCTCCCTACGAAGAATAGCCTCTTCCTTATGCATAATCTCCTGTCTGTCAGTCTCCTCTCTGCGCAGAGCCTCCATCCTGTCTAGCTCTTCCCTACGGAGCCTTGCCTCTTCCCTACGGAGAGCTTCCTGCCTAGCAGCCTCTTCCCTACGTTGGCCTCATCCTCCCGTCGCTGTCGCTCTAGAAACATCAGGACGGAAGTGATGTCCTGGGCGGGGTTCACCACTCCCGACACGGGAGGATGACCCGTCTGACCCGTCCCTTGGGTCTCGACCTTCCCATAAGGAAAGTCTTCTGGGGCATGCCCCTTACGAGGGGGAAGCCTGGAGAGGAGAAGGTTTTGGTCTCTGCGACCCAACAGAAGCCCACAGTTGCTTCGCTATACTCTGACGCTTCCGAGCGGAAGTGCCAGTCGGGGTCTCGACAGGAAGATCCCCCAGCAAAGAAGAAGTGACAGTACTCGCTGGACTACCTGCTATAGCACTAGAATAAGTAGAAGTTACCGTAGTCGAAGTACTGGTACTAATAGTAGGGACTACAGTAACATTTTGAATACCCTTCTTCTTCGACGCACGCGTCGCCACACCACCAGCGCCGGACGTCGCCATGACAACAATGTCCTACGGTTTTCCAAATACAGGGGAAAGACAATTCCACTAGAAAAAAAAAAAATATTTTAGGGGCGTGTGTATATGTGTGTATGTGTGTGTGTGCGTGTGTACGGACAAGTTCCGGCTGCTCCCACTCTGGCAACACCGCGCTCTACAGCACGAGCAACAGTGCGGTGGGGCTCACCGAAAAAAAACAAAACAAAAACTATGTCCGGCTGCCCCCACTCTGGCAACACCGCGCTCTAACAGCATGAGCAACAGTGCGGTGGGGCTGGCCGAAAAAAAAAACATAACAAAAACCTAGCAGACGGAATCCGGAGAGAGGAAAAAAAAAAACACTAGCGTCCAATACAACCCCCTGTACTCAACAACCCGGTAGAGAAAAAAAAAAAACAAGAACTGGCTAAATACAACACAGGAATGGAAGACTGAGCGGCAACAGAAGGGCAAGACTTACGGCCGTACCTGCGTGAGGTACCCGGCGGAAAGAGGTCTGGACGCGGTCGACTCCCCTTCGTCTCGACCCGACTCCCAGTCACGCCGGATGTTCCCTCAGGCCACCAAAAAGACTCCCTTCACGCTAGAGTCACCCAGCCAACCACCCACGAACAAACATGACAAACTGACTAAACATATACAAAACAGACAAAACTAAACAGGTACTACTGCGAAACGAGAGAGAGACAGCCAGAGCCCCTCACATCCCGGACGAGCCCCCACAATTGTCACGACCGACCCTGGAGGTCTGCCCTGACAGGATCGGTCTAGGTGGGAGTGAAGGGAGTGACTGACCTCACACGCTCCGCAAGAGACCACACAATAAAGATACGATACAACACCCCATTTATTCACACCAGCAAAATAAACATTCCAACACACGCACCATGCACGATCACAATAAAGCACTCCAACGCACACAACATGCACAATCACGATCAAGCACTCCAACGCACACACATGCACAATCACGATCAAGCACTCCAACGCACACAACATGCACAATCGCAATCAAGCACTCTCACACCCACAACATGCACGATTATAAATAAATATTTCACCATACGACGTACACAATCACAATTACAGCATTCCAGCACATATGACCTGTACACAATTATAAAGAAATATTTCCAGTATTGACCCTTTCTCACACCACGGAGTGCGTCCACATCCCTGCCCCTGTCAAGTCCGCAGGGAGCACCCTGTCGCACTAGGTGCTCCGAGCCGGGTTGGTTCTCGCAGGGAGTCGCCCAAAGCCGACACCCTCGACTCCCAAGCGGGCAGTGAAGAGCGTGTCCCGGGGGGGGGGGGGGGGGACGTAGCTGTTACTGAGGTCCTGGACGGGGGTCCAGGCCGGCCAGTCGAGACGGCGGGCTCCTCCACTAGTCCACGGTCCCGACCAAGGCGTGGCCTCGACCAGCGCGTGGCACCATCCCGTCCGTGGTCCCCAGCCAGAACGTGGCCTCGACCAGCACGTGGCACCATCCGGTTCGTGCTCCAGGTGAAGCCCCCGGGAGGGGGAGGACGTAGCTGGGAGGAGAGTCGGAGAGGAGGAAAAGAAGAAGGAAGGAGGAAGGAAGAAGGTACTGGAACCCTGCCGTCAGTACCGTCTGACCATTGCTGTCAAGTCTTAACAGCCACTCGCATGATGGGCGAGGGGACGTGTATTAAACGCACACAGTACACCCATTGAATCAAGTCTTCTCACCCGATGCAGGTAAAAGACTGCATTAAATCAACAGGTTATAAAACAAATATGAATTATCTTCACCCTTCTATCACTCACGCTTAACGTTTTCCTTCCTTAGGAAATAAATCAACACAGCGACCATCGCTTAATAACTGCCACCACATTTGCAAATAGTAATTCAATGGGATAATTGTCACATTTATAAACACATTTCAAAATAACACAAATCTCCAACCACGCATCCGAACGACAAATCATGCGTACGCACGCTCGTGAACATAAAACTCGTTCTCCTTGCACACACAAACAGACGGTGGCCGAAGGATAAAAGTCCGGCGAATGTGACAGGGGCGGACGAGCGAGACCAAGCAAGTTCCAACCCTGAATCGCCAGGTTCTCTCCCTTCCCCACCGACTACCGCATCACCAGATGCATAAACAGGAGAAAGAATTTTGGAAATAATTTAGAATGGCCAGTTAAAGATTGAATTAACCAGAGAAAAGGTCTCACACAATATTTCTCTTACAATTTCGAAAACAAAAGAAAATTGCGCAAAAGCGAAGACTAAGCCGGCTAACAACAACAAATCAAAACAAACAGACCACGAAACTGATGCTTACCAGCTACCCGTGGGTGACCCCGAAGAAGCGGGTCAAACGACTCTCTGCCCTCTGTCCAGTCGAGAGGACAGAGGCACAGGTGCGGAGAAAGAAGAAGTGATGTCCCTCTCCTACAGGCCGACTGCAGGAATTGAAAGTACTGACTGTACTCTCGATGATAAGGTAAAGAACCAGACTGGAGCAGGCGCCCCCAGAGACATCTTCCGCTCGAGTGAAGAGCTAACCTCCCTCAGCAATGGCGGCCAATATGCCATACTGCGTCACAGAGTGAGGATACTTCAAACTAAAAGAAACGAAGCACGTGCGACAGTAAAAAGACAGGCGAGAGGCCGATAGACAGAAGTTCGAGAGAAAGGTACCGGCCACCCGTGAACTTGCAGGATGAATAGCACGGGCGGTGGATTTAGAGAGAGAGAGAGAGAGAAAGCAAACCGAAGTTGAGCTAAACTACACCAAAGGTGCAACCACACCACAAGCCACATTAAGGGACAGATATACGACAACAACGACGACAATAAACAAATGAATAATTCCGCCACCCTAGGTGGGTCGAACGTCGTAGGCCTCGTGACAAACTCGTGACAATAACTATGACTGGCATCATCCTTTTAAATCTTTCTTTTCAGGCATAACTGCTGAGCCCGGGTCCATAGAGCAAAAGCATAAAACAGCATGGACAACATTTATCTTAGACTCTTCTAAGGGCCTAACTAGGGCAGGAATAGAACGAATAAACGACTCTATTCGTACTTACGTTTGGTGTTTGCTAGGTTCGCAAGCACAAACGAGATCGAGCATAACAGATCCTTCTACTGGCTTTGACGCACAAAAACAATACTTAGCAAATTTAGAGGACGCCATTAATTCTACAGTTGATTTACCTTCAAGTATTGAAAGATACCAAAATGTTTTACAATACGCAAGATCGAAAGTAGACTTTGCTGTTGGCACTGGTTTATACATGCTGCCTTCTGACCTCAGACTCCAGATAGGTACAATAATAAACTATAATAATGAAATTCTTATAGCAGGCAATGAACAGAAGGTTGGGAAAAACGACATAAATTCTGAGCCAGTAATATTACAAACAATAAAAGAACACCCAAGATTAAGTCATCTAATCCCCGAAGTCCAAACCCCCAAAGTCATTGAAGACTCAGCAAAGCTCGCGGACTCTGTTCGCGATGACCATGAATATGAAAAGACAGCGCTTGTTCTTGGATTAACTGGCATAGGATTACTTGGTCTTTATCTTACTAAATAGTAACCCAACTATTACAAGAACTAATGCCCATAAGTGCTCGGCCATAAAGCCAACTACTTTGCTTGCAGTAGACAAAAGCCAGCTGACAATACTCCCCAATATTCCTGGTAAAGCGTCCACGGCTTTACCAGCTAATTTTTTTAATAAACTTGCAAGATGATCAAGCTGTTTTTTTACCCATGATTTATCAGGCGGAGATGGAGGCGATGGCGGCGGAGGCACTGGACTTTGACCTCCACCGCCGCCTGTAATAGCCATCACCAGTGTACTTATTGCAAATCCTAAGGCTGTTATAACGCTTACTAATGTGACTCCTTGCTCTCTAAACAGTGTTCGTATTCGTTCTGCTAGTGTCCTGTCTTCATATAAAATTTTTCGGATAGTTTCTCTTATTTTATTCACTTGAGTTCGTAATTGGTCTCGGTTAGTAGTTAGCACTTCTAGTCTTGCTGATCTTTCTTGTTCAAGATCTTTTAGTCTTTGTTTTATTCTTTCTTTAATATCATGCCCTAAGTTGGCGTCATCAGCCTCAACGAGTTTTTCTTTTTCTCTTTTTATATGCCCATCTAGTTCACCTAGTTTTGCTAAATTGTTTGCTAATTCGCCTCTGATGCTTCTCAAAGCATGATCAAGGGCTGCTATTTCCCGCATAGGCAATGGGGAATCATTAATTGTTTTTAACGCTGTTTCTTCTGAAAAACTAGTTTCTGCTTCTATTGCATTTATTAATTCACCTGCTGATTGATTTAATTCTTTAAGTTCCATGTTTTGCATTTGGTTATCTGTCGGGAGTTCTTGTAGTGTGTTTTGAAGTTTAGCAACTGCATCCCTATCTAATTTTGGTCTAGCAATGCCAAGGCGATTTTGTACGCTCGCAGGGAGTCTATTTCTAATTGAACCCACGGCTAAAAACTTTGATGGGTCTTTTTTAGTTGTAAGCTGAACAAGTTCTCCTTGATCGTTTTTCACAAACAAATGGTCATTTTTTACTTCAAAATCATTAGGGTCTATAAATTCGGGAGGTTCTTGGCCTAAACTTTGGTACAATGATTTGGCCTTACTTTCTGTTAATTCACGCCGCAATGAGAGCGTTGAGCGATGCTGTGTCAAAGGGATCATTTCACTCATGTCGTCTCCAGGATCAAAAACATCATAATCTTCTTCATCTACAATTCCTGCCATGTTTTTAAATAATTAACTTTTTATTTTGCTTCATAAAAATGCCACAACAAGTACATGGCTCGATTCTTGACCCGCATAGAAAACTGAAAGAGCCCTTTGGCGTGAAGGGAAATAAGCGGAATATTACTGTTCCAAATAATCCATCTACTATTGATGCAGATCAAATTCTTACTGTCAAATTTCCAGACCTAGGAGCGGATGAAGTGATTGTGCCAGGCTCTGCGCGTCTTACTTTCAAAATAGCGCTCGATTCAACAACAGACCCAAACAGGACAGTTGTGCAGAATCTGGGGCGGGCAATCGTTAAGAAAATTTCTATAAAACTTGAGGGGCAAGAAATATTTTCTTTACATAATGCAGACATATTTTTAACCTATTCTGATCTATGGCTAACCGGGAATGAAAGGGCTGATCTTGCGTTTCAAGGAATCGAAAATGAAGAAGCACTAAAACATAGAATAGGCGCTGGAGATACTAAAGACGGCAAAAAGTATGTAGCTGTAAAGTTTGCGTATGGAAATCGCTTTTCCATTCCCTTAGATTTTGAGTTGTTAAAAGCGCATGCACCATACTTTCAAGGAGCATTAAAAGACAGATTGTCATATGAACTAACTTTTAATGAATACAAACGGGTTATTAAATCATCAGACACCGAAGCAAAGTACAGCATTTCTGACATCTCGTTAGAGTTTGACGTTGTTAGCAACCATGAATTAGCAAAGCTGATTGAGCACCAATATCAGTCAAGATTAGCAATATATTACGAAAGAGTGATTCATCATACAACATATCCCAGAAGCAGGGCAGACACCATATGGAATTTTAGTTTTAGCACCGCAGCAATATCGCTTAAAGGTATTTTATTGCTGTGTGAAGATGAAGAACCGTTCAAAAGAGCAAGTGAAAAGTTTTTTAATCCTAAAATAACGAAAGTGCAATGTACAATTGACGGTAGTCCTAACCAAATCTACGCTAGCGGGCTTAGACCTTATCATCATTTTGACGAAATAAGAAAATTGTTTGGGGGTGGGAGGGGTAGAAATCCAACAGCAGACCTAGTGTCTAAAGATTTACATCTTCACAATGTTAGGCTTGATGATTATTTAACAACAAAATACGGTTTATGGATTGACCTAAGGTCAACAGAGGATAATGAGTTGTAGGGAAGCGGGAGAAAAGTGAGAGACGTAATAAACATTCAAATTGATAAAGAAGAAGAAGCCGATAAACCGCTTAATGTACATTTGTTTTTATTATATGATGCGCAGCTGAATATTGAAGAAAACAGATTAAAATATGTATTATACTAAATTATTTTTTCATTTTATAAAAAGCATGTCTGTTCAGGTTTATCCAAATGTGCCTACAGCGCCGCCAAAAGCAGGGATAGTAGAAAGCCCTAACATAAAAACCTTCAGATTAACAAACATTACACAAATGCAGCAAAAACTAGAGCAGGACCTTTCAAAATACAGCAAAACCAAACGAAGGTATTCTGCTGTCTTTAATGCTGTTACCTATGTTAATACTGGAGCATCGACTATAAGTGCTCTATCAGCAGGAACGAGTGTTGGTCTCTTAGCAACAGGCGTAGGTGCACCGGCAGCTTTACCTCTAGGCGGTTTGTCTTTAGCTCTTGGCCTGTGTTCATTAGCTGTAGGTGCTGCCAGCAAAAAAATCAAAACTAAACTCCAAAAGCACACAGCTATGGTTCAACTAATAACAGCTAAACTTAGCTCGTTCAAACTGACAATAAATAAAGCACTAGTTGACTCAAACATCACGGATGAAGAATTTAATCGTTTACAGGCTGATTTTGATGACTACAAAAGACAAAAGTTTGATCTTCAAAGAAAGGCGGGGACAAGTTTTTCTCAACAGCCAGACCCCGAGCAGATAAAAAAGGAATGCTTAAAAAAAGTAAACGAGACATTAAACTCTGTTCTAAACAGCTCACATTAACAACACCAAAAGGTGTTTATACTTTAGTTTATGAGTCCAAGCACAAAAAGGCCGTTGATATTGATTCTGATTAAGCCGTTGTATTTTTTTTAATTTAAATAAATATGTTGGCTTAGAAAAGAAAGACAGCATGGCTAAGATATATGAAGGACAAGACGAATTGTTTGAAGGAATGCTCGAGAGAGAGCGTTTATCAAGAGCACTGAATGATATTGATTTAGAAGTTATTGACCCAACAAACGTACAGGCAAGTGTTGTTCATGCTATTTCTCAAGTTCCAGGCAAACTAACAATAGACCCGCCAGTTAAAGTAATGTTAGCTGTTTTAATCGACTATGTAACAATAAATGAAGAAAATCTAGAAGTCTGGGTCTCAACTAAACAGCAGACTATTCTTTCTCATAATGACTTAACACCGGGTTGGGCAGACGAACTGCTTACACAGTTTGACGCTGCCGCTGAAGAAGCTAAAATGAGAGGCTCTGGTTGGTCAGAGGGCGAAGTCTTAGAGATTAGATTAAAACAGGCTAAGTATGCACCGATTGTAGGCAAGGCTTACATTCCGCTACCTCGGGAGTTGGTTTTAAAGAGAGCAGTTTTAAACATAAAAAATTCAGACAACAAATGTTTCATGTGGTGTGTTCTTGCAAGGCTGCATCATGTCCGCGAACACGCAGAGAGAGTGACTAACTATGAACCTTACAGCAATGATCTCAACTTTAGTGGAATATCCTTTCCCGTTAGTGTAGACCAAATTAATCAGTTTGAAGAACAAAACAAACCAATAACTGTTAATGTCTACACATGGGATGAAGAAACAAATCTACTGCCTATTAAAGTGTCCAAGAACAGCCCAACAATAGGTGATCCAGGCAAAAATCATGTTGACTTACTGCTGATGCTTTCACCAGCAGGGCTACCACATTACACATTGATACGAACAATGAGCAGATTATTGGCGCATACTTCAAAAAACACTAACAAACAAGAATTCTGCAGAAAATGTTTAACAAGAATGCCATCCGTTAAAGCAGCGAGCGAACATAAAAAACATTGTAAAAGTTCTGTAGACTGTAATACAGAACTAATTACGCCCCCACCCGGATCTAAAGTTAGTTTTAAGAACTGGAAACGGCTGCAACATTCTCCATATGTTGTTTACGCAGACTTTGAGTCGCTTATTGTTCCTTATGAAGGGCCAGCGCCACAAAAACTTCGAAAAACAGTCTTAATGAGTAATCATCAAATTTGTTCATTTGCTTTCATTGTTGTTAGGTCAGACGGTGTCCATTCAGAACCAAAATTGTATAGAGGGCCTAATGCTGCAGAAACATTCTTAGAATGCATGCAGCAAGTGCGTAACGCCTGTTCTAATAAACTGAATCTCTCAGACATTATTATGACTCCTGAAGACCAAGAACAGTATGACTTAGCCACTCTCTGTTGGATTTGTGGTTTAGAACTCAGTGAAGAAGCAACAAATCCAACAGTAAGAGACCATGATCACATTAGCGGAAAGTTCAGAGGAGCAGCGCACAGTAAATGCAATCTTCAACTAAAGTTTGATCCTAAGACATGGAAGCTGCCCATCTTCTTTCATAACTTGCGAGGTTACGACTCTCATCTTATAATGAAAGCAGTGGACGATGCCTTCAGGGTGTCATGCATTGCGCAGTCATCAGAAAAGTACATGTGCTTTAATCTAAATAACATGTCTTTTTATGACTCTATGCAACACATGATGGGTTCATTAGAGTCACTGGCTATGTCCTTAAAGTCCTGCCCAATAACGGAAGAACATTTTGACTCAACTCTTGTTAGAAAGGGCGTTTACCCTTATGAGTACATGAACAGTTGGGAAAGGTTTGACGAAGATACACTTCCTCCTAAAGGCGCGTTCTTTTCTAGTCTTAGAGGAAAGGACATCAGTGATTCTGATTACCAGCATGCTCAAGATGCGTGGCAGAAGTTAGATTGTAAAACGATGGAGACTATCATGACTCATACTTGATGGCTGATGTATGTTTGTTGGCGATATTTTTGAAAATTATAGAAAGACCTGCATGAAACATTATAGCCTGGATCCTGCGCATTACATTTCTGCGCCCGGGATGAGTTGGGACGCTTTCTTAAAGTTTACTGGAGTACAGATTGATTTATTGTCTGACCTACCAATGATTCAGATGATTGAAAACGGATTGCGTGGAGGAATTAGTATGGCGTCGCATCATTACTGTAAAGCAAACAACAAATACTTGGACGACTATGATCCGAGTAAAAGGTCTAACTATCTCATGTATTTAGATGCAAACAATCTGTATGGATGGGCTATGGCGCAATCGCTTCCATTACGTAACTTAAAATGTACACAGGCGGCGATCCGAATAATATTCAAAAAGCATTAAAGTGGTTGGGCAGTTTAACGCCTGATCAGCAGCGTGGTTTCATTCTAGAAGTTGACTTAGAATATCCTAATGAACTCCATGACCTGCATAATGACTATCCATTAGCAGCAGAAAGTCTAAAGATGGATCCAAGAGAACCACCTAAACTTGTGCCTAATCTTCGAGGCAAAAAAATTATGTCTGTCATTACAGACTTCTACAATTTTATTTAAGACATGGTTTGAAGTTGACAGCTGTTCATCGTATAATTGCTTTCGATCAAGAACAGTTCATGAAACCATACATCATGAAGAACACTGATCTCAGAACCAAATCCACAGATGCTTCAGAAAAAGACTTTTTCAAGCTGATGAACAACAGCTGTTTTGGAAAGACTATGGAGAATCCGCACAAGCGTAAAGATGTCAGATTGGTTACCAGAGAGAACGAAGCAATTAAGCTAACTTCAAAACCTAATTATCAGGACTTCAGAAGATTTCATGACCAGCTTTTTGGCATAATGATGAAAAAAAAGAAAGTCAAATTAGACAAACCCGTTTTTATTGGGTTTACTGTTTTAGAATTATCAAAGCTTTTAATGTTAGAGTTTCTTTATGACTACTTTAAGCCCTCGTATCCCGAGTCTAGAGTACTTTACACAGATACAGATAGTTTTGTTATAGATATCCCTACTGACGACATCTATAAAGACATGGAAACCGAAGTAGCTAAAGGGCATGCGGGGTGGTACGACACATCTGATTACCCTAAAGATTCGCCTTTGCATTCAATTACTAACAAGAAGGTTTTAGGAAAGATGAAGGATGAATTATCTGGAAAGGTGATCAAGGAGTATGTGGGGCTAAGGTCAAAAATGTACAGTATTTCGAGCCAGGAGAAAATCATTAAGAAAGCAAAAGGAATATCCGCAGCGTTGTGCAGTCAAACATATCACATGACAACTACAAAGAAGCATTGTTTGGCAATAAGACTTTTCATCATGACAACGTAAAACTGCGATCTAATCTACATGAGATCAACACAACTGTTGTAACAAAGAAGTCATTAGATAGAACAAACACAAAACGGGTGTTTGTTAATCCGGAGTTTTCATATGCAATCGGGCACTGGAGGACCGCATAAACAGGGGGTTTTATATTTTTCATCAACTTTTATTATAAGATCAATCATAGCTTTATCCAATTCATTTAAATCTTTTCTCATGTTTGCTTGACGAGTTCGAATTTTTTTTATTATTTTCAAGATATTCTTTTTCCCAATTTGGGGGTTTGAGTTGTAGGTGATCTGGATGATTTAGCATGCATTGATTAATCCTCGAAAATGTTTCCTTAATAGCATTACACGCATGAAATGATTCCCGTATCATTTTCATGGTCTCTTCCTTTACCATTCTTGTTTCGTTCTGCGCTTCCTTCTGGCCTTCCATTTTAAACCAAAATATGTTTACGTAAATTAATTAAAGCGGAACTGTGTCTGGCGGAATTATCTGCAGTTCTTCTTTCACAAAAGATCTTTGAGGAGCTGGTTGTTTTGTTGTGTCAGTTTCTCGTAAATAATACACGGGCGGATTCATTTTTACAATTCTTTTTATTTCATATGGATCAATACTCCAAATTGGATCGGTTGCCCTGATGCGAGTGTCCCCTTCTGCTTCCCCGGTAAATAAAGGTACCTTACTTTTAAACCAAACGGTAATAGTTTGCCGGATGAAGACTCTCCTTCAACAACATTTATTGTTTTTCTTTTGATCGCTTGTACTGGTTTTAGCCCTTTAAATTCTTCATTATTCATTGCGCGCAAAACTGAGGGCAGTCTTCTAACCCATTCTGTGTTGCGAGAATTGTCAATCAGCTCTCTGTGATACTGGTAGGAGAAAAGTCTTTCGGCTAACTGTTTGTTAAAGTTTTCAACTAAAGCCTGTGATCTGTGAACTCCCGGAATGCCTCTTCTAATAGTAACTCTGTGTTTTAACAATAATTGATTCACTTGGCCTTTAAATTCTTTTCCATCATCAACTTGAATCATGCGAGGGTAAGTTAGCGGGCCTCGCTGGTATATTAGTTGTATAGCAACAGCAACAGCAGAAGCACTCTTTTGTGTTAATGGCTCCGCATCTTTGTATCTTGAAGCCATGTCAATGACTGTGAGTGCGTACTTAAATCTTTTTCGTCTAATCGTATCAGAGGGTAAATATAGAAGATCCATTTGATGGGTGTCGTTTGGAGTTGTATTAACAAAGTGTGGCCTCTGTATTCGTCTAGGGGCAGGTAAATAAATTTGCCAAATTGCTTGTTTAGATAACCATTCCTTTGCTGTTTGTTCACTGACTCCTGCCGCTTGGCTTAGCTTTTGTATTGCTGTGATACCCTTCCAATATCCTTTGGGCGAATAATAGATTTTGTTCATTTTTTATTCAGCCAATATTATGCGCAACCAAATACACGACAGTCATACCAAAGGCAATAAACGCGATTTCTTGCATCTTTTGTTTTTCTGATGGTTGATAAAAGTCACTGAATTTTGGTGGGGGCAATGTCTGGACCGGTTTGCCTGTTACTAGATAATATTGTTTTATTGCTTGATCAACATCTTTAAATATGTAAGCTGCATGCCCCTGTTCTTTCAGTGTGTCATTAATAAAATCTAACTGCTCAAGTCTCTGCTTTTCATAGGCGTCTTGTGCAGCTGCTAGTTCCTCCATAGCTTTGTTATGTCTTTTTATCTCGCCGTCATCCCGCAGTTTACTAAACGCGAAATTACTTCCGCTAAAAGCAAGCGCATTCACCACAGCGCCACCTATCATCATTACGAGTGAAGCCATTTTTTATAAATGTATTTTTTATTTACATATTTATACTGTCTGGAATTATTCCTTGCTTGACTAGAAAATCTTTCGTGGCAACCGAAGCTGCAATGATAGCAATCAGCTTTGCTGAATCCTCAAAGTCTAGTTTGCCAAGATCTGCGGTTTAATTCTTAACAGGCTTTTACCGAGCATTGAGTATCCTACACTTAGTCCTCCAATAACAGCAGAATGGTATACAAGGTTGGTAACAGTTTTTTCGGTGCTCATTTTTATAAATAAAATAATTATAATTATTAAAAAACATGAACAGCGATGATCTACTACAGCTACAAGGCGGCCTAAACCTTCCTGAACTATGAATGACCAAGTTGATGATCAAGCTATTATGCCCAAAAGGCGAGGCTGTATTCCTTGGCAGCGTGTGGGAAACAAAACAGTTCCTCGGAACTGAATTCAGCATAGAACAGATTCAACAGATGTCGCCGCAAGACATTATAAAGTATCATAACAGGTATGAAGCGCAGCTGGGGTCTAGAATGGTGAAAAGTGTGTGGGGCAAACGGTTCTTAGTTTGTACACTAAACTAGTCAGTAGATTTGCTCCCATTGATTCTGAACAAGATCTTACGTATGATTTAACGCAAGATCCGGTTTTAACAAAGTCATTAGAGTCTCTAGGATGTGATCTATACTACAGATTTGGAACATTGTTATCTCCATTAATCATGGGATTAATAACTTTTAATCATATAGATTTTGTTTCCCTTCAAAATGAACGAGCTGGAAAATCATCAGAACCAGGAAACATTGAATCAGGTGGAGAAAGTAACCAAGCCAGAAAATCAGCAGAATCAGAAAACATTGAATCAGGTGGGGACCAGTGAAAAGCATCCTCATCCTGGGCGTGTTAAAGCAGGAAAAAAATTAGCAGAGTGGAACAGACAAAAAAAATAATGTTACAGAATATGACTCATCATGAAAACATAACACCGCCAACGCCAGAACAAGTTGATTCAATGCCAGCTATAAAAACTCCATGTGATACAAGGGCCCCAAAGTCTTCATGGAATATTGAACTTAAAACTTGTTGCCATTTTTGGCGCCATTGCTGCTGTTGGGGGCGGTTTATTACTGTTATAAATATATAACCAATGGCAACAAAAACAAAAGCAATCAAAAAAATCTGAACCACTAAATGCAGAAAAAGACAACAGCACGCCAAAACCGCCAATAACAAAGCATCATTTTGATCCATTTATAATGCAATAATATTTTAAGAACTTAATTTTTAAATTTTTTTAATAAAAATAGATCATGGCGTATTATAAAATGATGAAGTCAATAAATGAAGACATGGAGTCTATAAAAGACATTTCCATAGACCAGAATTGTAATCAATGTGGTTGCTTAGGATGTAAGAACTTCATTAAGATCTATGCTGACCGATCTCGCGCAGAAAACGCTGAGCAAGACATCCTCAACGATGACGCGTTTTTTGAGGCGTGTGTGTACTATATTAGACATTTACTATTTAAGATAAAACATAGATTGTATTTTTTGATAATTATAAGATAACTTAAATAAGAACTTGGTTGTACTTAGAGGATGACTTAGTTATGATCTTAGGTTAACTTGGGTAAGAACTTGAGGATGACTTGAGGACAACTTGAGTAAGAACTTAGAAGTGACTTAAGGATGACTTGAGGATAACTTGAGGATGACTTGAGGACAACTTGAGGATGACTTGAGTAAGAACTTAGAAGTGACTTGAGGATGACTTGAGAACAACTTGAGTAAGAACTTAGAAGTGACTTGATTAAAAACTTAACTAAGAACTTGAGGTGGCTTAAGGTGACTTTTAAAAAAAAAAAATTTTTTTTTTTTTTTAAATTTTTTTTTTAATTTTTTTTTTTTATTTATTTTTATTTTTTTATTTTTTTAATTTTTTAATTTTTTTTTTTTTTTTAATTTTTTTTTTTTTTTTTTTTTAAATTTTTTATTTTTTATTTTTTTTTTTTTTGACTTAAGGTGACTGAAAGTGATTTATCTCCCTTTAATTATGCAAAAAAATATAATTACGTCCCCTGAATAAATTATCTATTTATAGATCAGTGAGAGAGAATTAATTATTAAAAGTTGTGTTTTTGTGTTTAATTTGCTAAAGTTTTAATATAAATATTGTACAAAGTAGCTACTAAAAAGTACTTTAAAGCACAGTTGTTGTTTAACCTTTAAAACTATTCTGCTTGAATAAAAAACAATTTTAATAACACCCCCAATTATGCATAAACACCATAAAATTATGAAAGCTTTCAGTTTGTACAATATATATATGAATCCAAAAAGTGTAAAGTTGGGAATATGCCTGCGGTGGTTTTGTGCTTGTTTGTGTGGGTTGGAAAGTCTTAATTTGGCCCTCTTCTCTGCCCTATAGTGACCCTTCCCATTTTCGTGTTTCGTCTAGGTCACTGGCGCGGCTATAAACGCCCGCAAACCACAATGTGTTGTCTAGGTCACTGGCGTGGCTATAAACGCCTGCAAACCACAATGTGTGCGTGTCCTAGGAAGGGCCACTGAAAATGGGGGTGAGAGAATTGCCCCAAATTAGACAAACTGAAAGTAGGCAACCAAGTGTAGAAATACCACTATTAGAGGCATATTCCCAAAACTCTTCGCATCTAGCCACATTATCTGTGATCCTCTGGATCTGGCTTGGGCCCTAGGGCGCCATAGGGTCTCAAGTTAGACCCATGGTGATCATAATGTGGCTAGATGCGAAGAGTTTTGGTTTGTAGATAATCGTTATTTTTGGTTATTGAAGTCTTACTTGTCAGAGAACAGTAATATGCCGACTCTAGGCACTTTCGCCCAAAAACTGGTTGAGGTGAAAGTGGGGTAGAACAGACATTTCCCTGTTCTCTTCCCTTATCAAATAGTATCTCCACGCTTTTAAATCCTTCTTCTCTTACCCAACCTCTTCTTTTCTTATCCCATCCAGTTTGATTTTTATTCCTTCCCACTCTATTGCCTACCCTGCACTGTTCTATCCTAACCTTTTTATCTTTGCTACACCATACTGTTCTATCCTCCCACTTTATCTCTACTACACCACACTGTTCTATCCTCCCACTTATCTCTGCCTACCCCACCTGTTCTATCCTCCCACTTTATCTCTGCCTACCCACCCTCTTCTATCCTCCCACTTTATCTTGCCTACCCACACTGTGTTCTATCCTCCCACTTTATCTCTACCTACCCACACTGTTGTATCCTCCCACTTTATCTTTGCCTACCCCCACTGTTCTATCCTTCCACTTTATCTTTGCCTACCCCACACTGTTCTATCCTCCCACTTTATCTCTGCCTACCCCACACTGTTCTATCCTCCCACTTTATCTCTACCTACCCCACACTGTTCTATCCTCCCACTTTATCTCTACCTACCCCACACTGTTCTATCCTTCCACTTTATCTCTGCCTACCCCACCCTGTTCTATCCTCCCACTTTATCTCTACCTACCCACACCCTGTTCTATCCTCCCACTTTATCTCTACCTACCCCACACTGTGTTCTATCCTTCCACTTTATCTCTGCCTACCCCACACTGTTCTACCCTCCCACTTTATCTCTGCCTACCCCACACTGTTCTATCCTCCCACTTTATCTTGCCTACCCCACACTGTTTCTATCCTCCCATTTTATCTCTGCCTACCCCCCACTGTGTTCTATCCTTCCACTTTATCTCTACCTACCCCACACTGTTCTATCCTCCCACTTTATCTCTGCCTACCCCACACTGTTCTATCCTCCCAATTTATCTCTGCCTACCCCACACTGTGTTCTATCCTCCCACTTTATCTTCTGCCTACCCCACACTGTTGTATCCTCCCACTTTATCTTTGCCTACCCCCCACTGTTCTATCCTTCCACTTTATCTTTGCCTACCCCACACTGTTCTATCCTCCCACTTTATCTCTGCCTACCCCACACTGTTCTATCCTCCCACTTTATCTCTACCTACCCCACACTGTTCTATCCTCCCACTTTATCTCTACCTACCCCACACTGTTCTATCCTTCCACTTTATCTCTGCCTACCCCACCCTGTTCTATCCTCCCACTTTATCTCTACCTACCCCACCCTGTTCTATCCTCCCACTTTATCTCTACCTACCCCACACTGTGTTCTATCCTTCCACTTTATCTCTGCCTACCCCACACTGTTCTACCCTCCCACTTTATCTCTGCCTACCCCACACTGTTCTATCCTCCCACTTTATCTTTGCCTACCCCACACTGTTCTATCCTCCCACTTTATCTTTGCCTACCCCACACTGTTCTATCCTCCCATTTTATCTCTGCCTACCCCCCACTGTGTTCTATCCTTCCACTTTATCTCTACCTACCCCACACTGTTCTATCCTCCCACTTTATCTCTGCCTACCCCACACTGTTCTATCCTCCCAATTTATCTCTGCCTACCCCACACTGTGTTCTATCCTCCCACTTTATCTCTGCCTACCCCACACTGTTCTATCCTCCCACTTTATCTCTGCCTACCCCCACTGTGTTCTATCCTCCCACTTTATCTCTGCCTACCCCCCACTGTGTTCTATCCTCCCACTTTATCTCTGCCTACCCCCCACTGTGTTCTATCCTCCCACTTTATCTCTGCCTACCCCCACACTGTTCTATCCTCCCACTTTATCTCTGCCTACCCCACACTGTGTTCTATCCTCCCACTTTATCTCTACCTACCCCCACTGTGTTCTATCCTTCCACTTTATCTCTGCCTACCCCACACTGTTCTATCCTCCCACTTTATCTCTACCTACCCCACACTGTTCTATCCTTCCACTTTATCTCTACCTACCCCACACTGTTCTATCCTCCCACTTTATCTTTGCCTACCCCACACTGTTCTATCCTCCCACTTTATCTTTGCCTACCCCACACTGCTCTATCCTCCACTTTATCTTGCCTACCCCACACTGTTCTATCCTCCCACTTTATCTTTGCCTACCCCACACTGTTCTATCCTCCCACTTTATCTTTGCCTACCCCACACTGTTCTATCCTCCCACTTTATCTTTACCTACCCCCCACTGTTCTATCCTCCCACTTTATCTCTGCCTACCCCCCACTGTTCTATCCTCCCACTTTATCTTTGCCTACCCCACACTGTTCTATCCTCCCATTTATCTTTGCCTACCCCACCCTGTTCTATCCTCCACTTTATCTCTTCTTATTCCACCTAATTCCATCTGATTTATCTTATCTTTGTTCATCTCATGCTATCGACCCCCCCCCCCCCCCCCCCCCCCCGCTTGTTCTTCTACACCTCCCCTTCCTTCTCACTCTCACTCCCTCCCCCCTCTCTCTATGTCTCTCTCTCTCAGTCTCTCTCTCTCTCTCTCTCTCTCTCTCTCTCTCTCTCTCTCTCTCTCTCTCTCTCTCTCTCTCCATGTCCTCTCTCTCTCAGTCTCTGTCTCTGTCTCTCTCTGTCTCTCTGTCTCTGTCTCTGTCTCTGTCTCTCTCTCTCTCTCTCTCTCTCTCTCTCTCTCTCTCTCTCTCTCTCTCTCTCTCATCTCCTGCGCCGCTATTCTGGCAGGCCAAATCTTCATGCCCCCCATTGCAGTTCTCTGTTCCCAGCAAGTTCTGACTTCTCCTACCCCAGCCCCGGGACCGGTAGTCTAATTGGAGCAGTCAATGTCAAGTCGTCATGAGGCAACACACCACAGGAGACACTGCACAGCTGCCGAGTCACTCCGATGGTTGTTCAGAGGTACCTGTTCTGATCTGAGACAAGCAGATCACCAGCTAAGAAGCTGACGACACTGATCGCTCAGTGATAGAGCCAGCGATGGTGAACACCCCTCTCAGCAGGGCGCCGTCACGTACGTCCAGCTACAGTGGCCATGAAGTGGCCGATTCCGGAGACCTCTGCAAGAAGTCACCACCAAGGGTATACATAGAGAGGGAGAGGAAATCAAAACTGAGGCTGCAGTGACACCGTGGTATACATGGGCACCGAGGCTGAGTTAGTTTGTTTTTTTATGCTGTTTGGTGGGGGATGAAGACGACGAAGATTCTGCTTTATAGTTTGACCCATGTCACAGCAGATCTCAGTGTTAGCCGGGCGCAAGTGATACAGAACCTGCAGGATTGGTCAGCAAAATCTGGACAACGCTTTCAGAGATGCATCCATGACATGGGTGAAACTGGACTGTGTGGACAGAGACCATGTGTGGACAGAGACCATGTGTGGACAGAGACCATGTGTGGACAGAGACCATAGCGAAACTGGACTGTGTGGACAGAGACCATAGCGAAACTGGACTGTGTGGACAGAGACCATAGCGAAACTCGACTGTGTGGACAGAGACCATAGCGAACTCAGCTCTGAATAGGAACCGGTCGGGGCCGGAAATCCCACAATCAATGGCTGTGACGGGAATGGAATCCACGACTCAAAACCCAGAATCCGCGATGCTAACCGTTGTGCCACGGCGGCTGGTCCCTCCCGTCTTTTGTTATCCCAGTTTACCCTTTCCCGCCGTATTGTATGTTACCCTTTCCGATCATATTGTACGTTACCCTTTCCCATCATATTGTATGTTACCCTTTCACATCGTATTGTATGTTACCCTTTCCAATCATATTGTATGTTACCCTTTCCCATCGTATTGTATGTTACCCTTTCCCGCCGTATTGTATGTTACCCTTTCCCATCATATCGTATGTTACCCTTTCCCATCATATTGTATGTTACCCTTTCCCATCATATTGTATGTTACCCTTTCCCATCATATCGTATGTTACCCTTTCCCATCGTATTGTATGTTACCCTTTCCCATCGTATTGTATGTTACCCTTTCCGATCATATTGTATGTTACCCTTTCCCATCATATTGTATGTTACCCTTTCCCATCATATTGTATGTTACCCTTTCCCATCATATTGTATGTTACTCTTTCCTATCATATCGTATGCTACTCTTTCCCACCAAATATTGTCCCATCCCATCTTTTCTCATCCCATAACGTCTTATTCTGTCTCATTCCGTCTAATGTCATCTTATCCTACATTAACTTAATCCATACTATTTTTCTGTTATCCTGTCCTGTCTTTTCACACACACACACACACGCACACGCACACGCACGCACGCACGCACGCACGCACGCACGCACGCACGCACGCACGCACGCACACACACACACATACACACACACACACACACACACATACATACAGACTGCGAGACGAAGGTTTTTGGAACTAACCATCTGTGAACAACTGGGGGGAAAAGAACTTGTAGTGCACTTAGAGTAAGCATTGTGTTTATAATGCCTATGAGTCAGAGAATGGTATTATTTATGGTTCGTATGGGGGAAAGGCGATGGTAATACATGGTTAAACATATTTCCTTTGTGGTCTATATCTCTCAAAGACAACCTTGGTCTTGGTCTGATGAAGATAAGGAGGATTATAAATAGAGCGAAGCTGAATTGATCATTGGCTTGTTAAACATTAATTTTACCTGTCATTGTCTTTTTTGTGTGTGTAAATACGAATAGACGTGTGGGAATAGTGATTTGTCACATGCTGTAGACGTGACTGGTATGCATTGACTCAGGCGGAGCGACAAGGCGAACATTAGTTGCGTTGGTGTTTCAGGTTGGTTTGCACTGTCAGCTATGAACATTAGTTGGGTTGGTGTTTCAGGTTGGTTTGCACTGTCAGCTATGAACATTAGTTGGGTTGGTGTTTCAGGTTGGTTTGCACTGTCAGCTATGAACATTAGTTGGGTTGGTGTTTCAGGTTGGTTTGCACTGTCAGCTATGCCCATTCCACAGGGGAGAGAATGCAGTTTCGCAAGTTCTTCAAATTTCAGGTGAAGTTGCTTCCCCCCCTCCCCACAAAAAACACACACACACAACACACACACACACACAAACAAACACCACAACACACACACACCACACACACACACACACACACACACACACACACACCACACACACACACACACACACACACACACACACACACACAAGCAAGCAAAATGTAACATATGTATATGCAAAAGCGTTGGAGAGAGAGAGAGAGGAGAGAGAGAGAGAGAGATGGAGAGAGGGGAGGAGAGAGGAGAGGAGAGAGAGAGAGGAGAGAGAGAGAGAGGTTGTTATATTATATGTTTACTAGTTGGATCGCTGGTCGGTTCTGAACCCGTTGGATGTCAAAACCAAATTCTACAACGCTGAGGTAAAGTATAACGGACACGTAGAGAACAGGAAATACCAATCCTATCGCCACTTTCGCCCTCACCCAGTTTTCGGGCGAAAGTGACCTAGAATCAGCATATTACTGTTCTCTGACAAGTAAGACTTCAATAACCAAAAATAACGATTATCTACAAACAAACATACTGTGTAGGGTTATCCGTTTTCAATACTAATTTACTAAACTTTTCAGATTTCAGTTTTTGCTTAATCCTGTGTTTTTCCTGGTCATTTTCAATAACATCATTTTCACACGCAAACATTCATCAAATGAGTCTCTGTCTTTCATGTGAAATAGAACTACAGTCTTTAACTGTTCTCTAAAGTTTTTTTAAAACTGAGTTATATTTCTGGCATAAAATCCACACACTTAATCCCAGCATGTCTTCCGCGGGAAAGCTAGTTTCGACAAAGTGTTTCTCTTTTTAACTATGTCTCTTTCTGCCGAACAGTCATCTATAATAAATAGTGTCTGCGTTCCTTCAAACAGTCTATAAAACTGTTCTAAACACTCACTCAGTTTATTGCTAGGATCAACTAAATATATGTCATCATCTGTCCTATAAACCTTCTATTTATGATATGCTTTGTTCCATTTAAGTGTTGGACAGAAAACCACAATATGATTAAAATTATAACGATAAACTGTTTGTAACAGGTCAAGGATAAATATTGTTTTTCCCCAACCAGTTTGTCCACAAATTAATGAACAATGAGGGGTTTTTGTTATAAAGTTTAACTGCTCCATAGTTTTATAATAGAATTTAATCTAATCCAGTTATTGTTTTTATCATGCCCTCTGTTAAAACTTGTTCAGTATAATAAAATCCTATAAGGTCTAAATGTGTAAGATTAATCCAATTTAGTTCTGTAAGATTATTTCTATTTAGACTAATATTGATTTTGTTGCTTGTTGCTATGACCTTAATATCCTCGCCATTGTGAAGAACGACAACGGTAACTTTAAGTTTTTCAACGTCTAAGTTTTGCCAGCTAATTAGAATTCCTTTTAGAAGGACGTCACTGACACCCACAGCCCCATTCCTCGCCTCATCTTTAAAGACAGAAATTTCAAATATCATTGTGAACGTGTCTCCTAATTTCATTTGTGGAATGAATTGTAATTTTGTAGAAGCATCTTTTTAAAACCGTTTCTTCCTTCTGTGGAGGATGTACTGTTTTTTCCCATACGGCTTTATTTCAATCTCTTTCCGACTATTGTCATCTGGCATAAGACTTACATGTAAAGGGCCAGAGTTGAATGCTTTTCTGAAACTTTTTTGACGGCCAAAAAATGTAAATGGGCTTATGAATTCAAATTTTATGTCCCATTCTAAATATGGTTCTAAGTGCCATTTGAGGTCAGGTTTTCGAACTATTTTATATTCATACTGGCCAACATTATTTGCCTCTAGATTGCGCAGTTGTTCTAGTTTAGGAAACTTTTTGTTGTCGCCAACCTCTTTGCGTTTATAATCACCGTCTTTAGTGTACTCAAAAACCATACAAATTTGCCTATTTCGCCATTCTGTTCAAAGTCCGCAACGTCTGCAAGGTCTTTTAATTCTAAAGTTATAACCTTACAGGCGCCAATGTAACTCCTGGTTCTTCTGGCCCCCGCGACATTTTTATTACAGCTTATTATTTTATTTCCAAAACAATGTGCAGGTTATCACATTTCACGGCTTTCCCTGTTTTGTCTTTGATTTTTATATTTAAATGATCCGACCCTCCCACAAACTAATCCTTTAAACTGTAAATTAGGGAATTGTATAATTTCATAATCGCAATATGCAGCTTTCCCTGATGGAAGAGCTCTTAAAACAGTTGAGGGCCTTCCGTCATATAAGTTTTCATCAGTGCTCAGCTCATCCAAATGAACATAGAGTAATGAATGTAATGCAAGATCGAGCGGACTTTCCCCCTCATAAGTAGTTTTGGTTGGTGTAATTTCTAAATGTATAATTGTTAGCTGTAAAGCCTAACATTTTAGCTAGCTCTTTATCAAAATAGTAAACCTACTTCTTCTTCAGGCTTGAATAATAACATTGTTTTCAGATTTGCATTGTTAAGTTTGAGAGTAATGTCAAAGTTACTCATTGCTTCTTTTAGTGAGCAAAACCGTAATAACCATCAGCTATTGTTAACTGGCTAATTTTGGTCCCTGTTTTGTCAATTTTTTGAATCTTATATTATTCTTCCCTGGATTCACTTATATTAAACCATACGACTTTGTAAAATATTTCATGAAGCGCAACCATTTTGGCCCCGCATTCGTTATCAATAGCATGTTCTAAAAACGAAGGACGGTCTTGGGTTGTTATTGTTACAAACATTTTTTTAAACGAAATAAAAATGAGTGCATTCAAATATACCGGTGCAAAATATTCTGTTGGGCCGCACTACAATCTTAAAAATATAGCAACTGATACTCTTGACATTGCTGTGACCCAGACTGCCTCTTTTCATAAAAAAGGTGAGTACTCCATTGAAGAGCTATCTTAACCCCCCTATTAAAAAAGACTACATCGCGAAGTGTGGTTTAGTCATCCGATGCAGTTTTATCAGAACCAGTTAAACTTTGCTGTGTTTTGTGCATCAACTGGGTGTGGGGTGTCGTATGCTGATCACTTAAATCATCCTAATCCTTTGGTTAGGTCAGTGTATAGATTTCATTTCTATTACACCTTTAGACGTTATTTTGTCTGATTGCAAGCACCATTACCAAATGACAAACCGTTTAATCCATTCAGCAACCGAATAGACATGAAGGCTTTTGAAAGGATCTGTAACGAATTCGATATTAATGTTAAGACAGACTTTAGACAAAAGTCGGATCTTAATCATGGTCTAGGCACCCCTTATTTTTGGGGCGTTCACAGAAAGTATAAATATGACTGGAATCCTCCTTACACATCTTTCTCTTCAGGCACAACTGTTCACCTAGGGTCCATAGAGCAAGAGCATAAAACAGCATGGACAACATTTATCTTAGACACTTCTAAGGGCCTAACTAAAGCAGGAATAGAACGAATAAACGACTCTATTCGCACTTACGTTTGGTGTTTGCTAGGTTCGCAAGCACAAACGAGATCGAGCATAACAATCCTTCTACTGGTTTTGATGCACAAAAACAATACTTAGCAAATTTAGGGACGCCATTAATTCTACAGTTGATTTACCTTCAAGTATAAAAAGGTACCAACATGTTTTACAATACGCAAGATCGAAAGTAGATTTTGGGCTGTTGGCACTGGTTTATACATGCTGCCTTCTGACCTCAGACTCCAGATAGGTACAATAATAAACTACATAATGAAATCCTTGTGGCAGGCAATGAACAGAAGGTCGGGAAAAACGAAATAAATTCTGAGCCAGTAATATTGCAAGCAGTAAAAAACAAGATGACCCCCAAGAATAAGTCATCCAATCCTTAAGGTTCAAAGCCCAAAGGCCGTTGAAGACGTGGACTCTGTTCGCGAAGTCAAAATAATGACCATGAATATGAAAGACAGCGCTTGTTCTTGGATTAACTGGCCTAGGATTACTTGGTCTTTATCTTACTAAAAATTAACCCAACTATTAAGAGAACTAATGTCCATAAGTGCTCGGCCATAAAGCCAACTACTTTGCTTGCAGTAGACAAAAGCAGCTGACAATACTCCCCAATATTCCTGGTAAAGGATCTATAGCTTTACCGGCTAATTTTTTTAATAAACCCGCAAGATGATCAAGCTGTTTTTTTACCCATGATTTATCAGGCGGAGGCGATGGCGGCGGAGGTAATGAACTTTGACCACCGCCGCCTGTAATAGCCATCACCAGTGTACTTATTGCAAATCTAAGGCCGTTATAACGCTTGCCAATGTGACTCCCTGCTCTCTAAACAATGTTCTTATTCGTTCTGCTAGCGTTGTGTCTTCATATAAAATTTTTTCGATAGTTTCTCTTATTCTATTCACTTGAGTTCGTAATTGGTCTCGGTTAGTAGTCAGCACTTCTAGTCTTGCTGATCTTTCTTGCTCAAGATCTTTTAGTCTTTGGGTTATTCTTTCTTTAATATCATGCCCTAAGTTGGCGTCATCCCTCAACGAGTTTTTCTTTTTCTCTTTTTTATGCTCATCTAGTTCACCTAGTTTTGCTAAATTGTTTGTTAATTCGCCTTTGATGGTTCTTAAAGTACGATCAAGGGCTAATAATTCTCGCATGGGTAGCGGTGAGTCGTGTATAGTCTTTAACGCTGTTTTCTTCTGAAAAACTGGTTTCTGCTTCTATTGCATTTATTATTTCATCTGCTGATTGATTTAATTCTTTAAGTTCCATGTTTTGTATTTGGTTAGCTGTTGGGAGTTCCTGCAGTGTGTTTTGAAGTTTAGAACTGCATCCCTATCTAATTTTGGTCTAGGCAAGGGCCAAGGCGATTTTGATCTTTCACACTGAGTCTTTGTATAATTGTACTCTTGGCTAAAAACTTTGATGGGTCGGGTTTAGTTGTAAGCCGAACAAGTTGCCCTTGATCGTTTTTTACAGACAAATGATCATCTTTTAATTCAAAATCATTTGGGTCTATAAATTGGGAGGTTCTTGGCCTAAACTTTCGAAAAATGTTTTAAAACCTTACTTTCTGTTAATTCATGCCCGCATTGAGAGCGTTGAGCGATGTTGTATTAAAGGGATCATTTCACTCATGTCGTCTCCAGGATCAAAAACATCATAATCTTCTTCATCTTCAATTCCTGCCATGTTTTTAATAAATTTTTTATTTTGCTCATAAAAATGTCACAAGCACATGGCTCGATTCTTGACCCGCATAGAAGACTGAAAAAAACCCTTTGGCGTGAAGGGAAATAAGCGGACTATTACTGTTCCAAATAATCCATCTACTATTGATGCAGATCAAATTCTTACTGTCAAATTTCCAGACCTAGGAGCAAATGACGTGATTGTGCCAGGCTCTGCGCGTCTTACTTTCAAAATAGCGCTCGATTCAACCAACAGACCCAAACAGGACAGTTGTACAGAATCTGGGGCGGGCAATCGTTAAGAAAATTTCTATAAAACTTGAGGGGCAAGAAATATTTTCTTTACACAATGCAGACATATTTTTAACCTATTCTGATCTATGGCTAACCGGGAATGAAAGGGCTGACTTTGCGTTTCAAGAATAGAAAATGAAGAAGCACTAAAACATAGAATAGGTGCCGAAGATACTAAAGACGGCAAAAAGTATGTGGCTGTAAATTTTGCGTTTGAAATCGCTTTTCCATTCCTTAGATTTTGAGTTGTTAAAAGCGCATGCACCATACTTTCAAGGAGCATTAAAAGACAGTTGTCATATGAACTAATTTTTTAATGAATACAAACGGGTTATTAGATCATCAGACACCGAAGCAAAGTACAGCATTTCTGACATCTCGTTAGAGTTTGACGTTGTTAGCAACCCTAATTTAGCAAGCTGATTGAGCAACAATATCAGTCAAAATTAGCAATATATTACGAAAGAGTGATTCATCATACAACATATCCCAGAAGCAGGGCAGACACTATATGGAATTTTAGTTTTAGCGTCTCAGCAAGATCGCTTAAGGTATTTTATTGCTGTGTGAAGATGAAGAACCATTCAAAAGAGGCATGTGAAAAGTTTTTTAATCCAAAAATAACGAAAGTACAATGTTCGATTGAGGCAGTCCTAACCAAATCTATGCTAGTGGGCTTAAAAACCTTATCAGCATTTTGATGAAATAAGAAAAACTGTTTGGAGGTGGGAGGTGTAGAAATAACCAGCAGACCTTGTGGCTAAGATCTACACCTTCACAGTGTTAGACTCGATGATTATTTAACAACAAAATACGGTTTATGGATTGACCTAGGTCAACGGGGATAATCAGTTTACATGGAAGCGGGAGAACTGTGAGAGACGTAATAAACATTCAAATTGATAAAGAAGAAGAAGCCGATATAAACCGCTTAATGTACATTTGTTTTTAATATATGATGCGCAGCTGAATATTGAAAATAACAGATTAAAAGATATACAATACTAAATTATTTTTATTTTATAAAAAAGCATGTCTGTTCAAGTTTTCCAATGTGCCTACAGCGCCGCCAAAGAAGGGATAGCAGGCAATTCTGCTGTTATAGAAACCCCTGAAGTAAAAACCTTCAGATTAACCAACATTACACAAATGCTACAAAACTAGAGCAGGACCTTTCAAAATACAGCAAAACCAAACGAAGGTATTCTGCTGTTTTTAAATGCTGTTTCCCTATGTTAATACTGGAGCATCGACTATAAGTGCTCTATCAGCAGGAACGAGTGTTGGTCTCTTAGCAACAGGCGTAGGTGCACCGGCAGCTTTACCTCTAGGAGGTTGTCTTTAGCTCTCGGTCTGTGTTCATTAGCTGTAGGTGCTGCCAGCAAAAAAATAAAAACTAAACTCCAAAAGCACACAGCTATGGTTCAACTAATAACAGCTAAACTTAGTTCCTTCAAGCTGATAATAAATAAAGCGCTAGCTGACTCAAACATCACGGATGAAGAATTTAATCGTTTACAGCGTTTTTTGATGACTACAAAAGACAAAAGTTTGATCTTCAAAGAAAGGCGAGGGCAAGTTTTTCTCAACAGCCAGACCCCGAGCAGATAAAAAAGGAATGCTTAAAAAAAGTAACGAGACATTAAACTCTGTTCTAAACAGCTCACATTAACAACACCAAAGGGCGTTTATACTTTAGTTTATGAGTCCAAGCGCAAAAAGACCGTTGATATTGGTTCTGTTTAAGTATTTTTTTTTTAATTTAAATAAATATTTTGGCTTAGAAAAGAAAGACAGCATGGCTAAGATATATGAAGGACAAGACGAATTGTTTGAAGGAATGCTCGAGAGAGAGCGTTTATCAAGAGCACTGAATTGATATTGATTTAGAAGTCATTGACCCAACAAACGTACAGGCAGCGTTGTACATGCAATTTCTCAAGTTCCAAGTAAACTAACAATAGACCCGCCAGTTAAAGTAATGTTAGCTGTTTTAATCGACTATATAAAAATTTAAATGAAGAAAATCTAGAGTCTGGGTCTCAACTAAACAACAGACTATTCTTTCTCTAACGACTTAACACCCGGTTGGGCAGACGAACTGCTTACACAGTTTGACGCTGCCGCTGAAGAAGCTAAATGAGAGGCTCTGGTTGGTCAGAGGGCGAAGTCTTAGAGATCAGATTAAAACAGTCTAAGTATGCGCCGATTGTAGGCAAGGCTTACATTCCACTCCTCCAGCATTAGTTGCAAAAAAAGCAGTTCTAAACATAAAGAATACAGACAACAATGTTTTATGTGGTGTGTTCTCGCAAGGCTGCATTACGTCCGCGACCACGCAGAGAGAGTGACAAAACTATCGGCAATACACAAAGATCTTAACTTCAATGGAATATCCTTTCCTGTTAGTGTAGACCAAATTGATCAGTTTGAAGAACAAAACAAACCAATAACTGTTAATGTATACACATGGGATGAGGAACAAATCTACAGCCGATTAAAGTGTCCAAGAACAGCCCAACAATTGGCGAGCCAGACAATAATCATGTTGACTTATTTACTGATGCTTTCCCGCCAGCAGGGCTACCACATTACACATTGATACGAACAATGAGTAGACTAATGCAGCATACTTCAAAAGATGGGCACAAACAAGAATTCTGCAGAAAATGTTTAACAAGAATTCCATCTGTGCAAGCCGCGAGTGAACATATAAAACATTGTAAAAGTTCTGTAGACTGTAATACAGAACTAATTAGGGCCCCGCCCAGGATCTAAAGTTAGTTTTAAGAACTGAAAAAACTGCAACATTTTCCATACGTAGTTTTACGCAGACTTCGAGTCGTTATTGTTCCTTATGAAGGGCCAGCGCCACAAAAACTTCGAAAAAACAGTCTTAATGAGTAATCATCAGATTTGTTCATTTGCTTTCATTGTTGTTAGGTCGGATGGCGTTTATTCAAAACCCCAAAATTTAAATATAGAGGACCAGATGCGGCTAGAAGATTTTTACAGCGCATGCAGCAAGTGCGTAATGATTGTTCTAATAATCTGAATTTATCTGAAATCATGATGACGTCTGAAGCCCAAACCCACAGTATGCCTCAGCCACTCACTGTTGGATTTGTGGTTTAGGCCTCTCATCAGACGCAGCGAATCCAACAGTAAGAGACCATGATCACATTAGTGGAAAGTTCAGAGGAGCAGCGCACAGTAAATGCAATCTTCAACTAAAGTTTGAACCAAAGACATGGAAGCTGCCATCTTCTTTCATAACTTGCGAGGTTACGACTCTCATCTTATATTGCAAGCAGTAACCAACGCCTTCAGGGTAGCATGCATTGCACAGTCATCAGAAAAGTACATGTGCTTTAATCTAAATAACTGTCTTTTTATGACTCTATGCAACACATGATGGGATCATTAGAGTCACTAGCTATGTCCTTAAAGTCCTGCCCAATAACAGAAGAATATTTTGACCCAACTCTCGTTAGAAAGGGCGTTTATCCTTATGAGTACATGAACAGTTGGGAAAGGTTTGACGAAGACACACTTCCTCCTAAAGGCGCGTTCTTTCTAGTCTCAGAGGAAAGGACATTAGTGATTCTGATTACCAGCAAGCTCAAGATGCGTGGCAGAAGTTAGATTGTAAAACGATGGGAGACTATCATGATTCATATTTAAGGGCAGATGTTTTGTTTGTTGGCGGACGTCTTTGAAAATTATAGAAAGACCTGCATGAAACATTATAGCCCGGATCCTGCGCATTACATTTCTGCGCCCGGGATGAGTTGGGATGCTTTCTTAAAGTTTACTGGAGTACAGATTGATTTATTGTCAGATTTACCCAAAGATTCAGATGATTGAAAACGGATTGCGTGGAGGAATTAGTATGGCGTCGCATCATTACTGTAAAGCAAACAACAAATACTTGGAACGACTATGATCCAAGTAAAAGGCCTAACTATCTCATGTATTTAGATGCAAACAATCTGTATGGTTGGGCAATGGCGCAATCACTTCCGTTACGTAACTTCAAGATGTACACAGGTACGAATAATATTCAAAAGGCATTAAAGTGGTTGGGCAGTTTAACGCCTGATCAACAGCGTGGTTTCATTCTAGAAGTTGACTTAGAATATCCTCAGGAACTCCATGGACCTGCATAATGACTATCCATTAGCAGCAGAAAGTCTAAAGATGGATCCAAGAGAGCCCCCTAAACTTGTGCCTAATCTTCGAGGCAAAAAAAATTATGTCTGTCATTACAGACTTCTACAATTTTATTTAAGACATGGGTTGAAGTTGACAGCAGTTCATCGCATAATTGCTTTTGATCCCAAAAACAGTTCATGAAACCATACATCATGAAGAACACTGATCTCAGAACCAAATCCGCAGATGCTTCAGAAAAAGACTTTTTCAAGCTGATGAACAACAGCTGTTTTGGAAAGACTATGGAGAATCCGCACAAGCGCAAAGATGTCAGATTAGTCACCAAAGAGAACGAAGCAATTAAGCTGACTTCAAAACCTAATTATCAGGACTTTAGAAGATTTCATGACCAGCTTTTTGGCATAATGATGAAAAAAAAGAAAGTCAAATTAGACAAACCGTTTTTATTGGGTTTACTGTTTTAGAATTATCAAAGCTTTTAATGTTAGAGTTTCTTTATGACTTTCTTTAAGCCCTCGTATCCCGAGTCTAGAGTACTTTACACAGATACAGATAGTTTTGTTATAGATATCCCTACTGACGACATCTATAAAGACATGGAAACGAAGTAGCTAAAGGGCATGCGGGTGGTACGACACATTGATTACCCTAAAGATTCGCCTTTGCATTCAATTACTAACAAGAAGGTTTTAGGAAAGATGAAGGATGAATTATCTGGAAAGGTGATCAAGGAGTATGTGGGGCTTAAGGTCAAAAATGTACAGTATTTCGAGCCAGGAGAAAATCATTAAGAAAGCAAAAGGAATATCCCGCAGCGTTGTGCAGTCAAACATATCACATGACAACTACAAAGAAGCATTGTTTGGCAATAAGACTTTTCATCATGACAACGTAAAACTGCGATCTAATCTACATGAGATCAACACAACTGTTGTAACAAAGAAGTCATTAGATAGAACAAACACAAAACGGGTGTTTGTTAACCGGAGTTTTCATATGCAATCGGGCACTGGAGGACCGCATAAACAGGGGGTTTTATATTTTTCATCAACTTTTATTATAAGATCAATCATAGCTTCATCCAATTCATTTAAATCTTTTCTCATGTTTGCTTGACGCGTTCGAATTTTTTTTATTATTTCAAGATATTCTTTTTTCCCCAAATTTGGGGGTTTGAGTTGTAGGTGATCTGGATGATTTTGCATGCATTGATTAATCCTCGAAAATGTTTCCTTAATAGCATTACACGCCTGAAATGATTCCCGTATCATTTTCAAGGTCTCTTCCTTTACCATTCTTGTTTTCGTTCTGTGCTTCCTTCTGGCCTTCCATTTTAAACCAAAATATGTTTACGTAAATTAATTAAAGCGGAACTGTGTCTGGCGGAATTATCTGCAGTTCTTCTTTCACAAAAGATCTTTGAGGAGCTGGTTGTTTTGTTGTGTCAGTTTCTCGTAAATAATACACGGGCGGATTCATCTTTACAATTCTTTTTATTTCATATGGGTCAACACTCCAAACTGGATCGGTTGCCCTGATGCGAGTGTCCCCCTTTCCGCTTCCCCGGTAAATAAAGGTACCCTTTCTTTTAAACCCAAACGGTAATAGTTTGCCGGATGAGACTCTCCTTCAGCAACATTTATTGTTTTTCTTTTGATTGCTTGTACTGGTTTTAACCCTTTAAATTCTTCATTATTCATTGCGCGCAAAACTGAGGGCAGTCTTCTAACCCATTCTGTGTTGCGAGAATTGTCAATCAGCTCTCTATGATACTGGTAGGAGAAAAGTCTTTCAGCTAACTGTTGTGTTAAAGTTTTCAACTAAAGCCTGTGATCTGTGAACTCCTGGAATGCCTCTTTTAATGGTAACTCTATGTTTTAACAATAATTGATTCACTTGGCCTTTAAATTCTTTCCCATCATCGACTTGAATCATGCGAGGATAAGTTAGCGGGCCTCGCTGGTATATTAGTTGTATAGCAACAGCAACAGCAGAAGCACTCTTTTGTGTTAATGGCTCCGCATCTTTGTATCTTGAAGCCATGTCAATGACTGTGAGTGCGTACTTAAATCTTTTCGTCTAATCGTATCAAGGGTTAAATATAGAAGGTCCATTTGATGGGTGTCGTTTGGAGTTGTATTGACAAAGTGTGGTCTTTGTATTCGTCTAGGCGCAGGTAAATAAATTGCCAAATCGCTTGTTTAGATAACCATTCTTTGCTGTTTGTTCACTGACTCCTGCCGCTTGGCTTAGCTTTTGTATTGCTGTGATACCCTTCCAATATCCTTTGGGCGAATAATAGATTTTGTTCATTTTTTATTCAGCCAATATTATGTGCAACAAAATACACGACGGTCATACCAACGACAATAAACCCGATTTCTTGCATCTTTTGTTTTCTGATGGTTGATAAAAGTCACTGAATTTTGGTGGGGGCAATGTCTCGATTGGTTTGCCTGTTACTAGATAATATTGTTTTATTGCTTGATCAAAATCTTTAAATGTGTAAGCTGCATGGCCCTGTTTTTTCAGGTATCATTAATAAAATCTAACTGCTCAATTCTCTGCTTTTCATAGTGATCTTGTGCTGCAGCTAGTTGCTCCACAGCTTTGTTATGTCTTTTTCTCTCGCCTTCATCTCGCCAGTTTACTAAATGCGTAATTACTTCCACTAAAAGCGAGCGCATTAACCACAGCGCCGCCTATCATCATTACGAGCGAAGCCATTTTTTATAAATGTATTTTTTATTTACATATTTTACTGTCTGGAATTATTCCTTGCTTGACTAGAAAATCTTTCGTGGCAACCGAAGCTGCAATGATAGCAATCAGCTTTGCTGAATCCTCAAAGTCTAGTTTGCCAAGATCTGCTGGTTTAATTCTTAACAAGCTTTTACCGAGCATTGAGTATCCTACACTTAGACCACCAATAACAGCAGAATGGTATACAAGGTTAGCACAGTTTTTTTCAGTGCTCATTTTATAAAATAAAATAATTATAATTTAATAAAAAACATGAACAGCGATGATCTATACAGCTACAAGGCGGCCTAAACCTTCCTGAACTTTTGAATGACCAAGTTGATGATCAAGCTATTATGCCCAAAAAGGAGAGGCTGTATTCTTTGGCAGCATGTGGGAAAACAAAACAGTTCCTCGGAACTGAATTCAGCATAGAACAGATTCAACAGATGTCTTCACAAGACATTTTTAAAGTATCATAACAGGTATGAGGCGCAGTTGGGGTCGAGAATGGTAAAAAGTGTCGGGCAAACGGTTCTTAGTTTGTACACTAAACTAGTCAGTAAATTTGCTCCCATTGATTCTGAACAAGATCTTACGTATGATTTAACGCAAGATCCAGTTTTAACAAAGTCATTAGAGTCTCTAGGGTGTGATTTATATTACAGATTTGGAACATTGTTATCGCCATTAATCATGGGATTAATAACTTTTAATCATATAGATTTTGTTTCCCTTCAAAATGAACGAGCTGGAAAATCAGCAGAACCAGAAAACACTGAATCAGGTGGAGAAAGTAACCAAGCCAGAAAATCAGCAGAAAACGCTGAATCAGGTGGAGACCATTAAAAATCCTGGGCGTGTTGAAGCAGGAAAAAAATTAGCAGAGTGGAACAGACAAAAAAAATTAATGTTACAGAATATGACTCATCATGAAAACATAACACCGCCAACGCCAGAACAAGTTGATTCAATGCCAGCTATAAAACTCCATGTGATACAAGGGCCCCAAAGTCTTCATGGAATATTGAACTTAAAACTGTTGCCATTTTTGGGGCCATTGCTGCTGTTGGGGGGCAGTTATTACGGTTATAAAATATATACACAATGGCACCAGAAAGAAAAGCAATCAAAAAAATCTGAACCACTAAATGCAGAAAAAGACACCAGCACGCCAAAACCGCCAATACAAAGCATCATTTTGATCCATTTATAATGGAATAATATTTTAAGAACTTAATTTTAAATTTTTTTATAAAATAGATCATGGCGTATTATAAAAATGATAAAGTCAATAAATAAAGACATGGAGTCTATAAAAGACATTTCCATAGACCAGAATTGTAATCAATGTGGTTGCTTAGGTGCAAGACCTTCATTAAGATCTATGCAGAGAACGCTGAGCAAGACATCCTCAACGATGACGCGTTTTTTGAGGCGTGTGTGTACTATATTAGACATCTGCTATTTAAGATAAAACATAGATTGTATTTTTTTGATAATTATAAGAACCTGAATAAAAACTTGGTTGTACTTAGAGGATGACTTAGTTATGATCTTGAGGTGACTTAATCAAGAACTTAATCAAGAACTTATTAAGAACTTGAAGTAACTTGGGGTGACTTGGGGTGACTTAAGGACAACTTGAGAATGACTTAAGTAAGAACTTGAGGATGACTTAGAAGTGACCTTGGGTAACTTCAGTTAAGAACTTTTGGATGACTTAAGTGTGCATGCGTGGGGGTGGGGGCGGGGGTGGGGGCGGGGGTGGGGGGACGTGCGTGCGTGGGTGGGGGTGGGGGGGACGTGCGTGCGTGGGGTAGGACAAAACACACACACACACAAACAAACAACAAACACAAACAAACAAACACACAATAGACAGGACATTGCTTGTAAGACTTGGCCTAGTTTGCTGTGCTCCTCGTCATTTACTATTTTTGAAACCGTACATGCATGATC
>CM031606.1:5258669-5261169 GCA_018398815.1 Conus ventricosus
AGCTGTCTTTGATATGAGCAATGAGATCTGTACCTATGTCAAGGAAGCTGTCTTTGATGTGAGCAATGAGATCTGTACCTATGTCAAGGAAGCTGTCTTTGATGTGAGGAATGAGATCTGTACCTATGTCAAGGAAGCTGTCTTTGATGTGAGCAATGAGATCTGTACCTATGTCAAGGAAGCTGTCTTTGATGTGAGGAATGAGATCTGTACCTGTGTCAAGGAAGCTGTCTTTGATGTGAGCAATGAGATCTGTACCTATGTCAAGGAAGCTGTCTTTGATGTGAGCAATGAGATCTGTACCTATGTCAAAGCAGTGGACACTGTCTTTGACTTGTTTCATGCCTGCATTGTTGATAGATCCTTTTTGTTTCATGTCTGCTTTGTCAATAGATCCTTTTAGTTTCATGCCTGCATTGTTGATAGATCCTTTTTGTTTCATCCTGCATTGTCAATAGATCCTTTTTATTTCATGCCTGCATTGTTGATAGATCCTTTTTGTTTCATCCTGCATTGTCAATAGATCCTTTTTATTTCATGCCTGCATTGTTGATAGATCCTTTTTGTTTCATCCTGCATTGTCAATAGATCCTTTTTGCTTCATGCCTGCATTGTTGATAGATCCTTTTTGTTTCATCCTTCATTGTCAATAGATCCTTTTTGTTTCATGCCTGAATTGTTGATAGATCCTTTTTGTTTCATCCTGCATTGTCAATAGATCCTTTTTGTTTCATGCCTGCATTGTCAATAGATCCTTTTTGTTTCATGCCTGCATTGTTGATATATCCTTTTTGGCACATGTTTAAACCAAGCGGTTGTTTCATGCCTTCGTTGTTGATAGATCCTTTTTGGCACATGTTTAAACCAAGCGGAAGCTATCGAATCAAAGGGTGACATCAAATTAGAGGAGGCGACATCTGGACAATAAAAAAAAAAAACAAAAGGCTCCATTCTGATGTGTGTGTGTTTTTGTTTTTTTTCGAGATTGGTGCATTAAACATGGGCTTCAAAAGAGAGGAACTATTTTGTGTTCTTTTGCAATAACTTGAGAACTACATGCTGGGGAAAATGGGACTTGGAACTGCCGCAACCACACAGCTGGGAGTCATGTTTTCCTACATGCTCATAACGGATATAAAACCGATATGGTTTTAACTAAGAATATAACATATTTTAAAAGAAACTGGGACTATTGATAATACCAAATACAGCTTTTGTGGGCTGCATATAAGCAGTATTGCATATGCTTTGACAGTGTGTTTCCACTCAGCGTTTCTGGAACATGGTCACTGAATCAAGAACGAGAAATGCAGACCAATAGCAGACTATACGTCTGACAGAATCACTTGCTCTTTTAAAATGTGATGTAACAATCGCTGTTGATTCTATTTCCTACTTCATTTTTCTGCTGGCTTAACAATGTATGTTCCCATCATACACGCCAGAAGGCTGCATTCCACATGCAACAGATTGTCTGAATGTATTAAATTTCAACACAGAAAAAATCCATAACACATATGTAAACAGGAATCATAAAGATTTCCATACAAAATGGTTGATCTATGAACACGTGACTTCCCTGTTTACTGATTTGATTAACTTCTTGTTAATCAGTAGGCAATTGCTGGTACTTTTTGTTTTCAGTGGGCAATTGCTGGTACTTTTTGTTTTCAGTGGGCAATTGCTGGTACTTTTTGTTTTCAGTGGGCAATTGCTGGTACTTTTTGTTTTCAGTGGGCAATTGCTGGTACTTTTTGTTTTCAGTGGGCAATTGCTTGCTGGCACTTTTTGTTTTCAGTGGGCAATTGCTGGTACATTTTGTTTTTCTCTTCAAATTGTCGGCCACATGGTCTTTTTCAAGAGGAAAAAACAAAAACAATACAACTACGTAATGTCCATCTCTGGAAACTGGACAGAGCCAAACATGAACATTACGTATTTGTATTGTTTTTGTTTTTGTCTGTTGAAAAAGGCCACGTGGCCGCGCGCCGAAATTTTGAAGAGTGGAATTGGGATCTTGTGTACTGTTTTCTCCCCTTTGGAGGACTATTACTTTTGTTTTTGTTTTTGTTTTCGTTTTTGCGTTAGGTTAAACTAAATGTCCAATAATATAGGCTACGACGAACTATGAATCTTATGTCTCAGGTGTTTTTATTATGACTTATGACACTGTTTGTATGCTGATGAGGTTCTCTTATCATGTACCTGCACAGCTGTTCAAAGACAATGCACAATGTGTACATTCTTTCACCTCGTCAACATCAAACCCATTGTGTGTGACAATAGACTGCACAGCTGTTCAAAGACAATGCACAATGTGCACATTCTTTCACCTCGTCAACATCAAACCCATTGTGTCTGACAATATACTGCACAGCTGTTCAAAGACAATGCACAATGCGCGTACATGAGATAGAGGGAGAGAGAGAGGGGGGGGGAGAGAGAGAGAGAGAGAGAGAGAGAGAGAGAGAGAGAGAGAGAGAGATGGAGAGATGGGAGA
>CM031606.1:5268669-5278669 GCA_018398815.1 Conus ventricosus
TCTCTTTCTTTGTCTCTTTCTTTGTCTCTTTCTTTGTCCCCTTTCTTTCTCTCTTTCTTTCTCTCTTTCTTTGTCTCTTTTTTTTCTCTCTTTCTTTGTCTCTTTCTTTGTCTCTTTCTTTGTCTCCCTTTCTTTCTCTCTTTCTTTCTCTCTTTCTTTGTCTCTTTCTTTGTCTCTTTCTTTGTCTCTTTCTTTGTCTCTTTCTTTGTCTCTTTCTTTTGTCTCTTTCTTGTCTCTCTTTCTTTGTCTCTTTTCTTTTCTCTTCTTTGTTCTTTCTTTGTCTCTTTCTTTGTCTCTTTCTTTCTCTCTTTCTTTGTTTCCTCTTTCTTTGTCTCTTTCTTTGTCTCTTTCTTTGTCTCTTTCTTTCTCTTCTTCTCTCTTTCTTTCTCTCTTTCTTGTCTCTCTTAACTTGTTTATCTATTTTCTTTACTGATTTATTCATTCATGTATTTTATTTGTTTATTCCCCTTATTCTCCCCGTCCCTCAGTGACCATATCCCATGCCGCTCATTATGGCCAGCCCTTACAGAGCCACATCCGGGCCGGTATCGTCACAGCCCCAGCAGCGGCAGTCCACACGGAGCGATCTTGTCAGGCTGTCACGAGGCAGCCCTCCAGGGAAGACAGCGCACTGCTGCCGAGCCACTTCGGCGGCGTTCCGTTCTGCCTGTTCTTGATCCAAATATGTAAGATGTCAACGACGTTAGCACTCTGCTGGTGACAGCAGTTGGTTTTATGCGGAGCCAGGCTGTCTCGTCATGCCCCATTTTCGTAGGTCTTGACTGGAACAGCAGGCGACCTTTCTTTTCTAGCAATCTGAAACAGTGAAGTGCATGTATCCTCATCCATAGCCGTGTCCCTGGAGGTAAGGTCTCATCCATAGTGTGTCCCAGGAGGTAAGGTCCTCATCCATAGCTATGTTCCCAGGAGGTAAGGTCTCATCCCTAGCTATGTCCCTGGCCGTAAGGTGTCATCCCTAGCTATGTCCCTGGAGGTAAGGTCTCATCCATAGCTGTGTCCCAGGAGGCAAGGTCTCATCCATAGCTATGTCCCAGGAGGTAAGGTCTCATCCATAGCTGTGTCCCAGGAGGTAAGGTCTCATCCATAGCTATGTCCCAGGTGGTAAGGTCTCATCCATAGCTATGTCCCAGGAGGTAAGGTCTCATCCATAGCTGTGTCCCTGGAGGTAAGGTCTCATCCACAGCTATGTCCCAGGTGGTAAGGTCTCATCCATAGCTGTGTCCCTGGAGGTAAGGTCGTATTATGGGAGCAAGAGTGTTACTACTGATCCGTGATCTACTGTCAGCTTTGTAATTGTCAGTTGCGGTTTCACAACGGCTGTACATTACTTGATCCTATGAAATGCCGGTTTGACAACGCTGTACATTGCTTGATCCTATGAAATGCCGGTTTGACAACGGCTGTACATTGATCCTATGAAATGCAGGTTTGACAACGGCTGTACATTGATCCTATGAAATGCCGGTTTGACAACGGCTGTACATTACCTGATCCTATGAAATGACGGTTTGACAACGGCTGTACATTGATCCTATGAAATGCCGGTTTGACAACGGCTGTACATTACTTGATCCTATGAAATACCGGTTTGACAATGGCTGTACATTACTTGATCCTATGAAATGCCGGTTTGACAACGGCTGTAACATTGATCCTATGAAATGCCGGTTTGACAACGGCTGTACATTGATCCTATGAAATGCCGGTTTGACAACGGCTGCATTGCTTGATCCTATGAAATGCCGGTTTGACAACGGCTGTACATTACTTGATCCTATGAAATGCCGGTTAGACAACGGCTGTACATTACATGATCCTATGAAATGCCGTTTGACAACGGCTGTACATTACTTGATCCAATGAAATGCCGGTTTGACAACGGCTGTACATTGATCCTATGAAATGCCGGTTTGACAACGGCTGTACATTACTTGATCCCATGAAATGCCGGTTTGACAACGGCTGTACATTGATCCTATGAAATGTCGGTTTGACAACGGCTGTACATTACTTGATCCTATCAAATGCCGGTTTGACAACGGCTGTACATTGATCCTATGAAATGCCGATTTGACAACGGCTGTACATTACTTGATCCTATGAAATGCCGGTTTGACAACGGCTGTACATAACTTGATCCTATGAAATGCCGGTTTGACAATGGCTGTACATTGATCCTATGAAATGCCGGTTTGACAACGGCTGTACATTACTTGATCCTATGAAATGCCGGTTTGACAACGGCTGTACATTACTTGATCCTATGAAATGCCGGTTTGACAACGGCTGTACATTACTTGATCCTATGAAATGCCGGTTTGACAACGGCTGTACATTGCGGGATCCTATGAAATGCCGGTTTGACAACGGCTGTACATTACTTGATCCTATGAAATGCCGGTTTGACAATGGCTGTACATTGATCCTATGAAATGCCGGTTTGACAACGGCTGTACATTGATCCTATGAAATGCCGGTTTGACAACGGCTGTACATTGCTTGATCCTATGAAATGCCGGTTTGACAACGGCTTACATTACTTGATCCTATGAAATGCCGGTTTGACAACGGCTGTACATTACTTGATCCTATGAAATGACGGTTTGACAACGGCTGTACATTACTTGATCCTATGAAATGCCGGTTTGACAACGGCTGTACATTGATCCTATGAAATGCCGGTTTGACAACGGCTGTACATTACTTGATCCTATGAAATGCCGGTTTGACAACGGCTGTACATTGATCCTATGAAATGCCAGTTTGACAACGGCTGTACATTACTTGATCCTATGAAATGCCGGTTTGACAACGGCTGTACATTGATCCTATGAAATGCCGGTTTGACAACGGCTGTACATTACTTGATCCTATGAAATGCCGGTTTGACAACGGCTGTACATTGCGGGATCCTATGAAATGCCAGTTTGACAACGGCTGTACATTACTTGATCCTATGAAATGCCGGTTTGACAATGGCTGTACATTGATCCTATGAAATGCCGGTTTGACAACGGCTGTACATTGATCCTATGAAATGCCGGTTTGACAACGGCTGTACATTGCTTGATCCTATGAAATGCCGGTTTGACAACGGCTTACAATACATTACTTGATCCTATGAAATGCCGGTTTGACAACGGCTGTACATTACTTGATCCTATGAAATGACGGTTTGACAACGGCTGTACATTACTTGATCCTATGAAATGCCGGTTTGACAACGGCTGTACATTGATCCTATGAAATGCCGGTTTGACAACGGCTGTACATTACTTGATCCTATGAAATGCCGGTTTGACAACGCTGTACATTGATCCTATGAAATGCCGGTTTGACAACGGCTGTACATTACTTGATCCTATGAAATGCCGGTTTGACAACGGCTGTACATAACTTGATTTTATGAAATGCCGGTTTGACAACGGCTGTACATTGATCCTATGAAATGCCGGTTTGACAACGGCTGTACATTACTTGATCCTATGAAATGCCGGTTTCACAACGGCTGTACATTACTTGATCCTATGAAATGCCGGTTTGACAATGGCTGTACATTACTTGATCCTATGAAATGCCGGTTTGACAACGGCTGTACATTGCGTGATCCTATGAAATGCCGGTTTGACAACGGCTGTACATTACTTGATCCTATGAAATGCCGGTTTTGACAACGGCTGTACATTGATCCTATGAAATGCCGGTTTGACAATGGCTGTACATTGCTTGATCCTATGAAATGCCGGTTTGACAACGGCTGTACATTGCGTGATCCTATGAAATGCCGGTTTGACAACGGCTGTACATTGATCCTATGAAATGCCGGTTTGACAACGGCTGTACATTGATCCTATGAAATGACGATTTGACAACGGCTGTACATTACTTGATCCTATGAAATGCCGGTTTGACAACGGCTGTACATTGATCCTATGAAATGCCGGATTGACAACGGCTGTACATTGCTTGATCACATGAAATGCCAGTTTGACAACGGCTGTACATTGCGTGATCCTATGAAATGCCGGTTTGACAACGGCTGTACATTGATCCTATGGAATTCCGGTTTGACAACGGCTGTACATTGATCCTATGAAATGCCGGTTTGACAACGGCTGTACATTACTTGATCCTATGAAATGCCGGTTTGACAAGGGCTGTACATTGATCCTATGAAATGCCGCTTTGACAACGGCTGTACATTGATCCTATGAAATGCCGGTTTGACAACGGCTGTACATTGATCCTATGAAATGCCGGTTTGACAACGGCTGTACATTACTTGATCCTATGAAATGCCGGTTTGACAACGGCTGTACATTACTTGATCCTATGAAATGCCGGTTTGACAACGGCTGTACATTGATCCTATGAAATGCCGGTTTGACAACGGCTGTACATTGATCCTATGAAATGCCGGTTTGACAACGGCTGTACATTGATCCTATGAAATGCTGGTTTGACAACGGCTGTACATTACTTGATCCTATGAAATGCCGGTTTGACAACGGCTGTACATTGCTTGATCCTATGAAATGCCGGTTTGACAACGGCTGTACATTACTTGATCCTAAGAAATGCCGGTTTGACAACGGCTGTACATTGATCCTATGAAATGCCGGTTTGACAACGGCTGTACATTACTTGATCCTATGAAATGCCGGTTTGACAACGGCTGTACATTACTTGATCCTATGAAATGCCGGTTTGACAACGGCTGTACATTGATCCTATGAAATGCCGGTTTGACAACGGCTGTACATTACTTGATCCTATGAAATGCCGGTTTGACAACGGCTGAACATTGTTTTATCCTATGAAATGCCGGTTTGACAACGGCTGTACATTGATCCTATGAAATGCCGGTTTGACAACGGCTGTACATTGCTTGATCCTATGAAATGCCGGTTTGACAACGGCTGTACATTGATCCTATGAAATGCCGGTTTCACAACGGCTGTACATTACTTGATCCTATGAAATGCCGGTTTGACAACGGCTGTACATTACTTGATCCTATGAAATGCCGGTTTGACAACGGCTGTACATTGCTTTATCCTATGAAATGCCGTTTGACAACGGCTGTACATTACTTGATCCTATGAAATGCCGGTTTGACAACGGCTGTACATTGATCCTATGAAATGCCGGTTTGACAACGGCTGTACATTGATCCTATGAAATGCCGGTTTGACAACGGCTGTACATTGCTTGATCCTATGAAATGCCGGTTTGACAACGGCTGTACATTGATCCTATGAAATGCTGGTGTGACAACGGCTGTACATTGATCCTATGAAATGCTGGTTTGACAACGGCTGTACATTACTTGATCCTATGAAATGCCGGTTTGACAACGGCTGTACATTGCTTGATCCTATGAAATGCCGTTTTGACAATGGCTGTACATTGATCCTATGAAATGCCGGTTTGACAACGGCTGTACATTACTTGATCCTATGAAATGCCGGTTTGACAACGGCTGTACATTGATCCTATGAAATGCCGGTTTGACAACGGCTGTACATTACTTGATCCTATGAAATGCTGGTTTGACAATGGCTGTACATTGATCCTATGAAATGCCGGTTTGACAATTGCTGTACATTGATCCTATGAAATGCCGGTTTGACAACGGCTGTACATTACTTGATTCTATGAAATGCCGGTTTGACAACGGCTGTACATTGATCCTATGAAATGCCAGTTTGACAACGGCTGTACATTACTTGATCCTATGAAATGCCGGTTTGACAACGGCTGTACATTATGTGATCCTATGAAATGCCGGTTTGACAACGGCTGTACATTGATCCTATGAAATGCCGGTTTGACAACGGCTGTACATTACTTGATCCTATGAAATGCCGGTTTGACAACGTTGTACAGTGCTTGATCCTATGAAATGCCGGTTTGACAACGGCTGTACATTGATCCTATGAAATGCCGGTTTGACAACGGCTGTACATTGATCCTATGAAATGCCGGTTTGACAACGGCTGTACATTGCTTGATCCTATGAAATGACGGTTTGACAACGGCTGTACATTGATCCTATGAAATGCCGGTTTGACAACGGCTGTACATTGATCCTTTGAAATGCCGGTTTGACAACGGCTGTACATTGATCCTATGAAATGCCGGTTTGACAACGGCTGTACATTACTTGATCCTATGAAATGCCGGTTTGACAACGGCTGTACATTGATCCTATGAAATGCCGGTTTGACAACGGCTGTACATTGATCCTATGAAATGCCGGTTTGACAACGGCTGTACATTACTTGATCCTATGAAATGCCGGTTTGACAACGGCTGTACATTACTTGATCCTATGAAATGCCGGTTTGACAACGGCTGTACATTACTTGATCCTATGAAATGCCGGTTTGACAACGGCTGTACATTGATCCTATGAAATGCCGGTTTGACAACGGCTGTACATTGATCCTATGAAATGCCGGTTTGACAACATCCTTCCGACACTGAACTGGCCTGTCTTCTTCTTCTTCTTCCTAAAGTACTGGGTCACGCAAAAACGAGTAGGTCACCAGCGCTTGTGGCCGATGACAATGGCATTTTCGTTCAGGGGTAGGATGGGGGATGGCTTTTTTCATTGTGACCTTTCTTCTTCTTCTTCTTCCTCGTTCGCTTCCCATTAGATGAGCAGCCCAGTGTCCTCGATGAAGGCTGCCGTCCACCGCAGCTCCTCCAGGGTGCCGTACAACTTGGCTTCCACTGCTGTCGGTGTTGGCCAGTACTTTTTCCTGGATGCTGCATACGTCGTACAGACTTGAAGGATGCGGTCAGTTGTCATTGGTCCCTCACCACAAGGGCACTCTCCACTCTGTCCAATGCCAAATTTTGTGTGCATGTGGTGGTGCAGGCGATTGTGTCCAGTCCTCAGGCGGAAGATCTTGACCTGTTCCCGTCGTCCCAGCAAATGTATTTGTCTTCTGGGTTGTGTTTGGGGTGCTGGAGGTGCCATTTTATTCCTTGCTGTGCCTTGATGATTGTCTTGATTTCATCATATGACACCAGGTTGTTGGCCTGCTCCTTCTGTGCATCGTCTTTTGCCAGAATATCCGCTTTTTCGTTGCCTCTGATACCACAGTGTGCTGGTACCCATTGTATCACCACTTTCTCCACTCTGGCACTCAGGGCAAAAAGGGCTGAAGTAAGATGGTTCTGTTCTTTGCAGCGGGAGTTCTTGAGGGCTTGGAGTACGGAGAGAGCGTCTGAGAACACCGCCACCTGCCCTGTTGTTCTTATGGAGTTCTGCGAGACTGTCATGGCTGCCTCACAGAGGGCTTCTCGCTCAGCTCGGAAGTTGGTGGAGTATTTTCCTGTTGGATTGCAATTTCTTCATCTCCGTCTTTGTATCGGAGGAAGATTCCAGCTCCACCATCCCTCGTTGCTTCTGTGGCGGAGCCATCTGTGAAGACATGGGTCCAGTCTTCCTGGGGGTACTGGTTGCAGATGTACTCCATGGCCAGGGCTTTCCTTTGGGTGTCTGACTGTGTTCCTCTCTTCTCCACTCCGGGAATGCTGGTGACGACTGTTGGGAACACCTGCCTCTTCCAAGATGGGTGGGTGACATTTGCCGCGATAGGCTTTGCTTCATGTTCCATCAAGGCTGGGATTTGTCTTTCAAGGCGTCTTGACTGGTGGATGAAGCTGCCTCTTTTCAACCGGCTCTTGGTGGCTCTGCTCATTCTGTCGTTCATTGGATGGTTTTCAAGGCGTTTGAATTTTGCTGCCTGGATGAGGATCTTTGTGTCTTCTGTCCTCCAATGACTGTAGCCCAGTGGTCTCCTCCATCTTCAGGATTGGGGTGGATCTCATAGCGCCAGTTATGACACGCTGAGCTTGGTTCTGTATCTTGTTGAGATGGTCAAGGTTTGACTTTGCAGCTGATGCCATGCTGATGTCCCGTACTCAACTACAGGTCGGACTCTCCCTGTGTAGAGTCTCTTCAGGATACGTTCGTCAGCCCCCCAGTCCGTTCCTGCAAGTTTCCTCATGATTGCCAGTCTCAGCTTGGCCCTGCTACAGCATCTGGTGATCTGCTGTTCCCAAGTGAGCCTGCGGTCAAAGGTCACTCCCAGGTAGGTAGGTGTGGGTTCCTCTGCAAGTCTTTGGTTGTTCAGAGTCAGCTTCGCCTCTTGCTTCTTGCTGGATAGGCTGAAGACTGTGTAGGTTGTTTTGCTTGAGTTGACAGAGACAAGCCATTCCTTGGTCCAGTCGCTGATCTTATTGCGCGCAGTCTGGAGGCGTACCTTTGCTGCAGTGGTGTACTCTTCAGAGCACCATAGCACCAGGTCATCTGCATAGATCGCTCCTCTGACCCCTCTTGGCAGATCTCTGACGATGTCATCTATAAAGATGAGGAACAGCGTTGGCGAAAGGACTCCTCCTTGTGGTACTCCCTGTCTCAGCACCTTCTTCTTGCTCTTTTGGCCCTGAATCTTTACTCGGGCTTGGCGGTTGTGTAGGTACTGGCTGATCCAGGTGTACATCCTCCCAGACACACCACATCGCCGTAGTTTAAGCCTGAGTCCGTCCTTCCAGACTTTGTCGAACGCCTTTTCCATGTCAATCCAGACAGCAAGCGTGTTCTTCTTTTTTTGGAAGGCGTCCTCAATGCTTTGCGTAATGAATATGATCTGGTCTTCTGTTGATCTGTGTTGGCGGAAGCCCGCCTGTTCAGGGCTCAGCAGCTGATGCTCCTCAAGGTGCCAGACAAGCCTTGTGTTGACAAGTCTCTCCATCAGCTTTCCTAAGCAGCTTGTAAGGCTGATGGGTCTGTAGCTGTCAGCCTTCGACTTGTCCTTTCCCTTTTTGTGAATGGGGATCGTGTCTGCTTCCCTCCAACACTGTGGTACTGATGCTGTCTTCCAGCTGGAGTTAAAAATTGTTAGAAGGACTGCCTTGCTCTTCATCCCAAGATGCAGAATCATTTCATTAGTGATTCCATCTGGTCCAGGTGACTTCTTCAGGTTGAGGCTCTGCAACGCTTCCTCCAGCTCTTTCTCTGTGAAAGCTGTGGTCATGACTTCCTCTTGGGGCTCTTTCTCATGAAGTTCACCTTGGGCCCTGTGCACTGCAGCTCATGTTCAGGAGGGACTTCCAGATTGCTGATGTTTTCATAGACGTCTATGAAGTGGTCTGCTGCTTTCTTTCCAGAGAGGTAATCTCCATTTTCTTGTATTGTTATTGTTGACTGATTTGTTGTTTCGTTACTGAGGGTTCTAGCCAGTTTCCACAGCTTGCTGCCATCCTTGTCGAGATTCAGGCTTTCAGTTTTCTCTTGCCAGCTTTTCCTTGCAGCTTGTGCGCAGGACAGCTTGTATCTGGCAGTTACTTCCTTCAGCGCTATGTTGTTCTCCAGTGATGGCTGCTTTTCTGCTCGGTCCCTGGCTTCCGTAACAGCATCTTCCAGATTCTGAAGTTCCTCTGTCCAGTAGGGCTTGTAGTTTTTGCGTGCTCCTCTTGGAATGGATTCTGTAGCAGCTTTCAAGACGGCCTTTGTGAAGTCTTGAACCATCTTGTTTGAGTCCTTCTGCCTGATGTTGATTGGCTTTGTGTATGCGTCTGTGAGGGTCTCGAAGAGAGTCCAATCCGCCTTTTTGTAATTCCAGCGGGGAAAACACTTTGCTTGAGGAGCCTGCAAGTTGAGGTTGATAGCGAGTTTTACGGGCTTGTGGTCACGTCCTCCAAGCTGGTTGAGGACTGTTCTTTTGGTTCTGACGAACAAGTCATTGGTGGCGAACGCTAGATCTGGTGTTGATGTGGTCATCCAGCGTCTAGAGTAGAAGGTGGTTCATCATCTTCTTGGTTGATGAGATGAAGATGTGTGTCAATCTCCCAATCCTCAACTTCTTTGCTTCTCTTGTCCGTCTCCTCATAGCCCCATCTCTCTGAGTGACTGTTAAAATCACCCACCACCACGCAGTTGTTGTCTGGGATGTTCATGTAT